>ML686047.1:2029325-2092092 GCA_007922175.1 Pelusios castaneus
CTCTCTCTCTCTCTCTCTCTCTCTCTCACACACACACACACACACACCCACACCCCGCCCCCCCTTAAGGTTTATTCCTACATCTCAGCAAAAACTTAATAAGCATTCTACAGTAGCAGCATACCATTATTAAGGCTTTGTCACTTTTACAAAATATATGCATAACATTCATTATCATGAAATGTTACCATAAATAATGAAAACTAAACTACACACGTGGAAAAAAGAACAAAATCTTAGATATGTTGAGGTGGTTTACCCCTTGCTTTAACTCTGTCCATTTACTCAATAATTTGCAAAATTTCAAAAAATTTCCAGTAGGTCTCCTGGTCATTTGTGTGAATTAGACAAGCTCTCCTGTTCAGGGTTGTCTAGGTTGATGGGAATAAGTATTCCAGAACTCAAGTGACATCAGAAAGTTCGATGTTTTCATGTGAAGCTCTCTTTTAGCTACAAATTACCCAATTACATCTGCAGAAACAACAAAAGTCCTGTGGCAGCTTAAAAACTAAAAAATTTCTTCAGGCATAAGTGCTCATGGGCTGCAACCCACTTTGTCAGACGCATGACGTGGAAACCAGCAACCGGACACCATACAACAAGAACACTAACCCAGGAACCCTGTGGGGGAGGGCATGCCAGGCTCCCCTTGTGCCGCCCCCTGGCAGAGAGGGCATTGGTGCACCCCTAAGTCAACTTAGGGCTACCCCACGTCTACACTGGCTTAAGTCGACTCTAGGGAGTCGACTTAAGCCTTAGGTCTACTAGAAAGGAGGTTCAATAAAGTCGACTTTATTTTAATTAAGTCGACTTTATTTTCCTTAAGTCGACTTAAGCAAGCTGCTTAAGTCGACTTAAGCAAAGTGTAGTGTAGATGCAGGGTAAATTAAGTCGACTTAAGCAAGCTTAAGTCGACTTAATTTACCAGTGTAGACGCAGCCAGTGTGTCCACACTTAAAAATAAAGTCGACTTAAAGGGGAACTTAAAAAGTCGACCTAGAGCATCCACACTGGATGCCCTAGGTCAACTTCTAGGGGCTTAGGGGGACCTAGGGGAGGTCCACAGGAGCAGAGGGGGCACCACTTGCCCAATGCCAGGGGGCTCAGCCTTTGCCCCATTGTACCTAGGTACAATGGGGCAAAGGGGGACAGGGATCCTGACAGGGCATAGAGGCAGGGTGTGCAGGGCTCTGTCCTGCCAGATGGGGGAGCATGCCAGGCTCCCCCTGTGCCCCCCCCCAGCAGGGAGGGCATTGGTGTAGCCCTGGGGTAGCCCTAAGTCGACTTAGGGCTACTAGGAAGGTGGTTTTATAAAGTCAACTTAAGGAAAATAAAGTCGATTTAATTAAAATTAAGTCGACTTAAGCAGCTTGCTTAAGTTGACTTAAGCAGCTTGCTTAAGTTGACTTAAGGAAACTGTAGTGTAGATGCAGGGTAAATTAAGTTGACTTATAAATTAAGTTGACTTAATTTACCAGTGTAGACACAGCCTAGCAAACTTGAAAGTTTCCATACTTCAACAAAAGAACTTGAAAAACAGACCTCAGCATGAAACTTCAGAGCTGGAACTCAAATGCAAACTTGACTGGGTCTGAAGAGGGACTGGAATGGTTATCTCATTACAAAAAGTAATTGTCCCTGTTTGCACATTCTCACCTTCTGGTCAGCTGTTGTAAATGGGCCTCATCTACCCTAGCTAAATTGACTTGTTAGCACTTGCCATCCCCATTGCAAGTGTATATATACCTCCTAACTGTATTTTCCACTTCATGCATCTGACAAAGTGGGTTGCAGCACACAAAAGCCTATGCCTGAAGAAATTTGTTAGTCTTTAAGGTGTGACAGGACTTCCATTGTTTTTGCTATATACATAGCTACTATGTACTATATACATGGCTACCCCTCTGGAATTAATTACATCTGCATTTGCATGGAATTTGAACTGATGTCACTTAGAGCTGCATTCAAATAATTGAGAGCAGATCAGGTCCAGAAGTGTTCTTGTTATCAGATTCATGATAGGACACAGGCATTAACATGAAAATATCAAATAAAATAAATACTGTAGTCACCATTAAAAAGTCAATATTGCTACATATAATGAGAAATAACCACAGTGTCTGATACCACAGTGTGGCAACTGCTGACTTTTAAATTACAACTATAGTAAACCTGAACAGGAAGAATGGGTACTACTGCCCTGATAAACAGCTGGTGTGAAACCACAGGAAAATCTCTCTTCTATGCGATAGATGAACAGTCCTGCACATGTGAAGACAAAGTGATTCAACATTCCATGTTATAATCCCAAAGCATATAAAAACAAAGCTTTTGGCCAATGTGCAATGCCTCCAACTTGTCTCTGAATCACTGAAACCAACTTTCTTTCACCCTGGAACCTAAGGGGGACTAACATAGCCAGACAAATAGTCTATTGGATTTAGGAGCCCCTTGGAACCAGGGATGAGACCATAAATCCCAGGGATGATGAGACCTAGAAAGTTGAAAGTAACCAAAGTTGATTTAAAGGTGTCTCTGACCTGAATATTATCAGCCAGTATCTTCTCCTTTTAGGAACTTGCCTGTTGCCAAGAGGATTAGGGAAGCCAAAATTATTTTCTGATCTTGGATGGGGTGAAAGGTGGGAGAGGATTTATTAGGAGACAGCTTCTGTTTAAGTGCCTACAGGAATATGAGGCCAGAGCTAGAGGCACATAATGCTGATTTGCAGGTAGGGTACTTCCAGGCCTTTTAAACTTTTATTTTATCCATGTAGCTCTGGAGAAGAAACAAAATAGTTTCATTAGAGGAATCATGAAAGGAGTAAACCAGTGAAGTGCACTTCTTCAAATCAGAGACAGATTAAATGCTAGCTGAGACAGGGAGAGTTATGGATGAATGATGCCAAAAATTGCTGCATCCTGTTTCGTTGCCATTTCTTGTCAATCTTGTAAGAAGCCCTGATTGGCAGAACACGAGGGTACAAAAATAAGCAGTGGCAATTTGGCACCATAATCAGCTTGATTTTACAAAATGCTACTTGGCAAGTGTTAGCTACTAAGTCTGACAGACTAAACATCTGTCTGCTGTAGACTTCCCCGTCTTACAAAGTAATAAATAATTGAGAAGCTGCCTTATAAGGTAGAAAGTCATCTTGTGAGAAAAGGCAACAAAACTAGAAGAGAAACTGAAGTAATTTGGTATAGACACTACCAACCAGAGGGCACCTATGGCACAAGCAATAACCCCAATGACATGTATAACTCATGATATGCCACTCTAGTTAGTTATAAAAATAATCTTTATTTTTTGTTACATGTATTTAAAACACGCTTGGTATATTGGAACTTTCCACCAAGTGACAATGGATTAGCATCCCATTATTCCTCCCGAGTGAGTGGGTAAAAGGAGAGAAAACGCCATAACCTTCTTGCAGAGTTTATGTCTCCATTTTTCGGTTGGGGGAACATGGAGCTACTAGGATGAATGGGAGGTCTGCTTCCAGGTTGGTTCTGTGACATCCCCAGCCCCACTGCCTAGCAGGACAGCTGTGTAGCCACGCTGGCGAGTCTCAGACAGTTGGTAGCTGCTCCTGTGAAATGGAGTTGCCCTTAAAAGGAAGATTCCCCAATACGGAAGGCATGAAGGGTGCGTCTACACTGGGAGCTTAGATTGACTTAAGGATGCTTAAGTCGACCTAAACTACTCCGCGTCCACACTAGGCTTTTATTAAGTCAACTTAAGCATTTCCTTAAGTCGACATAAGAACGGCTTAAGTTGACATTATAACACCTGCTTTAAGGTCGACTTAAGTGTTAAGTCAACCTTATTAAGTCGACTTAAGCCAGTGTGGATGGGGAGTTGCCCTAAGTTGACCTAATTGGCCGGGGGATGGGCTGGGGAGAAGGGAGCCGTGGCTCCCCTGGACAAGGGAGCTGCAGCTCCGTTCTAGGGAGCCACGGCTCCACACGGGGCTCCCCGGCTGGGGCTCCAGCGACGAGGGATTTCTCCCACCACCCCAGCAGCCGTTCCCCACGGCCTGGGGCTCCAGCCTATGTGGGCTTGCTGGCTTCCCGCATGGCAAGGGGAGCCCCTGCGG
Organism: Pelusios castaneus; assembly: GCA_007922175.1. Lineage (NCBI taxonomy): Eukaryota > Metazoa > Chordata > Testudines > Pelomedusidae > Pelusios > Pelusios castaneus. The sequence continues at coordinate 2,033,425 of ML686047.1, forward strand.
TGAAGGAAACCCCTGCCACCCTGAGGCTCCAGCCCACGCTGGCTTACCAGCTTCCCACACGGCAAGGGGAGCTCCAGTCAGGGCGGTGGGGAATCCCTCGCTGCTGGAGCCCTGGTTGTCTCCCTTCTTCCCAGGAGCTGGTTCCCTTGTCCCCGGGAGCTGTGGCTCCCCTAGCTCGGGGAGCCGAGGCTCCCTTTGGAGCCACGGCTCTCTGTCAACTTAGCCAGTCAACTTAAGAGTCTAGTGTAGACTCTCTAAGTTCACTTAATTAGGTCAACTCTAACTCGACTTAAGTGTCTGGTGTAGACTCTCTAAATCGACTTAATTTTGTAAGTGTAGACATAGCCGAAAGGATTACACAGCTAGCCTAGGAGTCATATTATTTTTCTGTGCGTCATGCTGGGGATTGATGGGGACAGCCCAGCTTGGCCCGCGTTCCCAACAAACTGCTATGGAAAAGGATTCTGTGGATCATTGGCCCCCAAGTTTGATTTAGCTCTGAAAAGGGACCCTTTAAAACTGGAATTGTGCAATTCTACATTTATTGTCTGTCAGCAAGTTCCTGTTCAAATTTTCTGTGTTAACAAGTAAAAAGATGCTTTTTCTAACAGTCAATCTTGCAAACTTTACCCAGGATCTAAACCTCTTGCAGTGTTTCTTTTCTGCCTTCTGCATCCTCTACAGCAGTAAAGGTTCTGCACCTTGAATTTAGTTAACAATTCTACTTATGATATGCAGGGCAAAATAGACTCAAAACTCTTATGGCTGCCTGACTCACAGGGAGAAAAATGGTAAAACTATAGATTTGTCTGTAAAGAAGCAGATATGCTTTCCATACATATGGAGTCCAGATCTGTTGATTAAGAAAAACAGATGAGTCACCGGTAACAAGTTTTTTTCAGATAAATGCTTGTACAGATCCACTTGGGTAGACATGCACCCATCCTACATTTCCAGGATCCTTCAGTAAGTTTTGGCCTTTCAGGCTGCATATATGCTTCCTCCAATGTATTATCAAATATTTTGCCACTGCTTGCTTGGATCTGACAGTGTATAAAAGAGTTGTGGCACTGTCCTGTTCTTTCCACTATCTGAAAGTCCATTACCTAGATGGGAGGGAGAAGGGTGAAATCATGGGGATCTGCATATGAAATCAACTAAAAATCCCTGAGTATTGACTGCATATATCCCTATTTCTTTCTTTGTTTCATCCGCACCTTGCTGTAAGCTAGAGGTCAGCATATGAACGGCCCCTAGGCTATGTCTACACTTGGTAATTTAGGTCGACTTTAACTAAGTCAACTTAACTAAGTCGACTTAGTTAAGTCGACTTAGTGTGTCCACACTTAAAAATAAAGTCGACTTAAAGGGCAACGTAGAAAGTCGACCTAGAGCCGCACCACACTGGACCCCTAGGTCAACTTCTAGGGGCTTAGGGGGACCTAGAACAGATCCACAGGGGCAGGGGGGCACCTCTTGCACAATGCCAGGGGGCTCAGCCTTTGCCCCATTGTACCTAGGTACAATGGGGCAAAGGGGGACAGGGACCCTGGCAGGGCATAGGGACAGGGTGGGCAGGGATCTGTCCTGCCAGGTGAGGGGGCAAGCCAGACTACCCCTGTGCCCCCCCCCCCAGCAGGGAGGGCATTGGTGTAGCCCTGGGGTAGCCCTACGTTGACTTAGGGCTACCCCACGTCTACACTGGCTTAAGTCGACTCTAGGGAGTCCACTTAAGCCTTAGGTCTACTAGAAAGGAGGTTTAATTAAGTCGACTTTATTTTCCTTAAGTCGACTTAAGCAAGCTGCTTAAGTCGACTTAAGGAAACTGTAGTGTAGACGCAGGGTAAATTAAGTCGACTTAAGCAAGCTTAAGTTGACTTAATTTACCAGTATGGACACAGTCCTAGAGAGCCATATGGATGCCTAATGGGATTTTCAATAGCACTTAGGGACAGATTCTTTTGAAATTAGTGGACTTTAGGCTCTTTGGGGCAGAGACTGTCTTTTACTATGTCTGTATAGTGCCTAATATAATGGGGTTATTTGTGTACTGTACGAATAAATACAAATAATAAATATTATGCCAAAGGCACCACTGGAAGTTTTTTTTACCTTAGTGGATTGTTTCACCCTTCAAGTTTTGAAGGGAAGTGTTTATGGTATCATCAAAAAAAAAAAAAACCCAGAGTGAAAAACAACTTGTGATTCACATTTACGTTCTACCCTAAACTATACTCCAGTAAATGTAGACAAGAAAATAAACACAGTAAGATGAAGGACTGAGAGAAAGAAGGAAGAAGCAGCTAGGGAGCTGGGGAAGTTCTGATTAGAAACTCCTGCCTCACAAAGGAATTGAAGGACAAGGTAGGGTTGTGGCTCTTGAGATCCACTTGAGCTCAGGGCTTTGTTTGAGGACCTCAAATAAGTATGTGAGAGTAGAGGGCAATGTTCATACAAGTGAAATTCTTTCTTTTAAGCATTTGTACAGGGATCAGCTAAACTCCTGAGTGCAAGGCACAGAGAATTATTGGTACCAAATGCACCGCTAATGATGGATGTCAGAGAGCTTTTTCTGAAGCTGATTTATTGGTTGGCTGAATTAATTTGCTCTTGTTTAAGTATTTGTTTTTAAATGTTGCTGGGTATGCTGTGATGCTTTAAGATTAAAACTTTTAAGATTTACTGACACCAAAATAAATACACCGCCAAGAGGAGTTGTAGAGAGGATGAGGCCATACCTCAGATACCTCGTCCTGTATTTAGTAGCAAAAGAAACCCAGCACGGGGAGGAGAACATGTCACATCTGTTTTTAAAAGAAGCAGAGTGCCACCTCATTGTGCTCCCATCTACCATTGGAGGTAACTGAGGCTGGCACAGTACATTTGCACACACAAATGCACCTGACAATTGAAACAACCTCCCAGCAAATTTAGCTCTTCTGTACAATTTCTACTTAACTATGCTGTAAGTAAGGAATAATGAGTTGAAATTAATTCATAGAATTGTAGATAGAAAGGCCAGAAAAGAACTCTTGGGTCATTCAGTCTGACCCCTGCATTTTTAAGACTACATATCACATCATTCCCACCAACATCTTATCTCATGTATTCTTGAATATCCACGATGATGGTGCCTTGATCCTGTCCCTTGGGACTTTACTCCATTGCCAAATTACTCAAGAATGTTTCCTTATATCTAGCATAAATATTTCTCTCCTTCAGGTCACTGCTTCTTGCCCTAATCCAGGGGTTCAACACCCAAAAGATAAGAAGAGCCATTTAAAAAAATCCCTTCAATAACCAAGTGATTTGAGAGCAACAATGTGTGTAGCCTCCTAGTGGGGGGTGGGAGCAGCTGGGCCAGGGCACATGTTGCAGGGTCCCCTGGTGGTGGGGAGAGCCCGGAGCCCGCTGTCGGCTGCCCGCAGGGTGCTCCAGTGGAAAGTGAGGGGCAGGGCCTGGAGCCACGAGAGGGCAACTAAAGAGCCGCATGCAGCTCTGGATCCACAGGTTGCAGACCTCTGCCCTAATCAGTGTCACTAATTCTCTGCCTCCTTTACTATGGTTACCTTTGAGGTGTTTGTCCACTATAGCTCATGCTCTCTTACAGGACGTTTTTCTGAATTTAAATTAAGTTCAGTTTCTTCTAGTATGTTTTATCTTTAACGTCTTGTATCATTTTGTTGCTTTTCTGTATATGATCTCTAGCTTTTCTAAACATTCCCTGAACTGTGGAGTGCAGAACCCGTCACAGTCCTTATACTCGCAAGCCACGAATTGCCTACCAAAATCTGGTGACAGAAGTTATTTTGTTTAAAGGTAATTTAGCACCCTCTGGTGTACTGTTCCTCTATTGCAAATTTCGGTTTAGACAAAGGGGAGTACAATACTGTATAAAGTTTCCATGTTAATATTTGTGAAGCAATAGTTATAGGTGGTTCAGTAATTTTATTATTTATTATTTATCTATTCAGGAGCTTATGGCTCATTGGAAAATTGACCAGGACAGCAGAAAATGGCCAAATTCTACATTCGATTACATGACTGAAACTTCTGTTGACTTCAACAGAAGAGTGTTGTAGGGTAGATGCACTCCACCACAATGTGTCAGGTTGTGTGTGACAGCTTAAGTGGCTCAAGTAGATACTGTTGTCCATGCCTACAAGGCCAGGTAGTGTGGTCTTGCGGCCTGAGTCCTTGGAGCTGTCCTTGCTCTTACAGCAGCACAGCCACGTGTCCAAAGTCTTGGACCACCCTTGCTTTCAGGACAGCATGTCCTAATGGCCAAAGTCCTGTGGGCTGCACCTCCACCCTGGGGTGGGTGTGTAGCAGGGTAGGGGATCCGGACCACCTTTCTCCACTCAGTCCCAACCCAGCTATGAAACCGTTACTCCGCAGCTCAGCTTGGTTTCCTACTTCGCCAGTCATGTTCCCTGGGTCAATTCCTACCCTGCATTCCTGCTCTCACAGTTTTCCTGGATGTTGGTCTTCTGGCTCATTCTCCCCTTCAAGGGTCAGCAAGAGTTCTACTGTCGATCTCTCTGGCTCACCTTCCACAGACCATAGCTCTAGCAACTTGCTGGCAGGAGCCTGCAGCTCACATCTGCTCTCCTTTTCTGCCAGTCCAAACTAAGTTAGGCTCCTCCCTTTCATATCCTGTCTCCATATCCTGAGCATGCCCAGCAGGGGCAGTGATACGTGACCACCTTGGCCAGAGAGTACAGTTATTCACAGCTGAGTCAGAGCAAAGTATGTCCACCCCATCACAGAGATGCTTAAATAGCCCCAAGTCAAACCTCAACAGCATATCATCAAGGAAATATAGCTCTGGTTCCCAACCTTTTTGGCTTGAGAGCCACAAATATAATTTTTAGAACCCTGAGGGGCCACCAGTCTATTTAGTTAAAATTAAATTAAAATGTAATTAATTGAATTTAAAATCAATTTTCAATTAGATAAATTAAAATCCAATGAATTACATTTAAATAAAATTTTTAATTAAAATTAAACTTTTAAAACGTTTTTTTAAAAGGGATGGATGCAGATTTAAAATTTAAATCTAAACTTAATTTTATTAATTTAAAATTTTAAAAAATATATTTTTTAAAGGGTGGGGTTTTGTTCTTGTTTTTTAAATAGAGCTGGATGCAGACACCAGACAGGAGGAGGGTGTCTGCGGGAGGCTGGCAAGCCAAGGACAGGTCAGGATGGCAGGGCTTGCGGTTCCCCCCACAGCAATGCTGGCTTGCAGCCTCCTTGCAATTTTCTCCTCCCCTTTAGCATTGCTGACCCCTGGCTCCCCAACCCCCACCTCCTTGCAGTGCTGGCTGCGGCCCTCCCAACCCCCCCTGCAGCGCTAGGCCAGCCAGGGGCCCACAGCCCCTGTCCCCACCCCATAGCGGGGGGAGAATAGGGAGGCCCACAAGGGTGCGCATCCCTGGGCCCCCCGGGCCTTAATCTGACCTTGCCTGGGGCCTGTGCTGTTGCCCCCTCCACCACGCTCCCCCCCAGGGCCTTCGGTGTCAACTTAGCTTTTCAGGGGTAGACATGTTCATTGAGCGCTCTTTGGTATGGAAGCTTGAAATGTCACTTTTAGAACGTCACCTCTCAGATCTATTCTAAGCAGCATGGAAGTAAAATTAAAGAAGTAAATTAATTTTCACTGCAATCCTTTGATTTTATGTTAATATCTTTGTAAATCATTTGTCTTGTGGTTAAAATTCTGCCTGAAGGTGAATTTTTTGAGAATCTTTTCTTCTATTTGAGTCAGAGGAGTGTGGGAACAAAAACTTTTTTTTAGGTAAACATAACATAATATTAACCCATATTTCTGAAGTGATCTGTAATAAAAATATCTCAGATGTGTAGCTTGAAACTTCCAATGGACATAATCCTCAATGAAGCCTTTACTTTGCTTGAAAAAATGGGGTTTTTAAATTTATCAATTATGAGCAGTTGAAAATTGTGTATTGAATGGAAGGGGGGGCACAAATATGCCTAGAATTGGATGCTGCAAAGTTGGAATTGAGATTTTTATTTCACCCAGGGTCACAGTTTGAATCCAATTTCAGATTGAGCATCTGAACAAAAATGGTGGACATCTTATAAGAACAGCTATTCTCACAAAGTTTCTATCACCCAGGCACTCTGCCAGTTTCCAGAGGCCACATTCATTCTGACTGTGTTCTATCAGGGTAGCAGACAGACCTGAAGTCTCTTCCTGGGAGTACCTGTTGGTCTTTCCGCATATCACTGTTTATTTGGGAAGCAGGGAGTGCCAATCAAATCCAGTGGTGGACTTTATGGCATGGTGAATATCTTACTTCTTCATACCCATGGACGCAGCAGTGCCTGCTAGAATTTAAAATCCCAGAAAACTTGTCTATTTTTCTAGTGGAAGCCAACCATAGTCTTTTGAATAGGAATCAAGATCTGGTATCTTGGATTCATCTACCACCAAAGTTCAAGAAGTTAGGATCTGGAGTTTTGATTTTAGTCCATCTTGAATACTAAGCATGCACAGTAGTGTACACATGCGCAACCATTTAAATACATATGCACTTTGCAGCTAGTCACATACATGGCTAGTTTAGCAGTTCAGAGAATTTATAAGCTCTTACCAACAGAAGAGTATTTTAAAGAAATGCTTACTGAATATGCTGTCATGTTTAGTCTTGATGCCTGCTTACAAAAGCCTGAATATTTATGCCATATATTTTTGGTCAAAGATTTTAAGAACAGTAAAACTTTTTACATTTTCATTTAAAATAAGTGTGGGTGTTAATCAGCAATATTATTTTAAGCATGCTTTCACCAAAATGACCATTTCGTTGTTTAATTCCATTATAACATTTTATAGACATTACATGTACTCTCCGATGTACACAAGGTAGTGGAAGGCTCTCCAGATGCTTATTGAACAATACAGACTGCAGACATTTGCTTATCTTTCTACTGAATGTCCTCCAAGATTAGTAGGTCCTATAATAAGGAAGATTTAAAAATACAAGGATATAAATATTTTACATAACACTAAGGAATCATTTCATTCACTTGTACACTTGGAAATTTATCTCATTAAGAAAAAGCAGAATAAAAGAACAAAAATGAAAAACCATCATAAATATCAATAAAAACAAAGGAACACATGTTGCTGTGAATTTTTGCAATTTCTACGTATGAAAGCTCAAATATGGATGATTGTACAGCAAATATGGCAATGAGTGTCTGTGTATTTCAGAACAGGATTGAACCCCATAGTTAGAATTAGGCTTTCAATCATGTAAAAGAAGCTAGGGCAAGACTTTGATCTCTGTTATACTGGTGTAAATTGTGAACTACATTTAAGTTACTGGATTTATACTGATAACAGAGGGTATGTGTACACTGATGGCAGCACTATCAGGGCTGCCAGATCGATTTTGCCGGATCGACTGAACATCAGTGGAGACCCACTCAATCGCTCAAGAAGTCAGCTGAATAAATCCACCCCTTCAAAAAGATTAATGATGCATCAACGGGAAGACATTTCCCAAAAGCACAGAGTAGTGGGGATGACTTGTTAATTAGAATTTAGGAAGTAGATGGGAGATACGCAAGCCTCTCTGGACAGCTGTGTTTCCCCCATTATCTGCCACTGATGCACATGGCGAGTGTAGACGTGCCCGGAGATCAGATCCTTATACCTGTAGTTGAAGTTCAAGATATCTTTCCATTATTATACATCCTGTTTTCTACCCATTTCTCTATCCCCTTACTTTCCCGAATCCCTCAAATCCAAATGGTATTTCATAAGCCAGATCATAATGCATGGCAGACATTTCTGGGGCAAGTTTCATAATGCTTTTGGAAGATATGGAGGTCCAAAAATTAAGGTCAATTTAATTTCCTTGGACATTTTCTTTTCTTTCTTTTTTGACTTATCATATCATCTAATCTGCTTGGCCTATAAACTCCATATTTTTGCATCTGTTGATCGTGGGACAGATTGATGCTTCTTACTAGCTTTGGGAAGGAAGGTTCAGATTGCAGTGTTTGACTATATCATAAAGTTTTCATGGGAGATGTGCACTTGCATGTGTGAAGAATTAATCTGAAGTCCCCACAGAATTCCTACCATAGTTACCTTCTATGCAGCTACTCCAGTTAGCTTTATGATGCACCCAGTAGTTATTATACTAAAGTGATTCTCAGTTCATGCTGTCACTGCTTGTTTATGGGGGTGAGGAAAAGTGTTGGGCCCACCGGGAGATTGTAGTTGAAGTAAGAATTCTGGCAAATGAGGACACAGTACTGTGATGGAAATGCTCAGGATTTGGGGAAAATAGTAATCAAGACAACTGCTATTAAACTATAAATTTCATAGGTGATGGCCAGGAATGTTAATATACCATAAAGACACATAATTGCTAACTGTTTCTGTAGCAAAGGGGCATGGCCTCTCATAGGGTGCGTCTACACTTACAAATTAAATCCATTTAAACTTGCTTAAGTCGACTTAATTTAATCTGCGACTACACTACAATTCCCTTAAATCGACTTAACCTGCTACTTAAGTTGATTTAAGGAAATTTTAAGTCGACTTTATAAAACCTAGTATAAAGTCGACTTTACTGGCTAAATCGACTTTATAAAGTCGACTTAGCCAGTGCGGGCACAGATTAGCCCTAAATTGACTTAAAGTTGACTTACAGGGCTTCCCCACTGCCCTCCCTGCCAGGGTGGCTGGCACAGCCAGAGCCTGGTGTGCCCCCCCCCCCACAGGGCAGGACACAGCCTGCCCATCCCGCTCCTATGCCCTGCCAGTGTCCCTGTCCTGCTCAGCCCCCATTGTACCCAGGTACAATGGGGCAAATGCTGAGCCCCCTGGCACTTGGCAAGAGGTGCCCCCCCGCCACCGTGGACCAATCCCAGGTCCACCTAGCCTCTAGAAGTCAACTTAGGCATCCAGTGTGGACACTCTAAGTCGATTTGGCAGGGTCCCCTTTAAGGCGACTTAATTTTTGAGTGTGGACATGCTAAGTCGACTTTAAGTCGACTTAGCAAATTCGACTTATTTTGACAAGTGTAGACATCGCCACAAAGATGAACAGGGAGAAACTGTTGCCAGCACTCGTGGTGGGCGGAGCTGGACATCCACGCCCACCCTGTCAGCAGCAGAAGAGTGGGACAGGAAGTATAAAAGGCACTAATGCCTAAGCCTGAATGCTGCAGCCCTGAGGACTCAGCAGAACTGTCAGAGCTGTCTGCCACCCGGGATGCTGAGGAGCAGTTAGGATTGCCACTCACTGTCTACACTGGGGAGACACAATCATCCTGAGGTTCAGGTACCCAAGGGAAGGAATGTGGGTAACAGCTCATGGAAACCAGGCAGTAGTCCATTTGTACTGTGTTCGATACTACATCATTGTGCTTTCGTTAGGGCCCGCTGACCCAGTGGCTGAACCCTCGGCCACTGCTATAGCCTCAGACTGGGACTGGTGATGTAGGGTGGGATTGACTCCCTCTACCCTTCTGCCAGCTCCACCCCTGGGGTGGCAGTGACCTCATCATAGGCTATGAGGCCTGACTGCTGGCTCTGTCCCTTGCCTGAGAGGCCCAACCCCTAGACTGGTTGGTACTCTGCCCCTTGCCTAAAAGGTTTGAGCCAAGCCCCAAGACTGCTTGCCTACTCTGCCACTGCCTGAGGGGCCAGAACTCCTAAATGCTAATCCCCTCCCCCACTGAAACACAGGTCCTGTACACACTACAGACTTGTCCTGCAATAAAAGTTATTGCGGGACAAGCAAGTGTTATAATTATAACACTTTACCCCGTCCACACAGCACTCCTTCTAGCAAAAAGGTGTGTCCACACATTCCTTTGAATTTTCGCTAGAAGGAGCAGTGCATGGTGGGTACCTATCCCACCATACACTGCCCTGCCAGCCGAAAGACGGGCAGTGGTGCTGGCTTGAGCCCCAGTCCTGCCCCTGAGGCTCAGATGGACTGAGGCTCCCTTGCCGCAAGAGGGGCTCAGCTGCTGCCAGCCAGCTGAGCGGCAGCTGAGCCCCACTGAGCCCCGGCTCAGCCAAGCCCGACTGCGGCAGCTGAGCTCGGGCTGCAGGGACTCCAGCTCCCCTGGTGTGGCTCCAGCCGCCGGGCAGCTGAGCCCCACAGCTGAGCCCCGTCGGGCAGCTTGAGAGCCCTGCCGCATGGGGGGCTCAGCTGGCCGGCAGCAGCTGAGCTCTGCCACCCACTGGGTTCCAGTGGGGCTCAACTTGCCAGCAGCAGCTGAGCCCTGCCACAGACCAGGCAAGCAGGGCTCAGCTGCCACTGGCCAACTGAGCCCTGCTGGAGCCCAGTTGGTGGCGAGTTAAGCCCCGATCCCTATTGGTCCTCAGCTCCGGGCTCAGCTGGCCGGAGGCTGAGCCCTGCTGCCTGCCAGGGACCGGGGCTCACCTGGCTGCGGCTGGAGCCGGAGCCACGGGGCTCAGTGGGCTCCAGCCGCCGACCAGCTGAGCTCTGAGCCCCTGCTGGGAGAGCTCAGTTGCCGGCTTGAGCCAAAGTCTGGCTCAAGCCACTATTTGTCAGTTTCACTGCTCTGTTAGAGCAGTGAAACTGAGAAATTTGACAGCTCCGGTGTCACAGAGTGCTCTTGACTGGCACTCTGGGACATTTCCGGTGGCTGTCAAAAATGCAAGAAGTGTACTACCATGGAACAACTGTTCCGTGGTGAGCCTTACCACCCTCGTTTGGGTGGTTTACATGTTGGGCGGCAAGAGGGCTGTTGCCGCGCAACAAGAAGCATTTGTGTGTGTACGCTCCGCTTGTTATCGCGCAGTAAGGAGCCTTCCAGCACGATAACTTTGTAGTGTGTACAAGGCCACAGACGGACGGGGAGGGATGGCCCAACAGCCTACCCATTTAGAGAGATACAGGACACATAATTAAACTGCAATAAAATACACATTTTGTATTTATAGATATAAAAAATAAAATTTGCAAATGTAAAATTTGTATCTTTCCTTGCATCTTCTCTTCCATTTCTTTCTCTCTGTTTGTTTCAATCTATCCTTCATAGCTGTCAGAGCTTCTTATTACTATTTTCTCTCTTTTCACTTTTTTTGGAAAAAAGAGCATATCCTTTTCTCTCATTGTCTTTTCCTTCAATTGCCTGTTTTGCCCAAATGATCTGTTCATTGTTCATTCTCCTTTAATTCCTTTTATCTATTCTTTCTGTTCACCTTCCTCTACCCTTTTATAGTTTTTGTACCACCTTTACTATTTTTCCACCTAGATCTCTCTCTTTTTCTTCAATCCTCCCCTCTCTCCTTTTCTTTTTCCCATTAGTGTATTCATTTTTCTTTCTCCTACCTCTAGACTTCTTTCATCCTTTGTTCTCTTTCCTGCTAATTATTTTACACCATCTTTTCTTAAATCCTTCCAGTCTTCCATGCTCAGTCCCAGGAGCTCTCATTTACCAGCTCCTCCACTACTTCCTCTCAGTTCCTATCCAGACCACTAGCAGTTCATTTCTACCTCTGTCCTCAGGATCTCTGTTTCTCCTCAGGAACTCTCTCAGCCCTCACTCTCCAGCAATATTGCATCCATCCCTCCAGCTACTGCTGACAGCCCCATCATTTCATTATACACTCTCTCTTCAGTTTATCCCCACCATTATTTTTCATCCATGCACTATGGGAATCTCTCTATCTATGCAGACATTCCTAAATTCACTACTACAGGTTCCCAGCTGAAATTCTCCTCTGTCTCTTCAGGGTTCCCATTCAACCCCCATTTATTACTTTTGTCCTCCCAGATCTTCTAGCTCATCTCTTCCGAGTATTCCTTTTACCTCTTTTGTACCTCCAGTTCACCTGGTTCATTCCTCTCCTCTACATCCAGAACTTTTTTCAGGATACTCCCACATGTGGATGTTTTCTTTCCCTACCTCTACTGAAGCTTTGGAGGAAGGGAGGTTTTGTTGTTGCCACTGGTGATGTTGGGCAGGGGGGTGGTGAGGTTAATGGAGGTGTTTGAGCACCCACTTCTCCTTGCTGTTACCTGGATGCAAGATGCTGTAGGACCAAATACAGCCCCATGTTCTCCAGCATTTGAAGCCACAGTTTCCCTAGAGGCTACATGCAAGCTATTTATGCAAACTAAACTGCAATCAACTAGAAACCCTCTCTCAACTATTTTTATCATCTGCATCTGCAGTTTCCTCCAGAAGGCAAGGCCACCACTGTTGTTTATTTCAAAACTTTCAGGGTATGTCTACATTGGAATTAAACACCTACAGCTGACCCATGTCAGCTGACTTGGCTTGTGGGGTTCAGCCTGTGAGATGGTAAAGGTGGGGTGTAGATATTTGGACTTGGATTTAAGGCTGTGCTCTGTGTCCCCATGACTGGGAAAGGTAAAGTCCCAAGCTCAAATGTCTATACTGCAATTTTATAACCTCACAGCCCTAGCCCCAACCGCCCAAGTCAGCTGACATGGCCAGCCATGGGTGTTTAATTTCAGGATAAACATACCTTCAAGTAATATTATGTTTTAAAAACCTCTGAGGATATTTGTAGAAATGGTCAGTAGTATTTAACTTCTTATGCAAGTTTTTTGCCTGGGAAAAATTACAAATTTCAAGGTATTAACTAAGGAAAAAGGAGAACATTAAAGTTTCTGTAACAATAGTTTTTACCAAATTATAGGGATTGCATTTTTCAAAACTGGGATTTTGCTTAAAACCAAATATTAAGATTACTAGATTTAAGATTTTCTATATCTTGATTGGATTATTATCATACAAATTAAAACAAAAGGTACATTCTCAACTACTCTAAATATTGTATGGAAGCCTTTAGATTGTGTTGATATTATACTTCAAATTCTCCAAAATTGTATCTAGTGCATTGCATAATCAAGCATTTATAGTCTACCTGGAAGATTTTTCAAGGCAAATAATTTAATTTTGATAATTCATAGAATTTACTTGCCTACATGTTGCCTCTGTAGAAGACTGGAAAGGGTGATTGGATGTCTTGTTACAGATGACTGTGAGGAAGGTGGTGTACAGGCATATAACTGAGGAGTTCTAAAACCAGAAGTATCCTGCATGCCTATTCTAGTCCTTTGTGATCCATATGATGAAGTGAACGAACGTTCGTTATGTGGCATTCTTAGTGGTGTTAATCTGTTAATGCAACAAGTACATTGAAAAAATCTCAGGCATTTATTCTCAATGTTAATATTTTAAAGGAAAATTGTAATATCAGATATTGCACATGTATTATTTATCAGAATATTAGACTGTTTGATGACATTTTTCAAACTGAAAGACAAGGTAAAGAGGAATAAATTTTGAAAAGAAATGTCCTTTTACATTTGTATTATGTATTTTAATATTAATCTGAAAATGTATAATACTATGAAATTAATAGGCAGCAGGTTTAAAACAGACATAAGGAAATAATTCCTCACACAACACAAAATCAACCTGTGGAACTTGTTGCTAGGGTATGTTCTGAAGGCCAAAAGTAAACTGGGTTTAAAAAAGGAATTAGATAAGTTCATGGAGGATAGGTCCATCATTGGCTATTTGCCAAGTCTGTCAAGGATGCACCCCATGTTCTGGGTATCCCCCAGCCACTAACTGCCAGAAGCTAGACTAGATGACAGGGAATAGACCACTTGATAATTGCCCTGTTTAGTTTATTTCCTCTGAAGCTGGCACTATCCACTGTTGGAAGACAAGCAATTGGTCTAGATACTAGTCCATTGGTCTGATCCAGGATGGTCGTTCTTATGATTCATAAATGTGGATGTAATGCATTTGAATTGTCTGGAGTCATATCACATTGTTCTGTGATTTCCACAGTTCATTTAAGTTAAAAAGTGAGACTTGTCAATACTTGGATGGGAAACTTCTGAGCAAAACGTAGATGCTGCAGGAAGTAGTTCAGGTGATTTAGTGGGTTGCAATGTTCTCTCTGAGTAATTATACAAACACGAACCAAGTATAATGAATGTGATATTGTGGCGGTGGAGGTGCTGGCTTTCAGATGAAACCTAAAACAAAGATTTTGGCCCCTTTGTTTACATTAGACACAAATTTTTGTGTGCAAATACCATGTTTGCAGGTGCAAAGAGTCATATATGCTCTAATGGCCTGTGCAAATTTTAGAATCCATAGTTTCAAAATCAGGCGTGCCAATAAGAATAAAAATGTGTCAATTACAGTTAACTTGCACAATATCTTTTCTTCTTTGGAAAAACAAAACACATAATACAGCCTTTACATGGCATAGATTTCTTATGAGGAAAGGCAGAATTTAATTTCATTCTCTTTACAAAAGCTGTCGTATCTTGAAACGAATGAGCTTTATCCAGTTACCTTACAGATCCTGCAGTGCTCTTTTGACTTGCTGTTAATCCAGATGATTGACAACTTTTATAAGAAACACTACCTATAATAAACAAGAAGTTAAAAAACACTATTAAAAGTTAAGTACCTTTAGTAAAGAATATATTGATTTTTGAGAGAAAAAGTAAGAATCTTAGTTTACATACTTTGGACAAAATTCATGACAGGTTTATTCCAGAATAAACAATGCAATGGAAAGCACAGGCAAAAAGAGAAAGACACGTCGGCAGGTTGTGCCTAACCAGCGTGTGTATGAGGGAGCAACATAGCCTTAAACTCTGTAGAGCTGTGTAAATAATTGATTTTTCCATTCACTAAGTAGATCAAAAATCAAAACAAAAATTCATTTCAGTTGACCCAAAACAATTTTTAAAATTATTTTCAATGGACAACTAAAAAACAAGGTTTTTAAAGGGTTTTTCAACTGAAATAACTTGACAAATTTCACATCATTTTGTGAAATGTTCTGGGAAGCTCAAATCTACATTTTGGGGCAAAAAGAGATTTTGGCTGAAAATTTTTGACCATCTTTTGTGTTTCTTTTTCCTGTTCTTGTTTGTTAAAATAGTATGCGCTGAACAGCTTCAATTCTCCAATTATTGACAAAGAGTCATATAGCACCTTAGAGACTAACAGCAATTTGGGGGGTGGGCATAAGCTTTTGTGGGCTGGAGCCCACTTCATCCAATTCATGAATGCAAACTTCAGTTTCTTAGGTATTTAATTCATATGCAGTAGTGAGTTACAATTTATGAGAAGGACAAATGCTAGCGAGACCAATTCAATCACTGTGGAAGAAGCCCACTCAAAACAATGATGAGAAGGTGTGAATTGCTAAAAGAGACATCATGCATCTGCTGAAGTGAGTTCCAGCCCATAAAAGCGTATGCCCCCAAAAACGTTTTGTTAAGTTTCTAAGGTGCCACAGGACTCCTCGTTGTTTGCTGAAAACAGACTAACACGGTTATCCCCCGAAACCTGTCTCAAATCATTGTTTCTCACTTTCACCCATCCTTTCTTAATAAGCATTTCTTAATTTACCAAGAAATTGTTTTCTGTATTAATATTCAACATTGCAAGCACTATGCCTATTCTACCAGCTTGCTTTGATTTTGAATTTTGTCCACCGCAAGCCTTTGTTTTCTTTGGGCTAGATACTGCAAGGTGCTAAGCATTTAATTTTATTTGTATCAGAGGTGGAGCTAACATATGGGTGCTTTAAGCAGGAATAGTATTGCCCTTCCCCCCCCACAAATATAATGAAAAAGTCAATGGAGGGTCCTTTGGGCTGCTCAAGGTCCTAAACAATTGCTTAGTATACTTATGTTGAGCTTCAACTATGATTTATGTTTTATGCTCAGTTTCATTATTTAATTAGTTTCATGCATTTATTTATATTCAAACATCATGACAAACTGCTTATTGAAGGTTCTAGAGATCCAGCCACCTTGAAAGGAAAAAGAAATGTAGCTTGAGAGGGTCTGAACATCTAAATAAGATGTGAACTGGATGATAAAACCACTACTGGTTACTGATAAATAGAAAGAAAAGTATGTGTCTTATAATTACCAGAGTATGTGTACTGCATACAAACTAAGGACTCAATCTGGCAAAGTGCTGAACAGTCTAGCCCTGATCCTGCGAAGCCCTTAAGGATGTGCAGGACTTCAAACATGTGAGAAATTCTATTGCAGCCTTCTGGGTCTTCACCTTTACTCCAGCTTTTTTCATCATATAAAATGGCTAGAAGAGCATAAAGAACCCTAAAAGTTCCATATCCAGCTGGCGGAGGATTACCCCAGTGCAGGAATTGCAGAAACCAGCCATAAGGCTGCCTCACAAGTTGGGGTAGAAGGAAGCATGTTGGAGGTAAGGCTGATGGAGGGAGGTGCATGCTGGAGATGGGTCCATAGGACACAGCACTGTGGAAAATCTGGGAAACATTGTGGCACACAGAACACCCCAGAAAGGTTGCTATAACATAGAGATGCCTCCAGGGTCGTTAATTTACCGCAGGGACCTTCCCAACCCTGAAAAACCTAGTATTCAGAAAATGCAGAGGTAACTTAAAAGCCACCATAGCCTTTCCACCCACCCTTATGCTATGAGAAACCAACTCTTTTGAAACTTCCAATTAGGACTGTCTTACTTTCATTGCCAAGTTACATTTTTTCCTTTGCACATCAAATGTTTATATTAGGACAAGGTTCATATGTAATAACTAATAAGACAGTATACTAATCAAGTAAAAAGCTGTCTAGCTTGCACCACAAGTAAATCACTTCTGCTTCTGAGCACATTACACTAAGTGTTCTGCAACTGATAACAATGTTTGTTCAGCAAACATTACCTAGTTTAAAGGGGGCCACCCACTAAAGAATAAAGTTAAGTATTGAGCAGATTCATTCACCACTGTTTCCTAACTATCTCCTTCTTACTCAGCTGATTTCTCCACAATATCTTCCTTATAGGTCAGCGGAATCAGTTCAGAAATCTGTCCCTATTCAACAACTCTCTCAAGCATGTATCTAATTTTAAACATATGCCTAGGCATTATAGATATTTCATAAATTATGTTTAGTCAGGTACTTAAAAAAAAAACCTTACCCATACGTCCATCGTGAGGTGGGCTTATCAATGACAGTCTTGTTGGACCAGTACTTGTCTCAGGCTAAATGCATGGAAGTGTATTAATAATAGGATAATGCATGTACTATTTATTAATGAACTTTAACAATAAATTATAGATATTTATTTATAAAACATTAAGATAAAACATTTAAAATATTTTGATAAATATTGCTCAAATGTGAAACTACTCTTCATGCATAATGATATGTGTGTATGCAACATTCATGTAGTTTTAATGTAGTGCAGCACATATATATATATATATATATATATATATGCTCCCAGATTTCTCCAGTCAGTAGCGCTCTGAGAACCTTTTTCCTATAAAGAAAACTTACCGTAATTCAACAAAATAATGCTTTTAAACTGAGCATCATTTAAGATATATGGCTGTAAAGCAAAAACTCTCAGACAAAATACTGCATTAAAATGGAGGTAGGGTTGATGGCATATATTAGTAACTTAAGGGTAAAAAAAAATACAAGACTTTTCAGACCCCTTCTAAGAAAAGAGTAAAGAAAGATTGTAGGCTAGTGCCATTATAGCACATAGTTAAGGTTGTCCGGGTGCTTTAACTGTGCATTTGCATCTGTGAAGATATTGAGATTTCCTTTAAATTTAACCTTAACTATGAATTTCCTGCATAAGTAATGTCTGTTTTGAGGTGTAGCTGGATCTATATATTATGTATTTATATTTATATTTAGCAAAGCTTTTGATATGGTCTCCCACAGTATTCTTGTCAGCAAGTTAAGGAAGTATGGGTTGGATGAATGGACCATAAGGTGGATAGAAATCTGGCTAGATCATTGGGCTCAGCGGGTAGGGATGAATGGCTCAATGTGTAGTTGGCAACCAATAATGAGTAGAGTGCCCCAGTGGTCAGTCCTGGGGCCGGTTCTGTTCAACATCGTTATTAATGATCTGGATGATGGGATAGATTGCATGCTCAGTAAGTTCACGGCTGACACCAAGCTGGGGGGAATGGTAGACACACTGGAAGGCAGGGATAGGATTCAGGGAGACCTAGACAAATTGGAGCACTGGGCCAAAAGAAATCTCATGAGGTACAACAAGTACAAGTGCGAAGTCTTGCACTTAGGACGGAAAAATCCCATGTACTGCTACAGGCTGTGGACCGATCAGCTAAGTAGCAGCACTGTAGAAGAGGACCTGGGGGTTATAGTGGATGGGAAACTGGATATGAGTCAACAGTGTGCTCTTGTTGCCAAAAAGGCCAATGGCATATTGGGCTGCATCAGTAGGAGTGTTGCCAGCAGATTGAGGGTTGTGATTATTCCCCTCTATTCGGCACTGACAAATTCGCATCTGGAATACTATGTCCAGTTTTGGGGTCCCCACTACAGAAAGGATGTTGACAAATTAGAAAGAGTACAGTGGAGGGCAAAGAAAATGATTAGGGGGCTGGGGCGCATAACTTATAAGGAAAGACTAAAGGCACTAGGCTTATTTCATCTGCAGAAGAGAAGACCGAGGGGGGATTTGATAGCAACCTTCAACTACTTGAAGGGGTGCTCCTAAAAGGAGGGAGCTAAGCTGTTCTCATTAGTAACAGAGGACAGAACAAGGAGCAATGGTTTCAAGTTGCAGCTGGGGAGGTCGAAGTTGGATATTAGGAAAAACTTGGCCACTAGAAGAGTGGTGAAGCATTGGAATCGGTTACCTAGGGAGGTGGTGGAATCTCCATCTTTGGAAACATTTAAGGCCAGGTTAGACAAAACTCTGGATGGGATGATTTAGTGGGAGTGGTCCTGCTTTTAGTAGGGGGTTGGACTAGATGATCTCATGAGGTTCCTTCCAACTCTAAGATTCTATGATTCTATATTGATTACTTAAGAATTCCCAGTTATCACTTTGAGAATAGTCAGATTGTTGTCCCAAGATCAAGTCTAGTATCATTCAGCTATTTAGTTGGGAACTCTGATGTGCACAGCCACAACACTCACACCAAAGGAACTCCACTCCGTAAGGTAAATAGAGAGACCACAGAATATACATCTGAACACCCATATATTCACACTATCCATTGCAGAACAACCTGAAAAGTCAACTATTCTCTTCCTCATCACCATCACGTTCCTCATCATCAGTAATGGTCATCATTCTGGCCTCTCCCCAGTGTTACATCTCTCTTTCCTATGGCTCACAGGCTAGAATGCAGCTTCTGTAATATGTTACACCAGTGGTTTTCAAACCATGAATCGGGACCCTGTACTGAGTCACTGACTCTCAAGTACTGGGTCGCGGGGTTCCCTGTTGCCACTGCCGAAAGACTGGAATACATTGCTCAAAAATATAATTGTTGGGTTACAGGCATAAATAATTTGTTTTCAACGGGGTCCCAAGAAAAAAAGTTTGAAAACCACTGTTCCACTGACACCAATGTATCTAATGCATTTTCAGTAGGAGTTTTTCTCCTTGTTCTAACTTGTATTTCTTCATCCTCCTAATGTTGAGGTGTTCTTCTACAGGTTAGTATATTAATATGTGTAACTACCATTTCAGCTCATGATAATATCCGTCACCTCTTGCTTATCTGGATTTGCAGTGATTACTTCCATGTTCCTTTCAGTAGTACTTACTGTAACATTCTAACTCTTACCATTGAGCAATTTCTGCTTAGTTCCTAAAATCTAAAGGTAACCATTCATCTGTGCCAAGGATTACAGCCTATTTAGCCACACTTATGCTAATTTATTCCTGAGATAATATCTTACAGGATACTGTCCTGTAGGTTTCTTGTGTTATGACTGAGAATAATGAAAAAGCTAAATATAATGAAGACAAGCCAGTGAATACAGTAAAGGCAAATTAGCCTCATGGGCTACAGAGGATGTTTACCACATTATTCTAATGTTAACATACTTGGATTAATTTCAGAACAGATTTCAAAGATTTTGCTATGACCTGGCATGATGTGGCTATATCCCGATTTACTGAATTCAGAGGATGGATTATTAAAAACTAACTGCTCGAATTTACCAACTGGTGCCTCAGAAAAGCATCCCTGTTCAGAAAATCATATAAGCACTTAAACATGCTTAAAAATAAACATGTGCTTAAGACCTTCCCTGAACTAGAGCCCACGAGCCTAAGAATTGCTTTATATAATGATAAACAGAACATAGGAAAACCTAGATTTATATACATAGAAATGAACTCACTTTTCTCATTGGGGAAGTTATAGGGTCAACCTCCATTGACTCTATCCTAGTAATGCAAAATAAATGTGCATGTTGTAATAATAAATGACAAATCCATTATAAATAAAATAGCATTATTGAAAATTCTATGGTATAGCCTCACATTAAATTTGACTTCATGAATGAGCAATGATGTTATTGCAGTATTTATTGTACTATTTTAGTTAACGTACATAAATTCATTTGCAATGCCTTAATTTCTACAGACAATATTATTATTTTAAAATATGAATACCTTATTGTTTTAAAATGTATCAGTTACAAAACATGGCTGGTTATGGCTAGGATTTTTAAAGGAGGCTAAAGGAATGCCAAATCCCTTTGAAATTTAATGGGATTTGGGCAGCGATCTCCTGTAAATGCTTTGAAAATCCCAGTTTATATGTATAAATGAGAGGAAAGCAGATTAAAAACAGCATTAGAAACAGATATGACATTATGGCCAACATATTAAAAAGTGTATTAATAATTTGGGGTTCTTAAATTGAGACATTTTAAGGAAGTCCTAATTTTCAGAAAGTTTTGGTCTCCCAGATTCTTAAAATTAGGGCTCTAAGTCACCTGAAATGGAGCTCAAGATCAAGTGACTAGACTTTTGAAAATCTTGACATTATGTTAAGAAATTAAGGTTCATTGTATTGTTATGTACAACTTAAATATTAGAAATGGAGATACTGGCATGATATTGGTCTCTTTTGGACACAACTCTGCTTTAATTTATAATCTATGCATTTCCATTGAAGGCAGTGCAGGGTTTTCACAGAAGTAAATCCATGAGGAATTTGGCCTTCAATTATTTTAGAGACTGAAATGAAATATAGGTAAGAATTTTGGTGCCAATTTGTCACGATTTAAGTACATGTCTAACTTCAAAGATGTTAAGTAGTCCCACTGAAATCAATGGAACTACTCACTTGCTTAATATTGTGTGTGCGTTCTGCTGAATTGATGAACTGAAGCTTATCCAGTAATACAATAATATTAAGTGTTTTGCAGACTAAACTAATTGCACCCTGAATTCATTGACCACTGCAAAAGATCTGATTTCCTCTCCAAAAAGAGCTGTTACTATCAACTCATTAGTCTTATCACTGAGGAGAAACTAGGTATTAAAATTAGAAAATATATTAATATTTGGACTCATAGCCTACAGGACACATACTCTGCTGAAATAATAGCAAAATGTAAATATGAAAGATTATGGACAAATACTAATTTTAAATTTCTCATTTTTCCAAAGATTGTCAGTGATAATTAATGGATCTGTACCTACATTTCAGAGCTTGATGGGCAGTTGGGATGAAGTGAATATGGAGAATATCCATTCTGTTTTGCTGAAGGACATAAAATAATCAAATTGCATGTTAGAACATTATTACTATCAATGATACATATTTCATAGTTAATGTTTTAAATTAGTACATCTCTTACTGGAAATGGGATTTCTAACTGAAGCAATAACTGGTGGTCGAGTAGTCTGTTGAGGAGGTCTCATGCTAAATGCAAAACAAAAGGAACAATATACAAATTAAATAAAATGTGCTTGAGTTATACAATTACCACCTATTGCACTTTTAACATGCCGAAGTCACTCATAAAAATAAAAAAAACAATGCATATGATTAGCTATAAAGTAATTGTAATTAAGCCTGGAACCTGAGGTTTGTGAATTTCCTTAGCTTTTTAAAATGAAATTGTCAAGAAAAAATATTGACATGACTAGAAAGACTCTTATGCTCCAGTTGTCTCTGTTTCTCGTAAGGAAGTTTATTTTCACTCACTGTAACTCCAGAGCTGGGCAGACTCTGGCATGGACTAATCTTTTGTTCCCTTTCAAGATGCTACCTTTGATCAGCCTAAACTCCAGACAGGGGAACACAAGTACTCTCTCCTTGTGTAGTTACAGTACTTGGCCACAACCACCAAAAATTTCTAAAGCTCTGTAAAGACAATGATAACCAAAAATGCAACCACTGGAATTAGTACTGTTCTTTCTTATTACAACCTTCCTGGTGTGGGATCAATGGTCCTTCAGTAGAAGGTGGGACTCAGTGGCCCATGATAACCTATGGGCTACTCCTGGGAGCAATCAGGTGCTCCATGTGGTACCCCCCCATTCCTCCCCAAACTCCACCCATGCTAGAGCGGGAGAGGCGGGCACCACATTGCGAGTACGTGCAGTGGTGGGGATGCGGTGGAGCCTAGCCTGCATTTGCGGCCCACCCCAATCCTAATGACCCCATCCTGAAGACCACATTCCCCAAGGCAGCTGGGAAGGGGGACTGGGACAGTGGGAGCCCCACAAAGTCTAAGAGCCCTGGGCCCATGGGAGAGTTAATCAACCCTAGTAAAGGATAGGTAGAATCTAAGCCATAAAAACTGCCTGTCACATCTAGACTGGAAGAATAAATTAATTACATAAAATTCAACAAATCTGCCAGGGTACATACACTGAGAGAGGCCTAAGTTAAATGACCACTGTCTTAATACTTTCCATGATGTTGAAAAATGCTTGTCTCCTAGTACAGTAAGTAATTTTCAAATGTACATACATTCAGAGCTGAATCATTACGTGGTACAAACATAAAATATGCATAGCAAAAAATGTTAACTTCTTAGAATATTGGTTTTACTGTTAAATAAGAAACCTGCCTCCTGTCATATTATGTTCAGAAAACATCATTCACTCATTTCTAGAAAGCTTAAATAATAAATGCATCTATTCATACGAATATGCACCATAGAAGAGACAGGCAAATAAGCATAATTTATTTAAATTTTAATTTATATAACTTTTTGTGAAACCTGGGTATTCCAAATAGAATATTTTAAACTTATCTTTATTATGCAAAGCCTCTTACCATTGAATCTGGTGTATCTGTTGTGTTGCCTTCTTAAGAGATTCTTCCAACTTCGCAATCTATATGATGTAATCAAAAAATTTAAACAAATTATATTTGTGTGAGATACAGTTTGATTTTCAAAGACACAATTTTATAAAGAGTTTACTGATTACATCACATTTATTCATAGCTATTATTGCCATGCCCGTCTCTATTACTACATGGAAAGAATCAGCATAGTAGTGGATATATATCTCTCAGCCAATTTTATTCTTTGGCTAAAGGAATTTGCTAGAAACCACTTGAGGCATCCAGGTTGGAGAATCCAGTAGCTCCTACCACTTTAGGGAGTACTATTAGTTAAAGCTGGGAGGATATATTTTTCTCTCTCTATAGCTTCATTGAGTCTTTTAAGATCCACACAGATACGTATTTTCCCATTTTTCTTTGTAATGGTTGCTATTGGTGTGCATCATGCAATTGGCTCAGAGATTCTTTACTATTATGCCATTCTTTTCCATTCTCTAAGGGTATGTCTACACTTGAAAAGTTAGGTCGACTTTATGAAGTCAATTTAATAAGGTCGACTTTAAGTCAACTTAAAGTCGACCTTATTAAGACGACTTAACAAAAGTTGACAACTTTTCAAGTGTAGACATGGCCCCTTTTTGGCCTTATTAAGGCGATCTAACATTTTAAGTCGACTTAATAAGCTCCACCAAGGCTCTAATCCCCATCTCCACTGGCTTAAATTGACTTAATAAAGTCAATTTAAGAGCTAGTTCGAATTAAAACTAGGCATTATTAATTAGAACTAAATTTTCCTTAATTCAATTTAAGGGGTAGCTTAAGTCGACTTAAGGAAAGGCAGTGTAGACACGGAGTAAATTAAGTCAATTTAAGCCTCCTTAATTTGACTTAATGTGTAAGTATAGATGCACCCTGAGTCTCAATGAAGTAACATGATAGGAAGTCTGTGGAGCATATGTCTGCTATTTGGTTCAAAATTATCTTTTAAAATAATTTTTACTACATCTCCTTTTAAAAATTTAGTGACCAAATACTCTGAGAGAGGTTGAAGTTGGTTATAAGTACCTTCTGATATGACTGTTACATATGCACCCAAATTTATTTTAAAATTAATTCTTTCCACCAATATTCATTTCCATGTCCAAGCTTGCTCTATGTCATTACACATGATTGATCCCAGACAAAAAAGGGATCTTGATCTCAATGGGCTTTTCCCATAATGTCTTTGAGCGGCAGACCATAGCAAAATGTCTATTTTTGTGCAGCATTTGGTTCCCCTTGGACTGTAATCTCTCCTACATCTTGTACATCTAGTTGGAAAAGTGTTATTTTGCCTGGGGATTCTCCCACATTTCCTTTGAGGATGTATTACAATTGCTTTTTGCAGCTGGGCTATATCATCTGTCATGACTCTGTTTGTAAATTACTTCTTCTAGGTTACTTCCTGTCTGTAATCTGCTCCACCTTTTTGTCCTGAAAATTAGTTTTCAGACATGTTACTGATAGGGCGACCAATCACACATTTGCAGAATACTGTACATTCTGGTATTTCTGGGAATGGTGTGGGTCCTCTCCTGCCTGCATGACCCCAATCCCACTGCAGTGACCACACACATTGTGTGAGACGTCACACCACATGGGGGTTGCTATTTTAAAGAGTGTATCACTCGGCCCATGCCAGCATAACATTGTGTGAGCAGAAGCAGAGTGGTATGCTCTTCAAAATGGCATCCCTCATCCAGCACAGGACAAAACCAAGTATCTGTCCCACACCACAGGAGAAAAATCTTATAAAAGGAAGACTGTCCAATTTAAAACCAGTCAAATAGCAGGCTAGCCATACAAGCCTCTTATTGAAGATTCCACAGACTTCCCATGTTTTTGGACATAGTGGTAGAATAAGATTGCTCATAAACCACATTACGCTGAGTTATAAAAAGCTCACCACTTAGGGTTACCCCACGTCTACACTGGCTTAAGTCGACTCTAGGGAGTCGACTTAAGCCTTAGATCTAATCCAAAGGAGGTGTTATAAAGTCATAAAGTTATAAAGTTATAATTAAAATTCAGTCGGCTTTATTTTCCTTAAGTCGACTTAAGCAGGCTGCTTAAGTCGACTTAAGGAAACTGTAGTGTAGACGCAGGGTAAATTAAGTCGACTTAAGCAAGCTTAAGTTGACTTAATTTACCAGTATAGACGCAGCCACAGAGACAGAAGGAAAACGGATGCTAGCAACAACTTTATTGTAAATAAATAATGTGTAGATTGTCTCCAGAATCCAGCACCCAGTGAAGATGTGCTGCAATACTCTTTGAACAGTACCATCTATTGACAAAGAATTAGAATGCTGTTTAAACTATCCATCACAATCATGTCTTTCAAGATTCTATCATAGTGCATATGCATAAATGGGCTGAATTACAGATGTACAAACAAACTTAATTCTAGAATTCCTAATTTTGCAGTGCTTGATTTACAGCCTTAAGAATGTTCTTTTAACATATTTTTGGGGAAAATTCCCCAGGCTTCTTCAAAAGCAAACTGCAAAAACCTCTGCCACTTGAGCTAATGGAGTAACTGGTAGCAATAGTAGGTTATCCTCTGTGACACCTGTACTCCATGTGATAACCTTTACCCCTTTTATGTGGTTATGATATATTTTTTACAAAGTATGCCTTGTAAGGTAACCTTTGAAAACTCATAATCTGCTGAACATCATTGTTCTATTAAGATGTGTTTAACATTACATCATATAGAGTTATGAGATTTTTGTTATCCGATTATTATCAAAATATATTGTAATTCTGTGTGAAGCCCACAAACCATTTTCTTAGAGACAAAGCCACATTGGCATGCTAGCAAGGTGCTAAAGAGCCATCGCCTCTTCAAGCTCTCACTATGATGCCTTGTTCAACTATTTTTATCAGGTCAGTTCCACTTATCTTGCATCCATGCTCATTTCTGGATCTACCTTTCTTTCCCCCATCTTCTCTCACTTCTTCCTAGTATCTGTATCCTTATCCAGCCAGTCTGTCTACCCATAAACTCCTTATTCAATCTCAGTGTTATCATTAAATCAACAGATTCACATTCCTCCAATTTCTCTCACCAGTTCCCAGTCCCAATCTCCTTGATCAACCAGTCGAAGAGTGCCTTCCCACACCCTTAGCTCCCAAACTCCTTTCTTAATCTGTGCCAGTCTCCCCCACTTCAAATCCCAGGTACAATTTCTCTCTCCTCCACTCCAATCCAGACTCTTTGTCTCAATCAACTCCTTTTCCTGTTCCCCATTCCAGCTTTTGTCTCATCTATATTCAAATCAGATGGCTTCCTTCCTGCTTGAATTCCAGGAAAAAGTCACTGATAATGCATAGAGACAGGCTCCCTGCTTCTGGTGCCTGATGCCATGATCATAGTGATCCATTCTGACCTTAGAGTCTATGGGTCTTTGCCACACTGGCCTGGAACAGATGGAAGCAGCAGTAATAGGGAAGATCTTTCTGTTTGCCCATAATGGTAAACTCAAGTATTCTGTGGGGATGGTGCATTCTCAGTCTTGTCACATCTGGGAGCTGTTAAGGGCTGAATTATGTTCAGTCACACACTGGGAATGAGGCATGTGCAATCTGGTCAGCAGTAGGAGCTGAAAGAAACTCAACCATGCTCAGTAAGGATGGACTCTTCAGACATTTAAACTGCTACTAAGTCTCTAGTGAGCATGTGCAAATTGAGATTTTTCAAAGTCTTGTAACTTGGCCAAATTTGGACAGATTTTCAGGAGAATGAAAAAACGCACATCCATAACACAATGAGTTTTCCCCTGCCAAATTTCCAATTCCCGCTTCAAAACAAGAGGGCATTAGAGCACTTAAAAGAAAAGGAGTCAGGAATTTTTAACAGGGAGGAAATAATGTATTTGCCTCTAGCCTCATTCTTGAAAATTTCTGAATCATTTCAACTGAAGTTTTCCAGAACAATTCAATCTGAGACAGACACATGGCAAGGAAAATACCAGCCCATATGATTAATGTTTGATGAAGTAATAAGCAATTGAAAACAGAGTCTTAAAATGGAAGGTATCAGGCAACTTTAATGATAGGCGGTGCTCTGATGCTGAAAGGCCAGGTGCCAGTCCATATCAAAGCCCCAGGCCTTAATGAATGCTTACAAATGCATAGCTGAAAGCCAGGCCAATTCACTCGTGTATTAGTATAGATAAGGAGTGAAAAAACTATGACTCATGAACCTCATGAGGCTCTTTTACATTTAAATGGCAGCTCACAGAGCCCACTATGCCCCATCCACCTACCAAAATGGGGTGGGGAGCTCAGAGTTTTTGCCCTGTGGCAGAGTGGTGGGCTAGAGGATTCTGCACAGTTGGTAAGGGAATCTCAGAGGGTCAGTAAGTTCGGCCACCCCTAGTATAGATCAAAGTGATTGTTAAATATATGAGAGCGTATTTGGTGTTTAAACTTCATGAAAGTAAGCAGGCTGTTATATATATTGTTTTTACTTATTTGTGTCCTGCTATAATATAGTAGGAAACATTTACATTGCCTAAATTCCTGTAACTAAATAACCCACCAAACAAGCAAGAAACCTCATGAAATGCAAATGAAGAACTTTAGCAGAAAAGTGCTAATTTCAAAGTAAATGGTCATAGTGCGTGTGATCGAACGTCAAAGACTCTATATACATTCCTCACTCTCTGTCATCAAAGGAAGAGCCCACATGGGTAGGGACCCAGTCATCTTATTTTCTGTAAGAAGAAACTATAAGTATGGATTCAGAGAACTGTGCTTTATTGGACTATTTTGAGTCTAACATGGCTGAATAACTTAGCCAGAAGACAGAGATCCTGAAAGTTATTTTGGGTAGCTCTGAGAGACTTTTGGGAAACTGGCAGACTACTACATCTCTGCCACTATTTGGAATTGTAGGTTGTGACTCACCTATACATATATTTCACCTGCTTTAACCTCTCAGTAACTCTCATTTCCTTTTCTTAACTAATAAATCTTTAATTAGTTTACTATAGGATTGGCTACCAGTGTTGTCTTTAGTGTAAGATCCAGGGCATCAACTGATCTGAGGTAAATGACTGGTCTCTTGGGACTGGGAGCAACCTGAAAGTGGCGTGATTTTTCATGTAAGTAACCATTTAATCACAATGTTCAGTTTGTCTGGGTGGCAAGTCTAAGGGGACTGTCTGTGACTCCATAGTAACACTGATACAGTGATCCAGGAGTTCATATTTATTACTAGCTTGGTGAAATCAAATTATAGAACATACCACCAGTTTGGAGCTTCTACCCTGTTTTCTGACAGTTTGTCCTGAGATAGGCACTCATGGTTTTGAGCCACTCTAGACAGTGTGACAGGTATTAACAGTCCCCTTTTAATAAGACGGAAAGCCCAATCAAAAGTTGTTTTCTAATATAATCCAAAGTAATAAAGGATATAAAGCTATCCTCCTCCCCACCCAAAGTGAGATTTAGTTACCTTTCCTTTGTAGTAAGTTAATAAGTGTCTTCTGTGTTTTTCTTGAAATTCTGAAATCTAAAAATAAAACTTGTGCAGTAGTAATGGAAAATTTGAAATCACTTCTGTTATAGTACTTTCTACAACATCATGGAAAAAGAAATTGAAGTGTAATTCTTAATGCAATTCCCATTTTTTTTCTTTATTTGTATAAGTATTTTATATATCATTGAGGTCCAGGTCTAGTAAAAATATTGTCCAGTGATACACCATGCCAGCAACTAAAATCTTGTAAAATCTATGTTTGAATCTGATGTGGTCTGCTTAGGAGCAGGTGGAGTTATTTTATTGAATCTGGTTTTCGACCATGTTCAATGACAAGGGAGAAAAAAAGGAAGTACAGATTTCCTACAGTGTTTGAAAGCCCCAAATGTATGCAATATAGTTAAACACACACAAAAATACAAAGGCAATATAAAACATATTGTCTTATTGGCTTTTATTAATTGTCTTGTAAAAACATATTCTGTACATTAAAAAAAAAAAGATACATCCTGCTTAGTTGTGAGTACTACTTTAGTCAGTAGTGACTCTTGCTGAACACTAAAGATAATTTCCATCTACTTGGAAACAGGCATAATGTGCCAAATCTCACTAATCTGAAGTAGCAGAGTCTAAATTTACATACAATAGTATCGTTTTTATTTTTACAGTTGGGTTAAACACAATGCATTTTTCCAGCAACTGGAAAACTAGGCTACGTCTACAATGATTTCACACTGCCCTGTATACATTGTTTTTGGTCTCAGAATTCCTTGAAAGGCAGTAAAAACCTAGCAGTGAATTTCACATTTTTAAAATTAAAATAACATTTTTTTCAGGGCTTGACAAATACAGCTGTCGAATTCCTACTGTGTCTTGGATGTGTTCTGTACGACAGCACCTCTGCTTGTAGGTAGAAATACTTCTTTATCTTAGCTTTAAGTGTTGTCTTATTTTTATATTATGTTGTTGTCATAGTTGTGAGTGGGTGTGTCTAGAAGGAAGTACAATTCTGACTGTGTGTGCTAGAATTGTTACTAGTAATGTTCCAATAAATCATTTGATTTCTATAAACAGACATTACAACACTTAGTCGATGGGGCCAACCTCATGGTGAGAGCAGGGCTGACCCAAGCGTTTTTGGTGCCCTAGGCAAACTATGATTTTACGCCCCCTCCCCGACATTTTATAAGAGATAACATATTAATATATTTTTTTAAATATAGAAAAAAATTCAGTCACATCTAATTTGGTGCCCCTTAAATCCTGGCGCCCTAAGCAACCACCTTGTTCACCTGTATGGTTGGGCCGGCCCTGGGTTAGAGTGAGTGTAAGAGAAATAGTTAACTGTACATTTCAGCTGGGCTGGAAGAGAAATGAGTGGCCCGCTATATGCTAGCTTCTTGTCATGGTGTCAAAATGGCAAAAGGTGCTTTGTGAGAAAAGCGTCAGGCACAGAAAAAAAACAAAGGCCTTGGTGCCTGATCAAATGTTACTGATCAAGAGGCTGTGAGTATAAAGTAGAGGAGGAACAAGAATAACCAGCCTGGGTGTGCCTCTTACAGGAGAAAAAGAAATATATTGTACAATAAAAAACAGAATTCTAATATAATCCAGATATGGAGCTCAGTCTGCAGGCTACATGTATGTCTTAATTAAGTAACAATAATCAAACAAGATTTGACACTTGATTTTCCCTTGTATGTATGTATTTATTTATTTAATCCTGAAACTTCATTCTTAGGAGGAAATTAAGATGTCATTGGAAACTATTCAACAGACCTCTCAATAACTATCCTTTGATTCTAATCGTAGTCTTGAAAATGTCTGAATGCATTCTGAATTGTGCACATTAAAACATTTTCCGCAGACCACTCATCTAGACCACTAGACCATATAGATCACGTGACAATATTTTTCTTCTCCCTCTCTTTGAATCATTTTATGGTTTGTATTTTTTTTTTTTTTGCCATAACGTGGTGCCAACAGTGATTTAAATGTACTTGTTTAAATAACTAATATTTTATACAGTACTTTCTCTTTTGCATTGTAAAGATTTATGCATCATTAAAATAACAAGAAGTAGTGATAAATGGTGTGAGTTTAAAACACAAACAGTAGCCCTCAGGCTTTCTTAAGTACTTTGGAACTGTGAACTGAAGAAAGCAAAAGTGGAAGTTAAACTATTCATACAATTTTGCCCTATATTTTGAAGTCAATGGAAACTGCTAAACCCTGGACATTTTGAAAATCAGGCTACAAGTTGCTCAGGCCAAGAATGCCAAAAAAACACAAAACGGAACAAAAGTCAACCAACTAAACAAAAACTTTCAAAGAGAAAAAGTAATTAGAAAAACTGGAACTGCTGGACCTACAACTATACTGACAAAGGAAAAAAATCGTTGGGAATGAAGATAAGTCAGTTTGTGAAAGAGAAGAAAAAAGCACAAAAACATCTGGATTCTGACTGATAGATGTCAAACAAATCTCGTAAGACAAGTTTCATAGGACTCACCTGTGTAATTTCTCTTGAATATTTTTTGCATAATGTATCTATTCCCATAAATAGTGACTGAATTTCAGGATTTGTCTGAAAAGAAAGAGGAACTAAATGTTACCAAAATTAATATTTACAATATAGCATTGTAATTTCTTAAAAGATTCACTGAAAAGATTATAGTGAATATCATACTTGGGATAAAGTTTTCAAAAGTGATGAAGGGCTCTTACGTTCCATTTTCAAAAGTGACACATTTAGGAGCCTAAAATACATTGGCTTTTAATAAGGCACCTTTGAATATTTTAACTTTGGTATTTAGAAAAGCTTTAAAATACAGCATTATATTAAATGATCCATATAGCTGTGGGTCTCAAACTTCTTAAATGGAGCTCCTCCCATGAACTTCTGTGTAACAATCACAGCCCCCTCCCCCAAATCGAGCACCCCCTTTTCATTTTCTGACAGGCTTTCAGAAAAAACGGGGCACTTCCTGCATTGTAGGCCTTGCTTTTTTCTTGAAGGGGGGGCGTAGGGGAAGGGGGCACAATTGTTAGTGGGGCATTTCCACACTGTAAGCCCTAACTAACATGCCCCACACTCCTCTGCTCTGAACCTCCCCGTCAGGAAGAAAACAGGGCCTACAGTATGGGAAGTGGGGAGTGCAACAATAGCAATGTGGGGAGAAGCAGCAGCGAGCAGCAGCGACCACTTGGCAGCAGCACAGGAAGTGGGGAGCAGGGGCAGCAGCTGCAGCAGAGGTACAGGAGCAGCAGCAAAAAAGGGAGCCTGCCTACCAATGGCAGGGGGCTGCTGTTGCCGGAGGAGGTGGACAGCAGCAGCGGCTGCTTCCATCTCTGGGGAGCGTGATGCTGGACCAGCTCTAGCCCCTGCTCCGCACCCCCTTTGGATCCATCTCGCACCTCCCCCTTTGAGACCCGCTGCCATAAACTGATTGCAGAATTCTACATGAATAATTAATGCTACTGCAACAAGTTATAAGGTGATATCCATTGGGCAGACACAGGGATTGAGGTCGTCTAGTTTAATTCAATATCTTTTTAATCATCTGAAATTTTTTTAAAAAATGTATTTAAACACTATAGATAATAAATTAAACACATGTGCTTCATGGAGCTCAGGAGATTGAAAATTTAAAAGGGAACAGCCAGGAAAGTAATATGTGAAGTGACAATTTTCGTATCCTGGTTTTTATAAGTGAGGTCCTAATATAACACAATCATGTGTGCTAATTGTCTACATAATGATAACATTTTTAAATAAACTGCGTAATTGTGTTCCACATTGTAAACTCTCATTCAAAAAGTAAATGCTTCCTTATAGTGCCAAAGAAAAACCTTTCTAATTGGAATGGACAGACAGACTAGATTGCAGAAGCAGGTAAGTGGTGCTATCAAGAGAGAATTAATAGACCCTTAGATGAAATTTCTTTCATAACATTTTCTTTCCTGAAGCTTTTGGTGTGCCTGTACACCTCTACATTGCCTCCTAAAATAATGATATGATTGGCCACCTATTGTTTTGCCATGTAAATTAGAAAGCAGTTATTCAGTTATCCAAAATGAAACATGTATTAGCTAATCTCAGTGTTGAATATCTGACTTTTATTCACCAATATAAGAAAATAGAATTTTCATCCAGTCAGCAACCATCATGTTCATACAAATACAATATGCACATTTAAAATGTATTTTCATGGACAAGCTATACATTCTATTTAAGGTTCTAGGACAGAGAGAGTCCTTGAATTGAATTAATACTAGAAATCTATTAAAAAGAAATTAAGAATTCCACAAGGAAGAGACTGTCAAACCATCAAAAACAAGGGTTTGTAATAAATTTTTAGATTATTAACTATTGTATAAAGCTGTATTGGATGTTTTTATAATATCCCATAATAATAAACACCGAGACCTTGATTCAGCAAAGTACGTAAACATATACTGAAATAATGACCTAGGCGATTTGGTGACTGAAGTACAAAAATAAAAGAAATGTAAAAGTGACAACCATGCACTAATTGAAAAATGTGACACTTCAAGAAGGTAATAAGTACTTTTAGCACACGTACAGGGCCTTATCCTGCTTTCATTGAACTAGCCATTTTACCTCTTAGGTCTCTAAATTACAGCGCTCCGCCATTTTCTTTTGAGGAACCTTAATTATAATTCTTATTGATTTACCTGTATGTAATTTGCTACTTTTCAGTCCTCTAATATAGTGGCAGATTTTAATGAAACAGTTAATCCTTTCATTAACAGCTCAGCCACTACATTTTTGGCATGTTCCAATTGAAGATCGAAATCATGACCTTACTCACTTCAATATTAAAACTCCCATTTATTTCAATGGAGCCAAAATTCACCATAAGTTGCCAGTCTGTTGACATCTCAATCTTTGACAGTGATTCACTGATGTTACGTGAACATCGTGCATGAGTATGGGACAGGGCATGTAACTCCCAATATCCTTTCTGATGAAATCTGATGCAAAGAAATAATCAAATTTCTCTGCAATGTTCTGTCCACCTTAATTGCTCCTTTTACTCCCTGGTAAGTCCAGCAGAACCACTGATTCTCTTCCAGGCTTTCTACTTTTGATATATTTTAAATAATTCTTATTATTTCTTCTTATGTTTTAGCTATTTGCTGTTCAAATTCTTATGTTTCTTAATTTCCATTCCACATATTACCTGACCGAATCTGTCTGCTTCTGATGGTTTTAGTTGAACTGGCTTTCCATTTTTGAAAGATAACTGTTTGACTCTAATAACCTCTTGTGCTTTGCCATTTAATCATGCTTTCTTTTTCTTTTTCTTTTTTTGGTCTGTGTATGCATGCCTACTCTAACTCTATTTTAGTATGCTTAAATAACCAACATAAAAAGTCTAAGGATTTTTGTTTTTGTCTTGAAGGTCTTTCCGATTAGCTTACTCAGTCAAATCCTTCTAAAAGTTTAGTATCATGATGCTGAACTTAATTATATTGTGATCATCTACTTAATGAGCCTTGGTGATTCCTCTATAGGAATCATAGGTATTTCTTGGTCTGATTCTTGTGTGGTGCTTAAGATTATGTCAAGCAAAGCCTCTCCTCCTGTTCTAGAAGATATTAGTAAATCTATTACCATATATTTACATTCTTATGACTTGAATTTTACATTCATACATATTCAACTGTAGGGCCCTCAACATTAATATATTTCAGTTCATTATATTTTATATTATTTTAGGTATAATGGTACTTTATCTCTACAACCTCATCTGTCCTCATTGTATGACTTATACTTTGATAAAAGAACTTTCTTTTGTTATGCTACCATGTTTCAGAAATGCCTAGGCCATAAAGATCTTCTTCACTTACCCAACAATCTCATTTATTATTATTTGCCTTTAAGCTTCACACATAGAGGTTGGTATAGATATATACACACATTTAGGGTGGGGTTTTCAAAATTACCCTGCACTTTACTCATAAATGCAGAGTTACCTTTGTATTATTGACATAATTAGCAGATGTATGAGAGCCGGCTCTTAAATACTGTGAAGTGGGATTTTCTCCCAGGAAAGCTCATGTGATAAATTTGTTAGTCTTTAAAAATGCTACAGGACTCCTTGTTTGTTTTACTGAACTAGACTACCACGGCTACCCCTTTGGAACTTGTACACCCCCAACCTAGTAATGTAACACTGATTTCTGTCCATCTACCTCTGTTCCAGGGGCATGATTGCCATATGGGTTTGTACGAATGGTGTTTTGACTTCACTGAGCCTGTTCACCGTCTCCCCTTTTCCTCTTAAGGAAGAGGTGTCTATCTCAGTGGTTTTCAAACTTAGGGTTGGGACCCAGTACTGGGTCACATTCTCTCAGGTACGGGGTCACGGGGGCCCCTGCTGCCACTGCCAAAAGACTGGAGTGCATTGCTCAAAGATGCAACTGTTGGGTCGTGGGCATAAATGATTTTTTTCAATGAGGTCCTGAGGAAAAAAGTTTGAAAACCACTGCTCTATCTTTGGTTGTTAGTTATTCAGAGAGAAAATATAAAGTGCCTTCACAACCCAAATATAAATTTAGCTAAGGAGAAAAAGGTGCTTAGGCAAGAAGAGGAAGGATTAACTCTTCAACTCCATCTCAACAAAAATAGAAAGTGAGGCCTGCACAGTCCTCTGGTGAGTGAGGACAGGAACTTCCATAAATACTCCTCTTCAGCTCTGCTCCCACACTGAAAGGCAAAACATAGGGGAGTGGATTATTAAAAAGGGAAAGTTAAGCCTAGTACCCATATGTCTAAACACTGCTGGGACTTGTGTGAGTTTTTCCTCCAGTACCAGAGCCAGAGTAACTGGTGCAGGCTGTGCACTTTTTGTAGAGGGCAAAAAGGCCACACCCAATATAATGAATTGTAAGGCACAGGAGAACAAGATTCCTTTTTCTGAAGACTAATAATGATTCAGAACTTTTTACTTTTTGACAATCACCTCCTTTTACATTAGTCACCAACCTGTTTCTTGAAGAAGATGGACTGATTTGCTGTTTAATTATGGGGTGTACAAAGTCCTGGCTATACTTGTGTCTGAAGAAATCCATAAATGTATACCCTATACAGTAACAGAGCATCTAGGCCTACTCTCAGAACATTAGCAAATATCCATGGCGCAGCTGACAGACAAAAGGAAAGTATATTGTAATGAAAATAACTAATATTTAGCATAGTATAATACAAATAATATGAAAGCATTAATTTACCTTTTTAGAAAGAAATACTGTACGGCAAGGAGCTCTACAAACCAAACATTCATCTTTGTTGCCTGTAAAATTAAAATGAATGTGAAATGAGCATACATCATACAGTATATGAATTATAGAACTAGATTTGAAGCTTTGACTTGGTTGTATTAAATATCAGAGGGCTGTACATAACTGCAAATAAAAGCAGAGAAAGGGTTTGATTTTTCAAAAATTAAACACACAGTTCACAAGAGGGACACAGTTGCACAGGAGAAAATGTGCAGTGGCTCCCAGGCCTGAATACTGCAGACATTTATGCATACTCAAGAGCAGTCTTGCTGAATTCAGTTTTTAATTACTTCTGTTGATTTCAATGAGACTACTCACATGCTTAAATTTAAGTTCATGCTTAAATGATTTGAGGGACCAGAGCTAACCAGAGGTATTACCTTAAGATATTTGGGGCCCAATCCTGCTCCCACTGAAGTCTTGACTTTAACAAAGCCAGAATCTTATTCTTTATGTTTTTTTGTCAGTGACTTCAATAGAAGCAAGAACAGACTTTAATCCTGAGCATAAAAGTTACCTTTTTCCAAAATATGTCTTTATTATTTGAAAACACAAATAGCAATTCTTTTAAATAGATACACATAATCATAATATTTAAATACACTTGTTATCCTCTTGATCATTGACTAGAGATATCTTGACTAGTTATTTCTTCTTTAGATTTACATCTGAAGAAGTGGGTTGGCTTATGTTTTAATAAATTTGTTAGTCTAAGTACCACAAGTCTCCTTCTTTGTTTTGCTGAAATGGACTAATACAGCTACCCCTCTGAACATTTATAATGATGTTTGGAGAGGAAGAACACTGTAATATATGGAATTATAACTGGTAAAAATGATATTTGAATTCACACCAGTAAAAACCTACAATCTCTCAATTTTCTTCCAACTCAGACTTTATTAAGAAAGGACAGGGATGGGCCACATTTTAGAGTTCTGCAAGTTATCTTCAGATACTTTGGGAACCTTCCTCTTAAGCAAAGCCATTGATTTTACACTAGTTACTTTTGAAGAATTTTATAATTTTTTGAAATATGAATTGTTTTTTCATACACCTTCAGGAAAACCAGAACTGTTAGAATAACATTACAGTCTGACAAGGAAAGAGGAGGAATGCCATGTTTTGTGTCTGTTTGATAATCAGTAGGGGTGGTATCCACAAAAATAGTTAGATGTTTAATGCCAGACTTTGGTGCCTATATCCCAGTTTTGGATTCTCTGTGAGCAAAACTCTCTCAGTATCTAAGTTTTCCAAAGTAAATGTTCTCTAGGCACCTATGTTTCAGGCTCTGGGCATATGTACCAGTGCCTCACTCTATCTGTCCGGCTATCTATGCACTGCCTAAACCTAAAGGGAAAAAAGGTGCAATGCAGAGGCCATGTACAAGATGGGATCATATTCAAAATGCAGATAAAGAAGGAAGTGGTGCCTGTCTTGTAACATTTAGCCCAGTGGCTAAAGCACTCAGATGGGATGTGGGAGACTTGCATTCAATTCCCCTTCTCTGCCAGCTGGGGAAAAAGGTGGGAGACCCTTATTCAAATCCTCTCTGTAGCATGCTCTAACCACTGATCTATAGCATATTCTGATGTGAAGAGTTTCCCTCAGTTTCTTCTGTTGAAGCTGTTGCACTTTGAATAAATAGTAAAAAAGTGTGTGGAGACAAGAGACTGGACTCAGGGTCTCTCACAAACCATGTGGGTGCCCTAACCATGGACAACAGAGTCATTCCCATTCTTTCTCCCTCTGTTCCAATGATTATTTCATTATGGATGAACACTTCAAACATAAAACTGGGCCATTTTGTGTGGTGCAGGCCAGGTGACTAACTCATTTCCAGTTTTTGAATCCTGACATCTATTTTGATTTGCTGTTGCAGCCTGACCTGATCCTATGTCATACACTTCCCTGCATTTAATTTCCTCCCATTCTGTAAATTTTCCACCTTCAAAGCATCTGACGAAGTGGGATTTTCTCCCACGAAAGCCCATGCGATAAATAAATCTGTTAGTCTTTAAAAGTGCCACAGGACTCTGTTTGTTTTTCTGCAATAGACTAACACGGCTCCCCCTTTGGAACTTCATCTCCTCAAAGTGTCTCAAGTGCCTGAACTGCCTGATTCCAGGAGGTGCGTACTTGTTCTTGAACCACTAAGCAGAAACATGCACCTCCCTGCAACATGGACTTACGTGCCTATTCCCAAGAGAGGACCAGGGTTTAGCACGCACCCTTCTAGCTGGCATCCTCCATTGACAGACTTTGGCAGCTCCTGACTTACCACGCTGACTTTTGTGAATCCTGTTCTGAAGTGTCTAGCTCTCCCCATGTGTTATAAGAGGATCCTAGGCACCTCACTCTATTTTGTGGGTTACAGAGGTACTCCTATGATTTTCCAGATACCTAAACATTCAGCTGCTATGACACTGAGCGTTGCAACCCCTGGATCTTTTTGTGGATCCCAGCTTAAGAGCATGATATTTCCAAGAAAAATGTGCCTTTCCTGTATTTCTCCCATAGCTCCTAAATATATATTGGAATATATATTCCGAAATGTGTCTGGTAGGCCAAATACATAACATGCAGGTCTAAAAATGTTGTCTGCTCTCTCCTTTTTAAAAAGGTCCTGCAGCTCTCAAAGGGGTATGACTTAAACTTCATAACAATAAGGCGGGGGGAAGGTTTAAAATGTCTGAAACAACTGGCAAAATCTATCTTGTAAATGCTGTATATTGAAAGTTTTTCTAAAATTAAAGCAGAATGAAGCCATGCTTGAGAATGAATGAGACAGTGCACGCCTGCATCTTGATCTATGTAGAGCTGTGCATATAGGGACCATATCCATCTTGCTTCAGACATTTTACTAATGCCTCGGGTTTGGGGGTGCAAAAGGCATATTTCCAAAGTACAGAGACTCTGAGAAATGCCACCATCCGGGATAAGGCGTTTTTAATTACATTTTGTAAAATTTTAGTTTAGAAAACACTTGTTCTTATTGCTTTTAGTGAAATCGAGGGTAGGAAAGTTAGGTTAGGATGGGTGGGTTTTAAAAAAAGGAAACTTTCGGGCTTTCGAATTTTAGTGGTCAAATATCACGTGGCCCTACGATCTGTTGATCATATGAGGAAGTCGTGAGGTGGCGGGGAGGGAAAAAACTGCTCTCTTTCACCCTGATTAAGCTCACGATGCCCTTCAGCCACAAGCCCATTTGCCACCGTGGCCAGCCGAAAATATTGCACAGATCCTGATGGGCCGCAGCACCCGCAGGCCTGAGCCCTCCGCCCAGGGAGCGGCGCGGCCTGGGCCAGGGCAGAGCAGGGCACGTCTCCCCCTCGAGGGAGGACGTTACCTGTCTGAAGACAGGGCCCGCAGACAACATGGCCGCAGCTGGTGAGGCTGAACCTCGGCAGGGCTGTGCAGGGCTGCCGGAAACACACGTTGCAGAACACCGGGGCAGCCATCTTAGCGGGGGGGTGGAGGGGCCCCACCACAATGGAGGCCTTCTCGGCTCCTCGCCCCGCACTCACGGCCACGCCTGCTCCTCCGGCCCAGCGCCGGGGTGGAGCCGGCGCAGCTGAGGGCGGTTGTGAGGGGGAGGGGATTCCAGCTGCCCCTCCCCCACAGAGGGCAGTGAGTGTGGGGGGGGATGCACCCCCCCATGCGGAGGGTGAGCGTGGGGGGGATTCGTCCACCCCTCCCCCCAATAGTGCAGCGAGCCTGCGAGGGGGGCTTCACCTGCCACTCCCCCCAGGTGGAGAGCACATTGGGGGGGATTCACCCTCCCCTCCTCCAAAAGAGGGTGGTGAGCATGTGAGGGGGAGGAATCACCTGCCCCGCCCCTGCAAGAGGGCGGTGAGCACGTGGGGGGGGTGTCACCCGCCCCTCTCATAGAAGGGTGGTGAGCGTGCGAGGGGGAGGAGTCACCTGCCCCTCCCCCGAAATGGTGGTGAGCGTATGTATGGGGGGAGTCACCAGCCCCTCCCCCCACAAGAGGGAGGTGAGCGTGCGAGGGGGAGGAATCACCTGCCCCACCCTTGCAAGAAGGCCACGGGTATGTGGGGGATTCACCCAACCCTGATCCCCAAGCAGGTGTGTGTTGGGGGGGATTTACCTCCCCTCCTACCCAAGAGGGCAGTGAGCATGAGAGAGGGGTTTTCCCTCCCTCCCAACAAGGCAGAGGGAGGGATTCACCTCCGCAATAGGGTGAGGGTGGGGGGATTTACTTGATCTTGCCATGATGATTGGGGGATGAGGCAGATGTTTTCCCATCCTGCGCCTAGCCCCCCAACAGCATGGTGGGAAGGGCAGGATTTATCCTTCCCTTTCCCCTAATAGGGCAGAGAGGGGGATGGATTTGCCCCCCATCAGGGTGTGCGGGTAAGAAAGGTGGTTTATATACAAATATTGCCACCTGGTGGCATTTCAGAACAATAGCATGCCCGATATCATTCATAAATCTGTGTGGATTTACTAAAGTAAGGTTGTTAATGTGAGAGCAGGCCAAAAATGTCCTGACAGAACAGTTTACAATGAAACCCAAACATTTTGCTAGAACATATCAATTTCATCCAATTTTTTTGTAGGTAATGATCAAAATATTTTGTTTCTATAATGGCCAAATGTTTTAGTCAGATAAAGTTGCAATATTTCATTTTGACTTAATCATCTCATTTGACTTTAATGTTTCTACTATAGTATAACAGAGCTGAAGAGAAACTTTTGACTTAATTAAAATGAAATGCTCTGATGTCCAAACAAAATATGTTGTAATCTATCGTTTTGTGAATAATTCTGAGATTTTGACGTTCCCCATCCTTATTTGAAATGAAACCAAATTTAAAAATCCCAATTTCCCACAAGATAGAAATTCTGGTTTTTCAACCAACTCTAGTTAAAATGTATCTCAGATGATTTCCTGTGTGCAGCTGTTAATTGGATGTGCATGCAAGTCTGGATTTTGTCTATACATGGCCACATAAACTAACAAACACATACTGGCACAGATCTTCCATGAGAAAACGGGCATAAATGATATTTCAGAATCATTCTCTTTTACCTGCTAGAATATGAGCTTCGTTCTTGCTGCAGCTGATGACATCACTAACAGTGAAATTATGTTATGAAATACATTTCACTGCTCTTCTCAATAGCTGTGTTGTTGCTGTTATCAGCATATGAACGGAAAACAAAGATCCTTAAACTCAGGTCCTGGAAGGTATGAGACAAAAATAATTTAATTTTAGAATATCTTTCTTAATTTATATCATAATAGTTGTGGAAACTGTTAGTAATTTAAGATCAGTTAAGTGTATTCTAAACAGTATTCCTTTTGCGTTTGTATTAATGTTGAAAAGACAATGAAAAGAAAAATTCCCTCAATTTGTCTCACAGCTCCAAAAGTGTTTTTGCATCTATTTATTTAATTTTACTGAGCATCAACTGATTTACATCTTTCAATAACTGTTCCAAAATTATAGTGTTAGAAATTCCCCCATTATGTGTAACAATAAAACAATCAGTTGCAACTGGGAACTCTTTTAAAAAATAAAAACATTTGAATGTTTAGCTAATTGGACAATCTAAATGGTTGCATATTGGTAGTATTTTATGATAAAATTTTGTCTAGACGAACTGGTTAAATCAGCAGATAGGTACATTACTCACAACTAGAGATAGTAGGATAATAGTAAAAATTTTCCATGGAAAACTTTGATTTTTTTTTTTTTTAAATTGAGGTTTATTTTTGTTTTGGGGTTTTGGGGGGGGGAGGGAGGGGTTAATAAAAAGTGATTTCTTTTCCCATTGAAGAACAGGGATTTTTTAAGGAAAACAAATGTCATTTTTTGTTGAAAAAAATTCAATGGAAACTTCTCAGCCACCTCTAATTGTTACTTTGAATATCAAATAGAAAAATGTGAAAACCTTAAACTTAGCAGGAATAGACTCTAGACTTTTAAATATAGAACAGATTTCAATTAGTGTTTTTAAAAGACAATATTTATAACTGTTAAGCCGGGAGAATTTTTCTTTCTGGCTCCTTCCTCATGTGGACCTCAAAAGTGCCCTCTCTCACACACACACAGCTCAGCAAATAATAAATTTCTTTGTTTTAGGGAGCTGAAACAATGGAGTCAAAAATGCCCCAATACAGGTATGGTTCGAACAAAACAATTTTTAATTTATTTTCATTAAAGTGAAACACACAGAAAAATTCATTTAGAATCAACCAAAATGTTTAGAGTTAACCCAGAACAAAATCT
Source organism: Pelusios castaneus (assembly GCA_007922175.1). Lineage (NCBI taxonomy): Eukaryota > Metazoa > Chordata > Testudines > Pelomedusidae > Pelusios > Pelusios castaneus. Next base: position 2,075,651 of record ML686047.1, read on the forward strand.
TTTCGATTTTATTATTTGTTTTGAATTGACTGAAACATTTGGTTACCTCAGAATGATTTATGTTCCCCATCTTTTTTATTTTGATTTGATTTCACAGGTGTTTTTCATTTTTTTTTTTTTGTGTGGATGTGTTGTTTTAAAACTGGCCAAATTTAAAACTAAAATGCCATTTTGAATAAACATTTTAAAACAAAGTTTTGACTTATTAATTTCAACTATTAATGGAATTTGGCCCAAATTAGTTTCAGATGGCCCTTCCAACTCCAAAATGCATTTTGGGGGGAAAAAGAATTCAATAGAATTTGCCTAACTCTACCCACATATGCATGTATCCAACCACACTTTCATTTTCATGTGCTAAAAATAAAGGACAGAACATCTCCAAGCTAATTAAAAAAAACCCACTCAACAACAGAAAAAAATTAAATATGATCCCTTAAATTATAGAGGAGTTATAAAAACTACAATTCTCAGGGTCTTTTGGACTTTCAACATGCACAAGCTGGAGGTGTTTACCAAATGGTGATTGCTGACACAGCACTTCTCACTAGCAGACTAAAGGCAGCAATAACCTGTTTGTTGATGTCATAACTTCCTCTCTCTAAGTTGATCAGTTTTGGAGATTCTGGAACATCAGCCTTTCCTCAGAAGGCTTGGTGATGTGAAAGTCAAGGCTGTATGTTTTTGTATTTTGTTTTATTAACTTAGACATTAAGCATTATATGTTGTATAATTTAGAAGTGTATTCATTTCTATCCATCTTAAACAAGTTGGTCCTATTTAAGTCTGAATTGGGTCACAATTAGCAAGTATCAATTTAGAGAAATCTTGCTTAAGTCAGCAGTTTTAAAATAGTATTTTCTGTATCCCAGAGATTTAGTCTGGGACCCCTCACAAAACATACGAAATATTCAGACACAGACTGTTTATCCAGGTCAAAAGTCTTTAAAGGATTGTATGAGACAGATTTCTAAAGGTATTTAGGCACCTAAAGATGCAGATAGCGAGATTTTCAAAAGTACATAGGCCCCCTAATTCCCATTGATTTCAGAAGGTAAAACCATCTGACCTATAAGCATTGATTTCAGTGGGAGTTAGGTTATTGTGAAGTAGTTCACACTAGTATGTTCTACTCAATGGGGATACATTGAATGTTGCAGTTTATACACTCTAGTTCATCCTGCGGGACTACATAAACAAGCCCAAAAGCTTGATAGAGAAAAAATTACTTTAAAGCTGATCCGGATAAAACCCATTTGAAATATGCAACTTTAAATTTTATATATGGTCTGTATGCCCTTACAAGCGATTTTCTTCACAGAAGGGAATAGGAAATAAATTAGTAAGAAGTAAATGGATAGGTATTTGCTGATAGGAAATACACACCATCCCTCTTCTGCTCTTAAATCAAGTTCTCCATAAACTGTAACTAAATAAAACCTGTCAAATTATAGAAGCAGCTCTCTCAACCCATCTGTTAATTCATTTGGAGGGAAGCTACATGATTAAGTCAGACACTGCAAAGCTCCTACTAAATCCACTATTATCAGTGCTTAAAAAGTAACATCTGTGGCCTCTTAATTAAAATAAATATAGCTTTTCAACAAAGAAACATCCTGAAGAATTGAAACTGCCTGTATAATCTTACATATAAAGTTGACAGTCACAAACCCAGGGATTGCCACGAAATCTATAATCCAGTCAAATTGAGTTTATGATACTTCCCACATATGATAATTTACATAACTATTCAGGATTATTTGGGGTGGTTATGCAAAATTGCCAGGAGACAGGATGCCCTGCCAATTGTAGGTCATTTTAAAGTATACATGTATGGTACTGTTCAGTTCATGATATAAAATAGCTTTTTAGAGGGACCTGGGGGAACTATGCTTGGTATTCTGCAGAAGGAAATGGGAAGGGTGAATTTCATAGGGGAGGAGGAGGAGGGAATGGTAATTATTGGGAGTGGGGGACATAAGTCATGCTTGAAAAGAGTATATTGCCAATTCTCCCTTGCACACACAAACACAATTCATGTACTTACTATATTTTCTTTTAATATTTTTCTTACCAAAGGATGTTATTCAGCTACCTGAAAAATAGTTTAATTTTACCTTTGAATGTAAATAAGACATCAGAAATAATGTATGTTTTTGTATTTTGTGTTTTATTAACTTAGACATTATGCATTATGTGTTGTATAATTTAGAAGTGTAGTCATTTCTATCTATCTCAAACAAGCTTTTTAGCGATAAAGAAATCTTTAAGGCATTTGATTTGCCAGACTCCAACTAAGATAAGAATTAATGTTTGTGCAGTAGCCCACCACAGGATATTACTGTTGGTTTCTTCACTTGTCAATCGAAAGTACTCTTCACGTTCCTGTTGAAAAGAGGGAAAAAGTATAATTATCTGATTAAAAAAACAGCTAAGTACTTCATGCTGCTACCTGGTATCAAGTCATGTGCTCTCTGTCCACGTACTGGAGAGAATGAAAAATCATTCTATATGATGATCTTCTCTTAACTATTATCAATATCATGAAAATAAGAGCTTGAACTTCTTATCTATATAACTATCAGAGTTGCAAATCACAATTTGAACACTGAACAATAGGGTATGTAAGGTTGGATTTTGTGTTGCAGTGAAAGTGAAAGAAGAGTTTTCCTATGGTTACAGGCTGGCCTGAGAGTTAGGTATAGTCCTCTAAGTACATGCATAAGTCCTATTGAAGTCAATGGGACTAAAGCACGCTCATAATGTTAAGCATATGCTTAAGTGCTATCCTGAACAAGGATGGACTTAACCAGAGACTCAAATTTTTCCTTGAATTGGAGCCACAGTGAGGTACTTAGGACTGATATTGAAAGGTATTTAGACACCTAAAAAATCAACTAGGTGCCTGTAACTAGATTCCCAAGGGGGATTTAGGAAATGCAAGACTGAAATCTGACCCTTCACTCCCAACTTCCTCCTCTAGGGCCTGTTCCTGTTAAAGATAAAAACTGCAATTGATTTCCAAGGCACTGGATCATATCCCAGGCTTTATTCCTGGTACTAGGCTGAAGGAACTTGCTTACACCTCCACTCTCATGCTTGTAGGACTGAGTTTCCCTTTCCATCCTAACAGACTTGCTTTATACCTTATATGTATATATGCAATATTGTGCACGTGCCGCACAGGATCAAGCTCAGAAACAGGGCTTCCTTAATTACTTTCTCTTCTAACTTACAGAGAATTGTTCTAGGGAAGAAAAATTAGAACAAATGGCAAAAATCCAGTGCTGTTATGCTTAAGGAGCTTGTAGCTAGAACAGGCACAAAGATTTCAATAATATACAATATATCACAATAAAGTTCATAATAAAATTCATTCCTCCATTGTAATCTCTGTCCAAAGAAAATGTCCGTGTTTAAGACATTCTACATATATACTGATCCTAGAAATAGTTCTTGTGTGCAAAATCCCTCACAGCTCTTTTTAGGATTGGGGCTTATGATGCTAAGCACCACATTTAGTATTGTAGTTCCTATTATTAGCAAAAAACTTGACTGTGCATGCTCAAACAGAGTTTTTAACAGTGCAACACACAATTATTTATTTTATTTATATATAACTATATCTTGTAAGTGTCCTCCTAATCCATGCTATGCAGCCATATTCAGACTGTTGTAACCACAGCTCAGATATGGGCAAGGGGCAACAGCTGCTCTCCTGCTAATTTCTCCCTTGAAAGCAATTGGCTAGAGAAGATGTAGAGAGATATGGTTGAGGAAGCAAGATCTCTCCACAAAGCAGGAGATGAGCACTGGATAAAATGACTCTCAGTTGCAATTCTTTCATGAAGCTCTTCATGTTGCAAAAATATACAATGAGATGCTAAATGCTATTATCTAACCCTTATTTATTTAATTTTTGTGAAAATAATGAGAGACCCTAGTCCTCTGTGAAGAGAAACTAAAATTACCATTCCAGTGTTCTTTTAACCAAAAAGTATCTACAAATTGCTGTTGCAGATGGAAGATTTTACTCAGACCTTCTAAAACAAATCCATCATTTGCCTGAGATTGAGTATTGAGAATCTCAGTCCAAAATATTTATTTATTACAAACCAATGAGCATGTGAAAATAGCGTTTTAATGAAAATCTGACATATATACGACCTTAATACCAGTTGTGACCTTCAAAACTAAAATTAACCAACAATTTAATTAAGTGAAAGTACTTAGAGTAGAACTGATGATTACATAAAGATTAATTAATAATTAATTCTTAGCTTGTGTATTTATTTTGCTTTATAGCTTCAAAATGTTTTACAAACTTTAATTAATATGTATTGTTCAATTTTAATGAATATGTTACTTAAATGTGGGCCACTTCCATTAAATACTACTTTTAATAACATTTCATTAAAAATAATACTGCAACAATTACAAACAATATTTTACTTTAGAAATCCAGACACTTGTGTACTTTATTCTTTCATATTTCTATTAAGGAACATACTCTGTGATAGTTTTGTTCTTTGGATATGTGATGAATTTGCTCAATTAGATGTCCGAGACTAGAGTTAACTTCATTAACTTTGTCCTTGGCTTGAGCAATAGTTTCATCAAGAAAATGTTCTCCAACTCTAATGTCCAAGTAAATACGCTGTAAACACAAAAACAATTATTATTTCCATGGATTTATTGTGAGGGTTGTTTGGTTTTTTTAAATGCCTTAGGAACAAACTAAGGCAAAAATAATAAAGGCTTCCTTTCAGCCTTCTTATAGGAATGGTATTTAGCTTATTTATAGGTTTCCTTACTAAGGAGATAAGACATTAAAAATTAAAATATTTAATGTTTTTAATCTTTAATTATATAAATTTAGTTTTTCTTATTAGTGTTGAATTTTATACTAATGCTATTGATTTAACCAGTATAAAAATATATTATACTGTAAAAACAACTAGAGTCCTGTGGCACCTTACAGACTAACAGATTTTCTTCGGCATAAGGTTTCCTGGGATATAACCCACTTCATAGACTATAACCCACATCTGACGAAGTGGGCTATAACCCACGAAAGCTTATGCCGAAGAAAATCTGTTAGTCTATAAGGTGCCACAGGACTCTCGTTGTTTTTGCTGTACACAGACTAACACAGTTACCCCTCTGGAAATATTATACTGTAACAAAGGACAAAAAATAAACATTCTTAGGGCTCCCCACTCTAATTATAAACTGATAAGAGATCCACTTTCTGCACACTACAGTGCAAATTAGCGATGGGCACATAAAGACTACCCTATACCGCAAACCTACTGATCGCTATAGTTACCTACATCCCTCGAGCTTTCATCCTCGACACACCACACGATCCATTGTGTACAGCAAGCCCTAAGATATAACCGCATTTGCTCTGACCCTTTAGACAGAGACAGACACCTTCAGGATCTCTACCAAGCATTCTTAAAACTACAGTACCCACCCGCAGAAGTGAAGAAACAAATTGACAGAGCCAGACGGGTACCCAGAAGTCAACTACTACAGGAGAAGCCCATGAAAAACAACAACAGAACGCCACTGGTCACCACCTACAACCCCCAAGCCAGACCTCTTCAACACATCATCAAAGATCTACAGCCTATTTTACAAGATGATCCCTCACTCTCTCAAGCCTTGGGAGACAGACCTCTACTTGCTTTCAGACAGCCCCCTAACCTTAAAATGATACTTACCAGCAACTACAGATCATACAACAGAAACACTAAAGCAGGAACATATCCCTGCAACAAACCACGCTGCCAACTTCGCCCTCATATCTACACTGAAGACACCATCACAGGGCCTAATCAAGCCACCTACTCCATCAAGGGCTCGTTGTCCTGCTCATCCACCAATGTGATTTATGCCATCATGTGCTGGAAATGCCCCCCTGCCTTATATATTGAACAAACAGGACAGTCTCTGTGCCAAAGAATAAATGGACACAAATCTGACATCAGAAATTGCAACACTACAAAACCAATAGGGAAACACTTCAATCTCTCTGCTCACTCCCTTGATGACTTGTTAATAGCTGTGTTGAAACAGATGAATAACAAATCACAGCTTCAAAGAGAAACTGCAGAACTCAAATTTATATGCAAATTTGACTCAGTTGTCTTGGGGTTAAACAGGACTATGGATTTTTCTCTCATTACAACAGGTGATTTGACCTCACCTTCCTCTATGTGCTGTTCCCCAGTGTTTGAATCCTAACACCTATTTTGATTTGCTGTTACAGCCTGACCTGATCCTATGTCATACACTCCCCTCCATTTAATTTCCTCCAATTCTGTAAGTTTCCTATCTTCAAAGCGTCTGACGAAGTGGGATTTTCTCCCATGAAAGCTCATGCGATAAATAAATCTGTTATTCTTTAAAAGTGCCACAGGACTCTGTTGTCAATCCTTTTTTGATACTCTTCCCACTTATTCAGGTGGTAGCTGTAGCAAAGTCAGAAAGTGAAATAATGAGAATCTGTCCTCTGTCTTCCACCTGGTATAGTAGAGGATTTCCAATAGGTCATTTAATATGATACTAACGGCAATTTCCTCCAGTAACTTCGAAAGTTTAGCTTAGTTTATCAAATGCTAAAAAGAACAAATATATAATATATAGACTCAATCAGTCATAGAAACTGGAAGGGACCATGAGAGGTCATTGAGTCCAGTCCTCATGGCAGAACCAAATACCATTTTAAACCATCCTTGACAGGACTTACTCATTTGTGAATCTCTTCCATAGATTTTACCTCTTGATAGAATTATTGTTCTAAGACACTGGAGCCACAGAAATGTATTAGCTTTAAGATAACTAATCTTTTACACCAGTATTTGTTGATCAAACCTTCTCCTTATAACACCGTACACCAATAGGTTGTTCATCCTATTAATTGGGACTTTGAAGCTTCATATAATCAAGGTGCTATATGAACATTATTTAATCTGCATTGTATTAGATTGACTATGCCCTGACTTCTTAGACATGAACGGAGTTTGTTTCATTATCTTTTTCAGTCACTAGGAAATGTTGTACATTGGCTGAAGAGTTATCTGCTACCTCTGAGATAATTAATCAAAGCAAGATTCTTCTAGTTTCAAGCATTTATCACAGCCAAAATAATGCACGATGTTCTGCATGAGTAGAGTTTCATTAAATCCGGGAGATCCAGAGGTCTACCTATGTGGAAGTGCTTTGCAAGATCAAAGATCAACACTGAACGCATGGATCTATGAAATATTTTCATAATCGCTTCACTCTTCTTGTTAGTTATGCTCCTAGAGCTCTATACTGTACAGTGGCATATCGAGCCCACATCTACACCCCTCAGGCCCCACCGCACCCCCACCCCCTGCACATGGCAGAAGGAGTCTCAGCCCCACTCCCACCCCCAGCTGCCCTGGGGGGAGGGAGGCTGCAAATGCCCCCTGCATTTACCTAGTGTGCAGCTGCAGCAGCCTGGCCCCGGCTGGGATAGGGCAGACTGACCCCTCCCCTACCCCAAGGTGGGAAGGGGGCTGCATCTGCCCTTCCCAACACATGAGGGGGCACCCTTCAGCACTTCCTACATCCCCCACCTCCCTGGCAAGGGGTGGCCCAGCACCCCCTCCAACACTTACCTGCCACTGCTCCAGCCCATTGCCAGTTTGGACAGGGCAGCCTCACCCCCCCAATCCCACCTTGGGTGGGGTTGTTAGGCCAGCCCTTCACAACAAGGGAATGGCCCAGGACACTCTTTGCCCCTCCTCTGTCCCCGCTGTCCCCCACCTCCTGCACCTTGTGAAGGGCCAGCCCAGCATCCCCCTGCAGCCCAGTACCCTGGGGCATGGCCCCCCTGGAACCCTCACAGTACACCACTGATATTGTATGTCCATTTGTCTTCCAAAGCCTGTGGTTTAGATAGGACAGATATCATAGTTAAAAAGGATATTCAAGAAATACTCTTACCAATTTACTCCCTCCAAATGAGACAAGCCTTGTGGAGTTAGACTGCAAACAGATAATATGCTCCCCAGGTAAGTGTGACGTAAAAGAGAATGTTCCTTGTGGACCATACAATTTTGACAACAGTAGCTGTAATGTAAGTGTTAAGTATATTGGTTTTTATTTATGAACTATAGATATTAACATAAAAATGAAATGCTATGTACTATACCTCAAAATGTATTTAACACAGGCCTCGACAAATAATACGTTTCTGGTCTCCATGGTGACCAGTTTTAGCAGCCTGTCGCCTAGCTAAACTGCAGAAATGCAATAGAGAAGTGCCCTATGGTAACCAAAAGTAAAATTGCTGGCACCTAGCTGTGAGCCAATTTTGTCCATCCTGATTTAACAGTTTAAACTTAATAAATATAAATATAATTAATCTGAGTTTCACATTTTATTAGGGAATAAAAGTTAGAAAGTATGTGGCCTATACTGAAGACTAAAAGCTTGCATTATAGACACTAAACTAAAGCCAAAATTCTCAAAAAACGAGTGTTTAAGCTCCTAAATACTTACTTCCACACATAAATAAGTAATCTGATTTGCAAAAGTTTGTTGAACACTCAGTAGCACTGAAGGCAGTTGCTGTGTATTGCTGTTATATGCATCTAGATGGTTAAACCTCTCCTTCCTTTCTCCATACACAGCTACTGACTTTACTACGCTGCTCCAGTAGCCAAATACAAAATCGCTTGGCTTTGTAAAATACTGTTTTTTCCACTGTGTCATAAGTATTCCTTGATGGTAAGCTTTTCTAATTCCAGCATTAATGCAAAAAGCATTAGCCAAGATTTAGAAAAACAGAAGACTAAACTCAAGATCCTGAACCCACATTTAGATACATAAATAAATGGCCTGGTTTCCAAAAATACTGAAATTCAAAAATCTGCTCTTATTGACTTAAATGACAACCAATGTATGCTGCACTTTTGAAATATTGACAATTTATTCAGCTGCCTAAATATGGATTTAGGTGTCTAAAATTAGGCACCTATTTTCCTAGATAGTATGACCTTCCAGTCCCAAGAGTGAGTACAAATGCTTACAAAAACATTGAATAACACGTTTTACCTCATTAGCAGAAGTTGTAATGGTGACAAACATTCCCAAACCAGGAGCTGATTCAAGAAACACTTGTTCCTGTGTGTCCCATTGCTGTACCTTATAATTCCCTGAGAAAACAATAGATACAAATCTGTTAATTACAAGAAGTTAGGATATTAAATTTCTTTCACTTTTTCATTTCACATCAAGTCACTATAAAAAGCAAATTAACTAGAAGAAAGCTTACACTTCAATAGAATTAAGATTCTTTTCCAGTTCACCATATAATTAGACCGTGGCATTTTGTGTACCACAATGTCATGAGCAATAACTTACAAAACAATGACAGCTGAGTGATTATTTATGATCATTGCCTTGAATGTTCTGGCCTGATTAGCAAGCCATGGCATGACAGATATTCCCAAAAGTTCAGGTATCCATTATTCAAATTACTTTAATATGATTGTCTTTGATGCAGACCCAGCACTTATGAACAGCAAGCTATCAGTGCTTTGATGGCACCCTGTCAATTTTGCATTTTTTCTTCTCAAAGAAGGACTTTCGGATTTCTTACCATCTGGGAAGATTTTTCATGACTCTCGTCTTGGGAGTAAAGAAGGACTTTGTGCCCTCCTTACCATCACCACCATTCGTTCACCTATACAGGGCCAGTCACAGATCTTTGGCATTATATATATCATGCAGTCAGTATTATAACTTCATAGGTTAATATTTAAAATATTAAACATATTGATCATCATATAGCACACCATCTACCTACCAGTAATCAAGGTATCACTTGGAATGTCTTCTATTATGCATTTCTCCTCTCTTTCACCTGAATGAAAATACAAAGTAGGTGAGACAGCAACAAAGAAGGTCAAAAGAAATCCTATTAAGAAATTCTTCATGATTTTGGTGTGTCCTAATTGTGCTACTTTTGGAAATGATTAGTTAGAAATGAGCAGAGCTTTGTGCCCACTCCTTGATCGCTGTTTATCAGTGTTTTGGGGGTGGGGCGGGAACGTGAGAAAAAACATCTGGTAGTTCCTTCAGTTATTTATATATGTGTATGTTCCACAGACTGAGATCGATAACAAGAAAAAGATAATTTGTGAAGTTTTTCCTATCATGGAAGGAGCCAAATTTTATTTTGTAGCTCAGACATATGCAGTTTTATGGGACTACGTTATAATTCTTTGTGTGTGTATGTGTGCAGATGTGCGTGTACGTATACATAGTATGTGTGAGTGAATATAATATATATGAACTACATTAGGACTGAAATTGACACACAGGAAAAAATGTAACACTTCATGTTTTTCTGAGTTAGTTTTTTTACTGTGTTTATCAGCTTTGACATCTACTGCTGGATTTTTGATGCTATGTTTTAGTTTGTCCAACAGGTCTGCTGATTATTCTGTGTGTGTTTAAAAATAAAATCCAGCACAGCTGCTGTCATAGTCAATAAGATGGTCAGGTTAACTAAGCCACGGAATGTCCCTATCACTGGACATTGTCTTCACAAGAAATCAAAATTGTAGGGGAAAGGATAGAGATAAGAAAATGAATTTCCCTCTTGCTCATAATTTCAAACAATGAGAGGAAAAGTATAGATTAAAATAAACTATTCTTTGCTTCCAGTTCCACTGTCTGCGATAGTTTCTGTCTCTTGAATTGTCTGGCAAAATCTCAGGAGTTTTACCATGTTTTTATTTCTATGTCGAGAAGGATTTCTGTTACATATGTGCTATTGCATAGTGACAAAAACCTTTTTCTAGGAAAGGTCTCCCTTTGTGGTGCAGGATCATTCAAGAGAACAGTACTTTCTATGAATTATTTTGCAGTTTAATGCAACTTTACTTTTCTCTAGGGCCCTTGGAATCAGAGAATCATAGAATCTTAGGGCTGGAAGGGACCTCATGAGGTCATCTAGTCCAACCCCCTGCTAAAAGCAGGACCTCTCCCACTAAATCATCCCAGCCAGGGTTTTGTCTAACCGGACCTTAAATATCTTCAAAGACAGAGATTCCACCACCTCCCTAGGTAATCCATTCCAATGCTTCACCACCTTCCTAGTGAGAAAGTTTTCCTAATATCCAACCTCGACCTCCCCAGCTGTAATTTGAAACCATTGCTCCTTGTTCTGTCCTCTGTTACCATCGAGAACAGCCTAGCTCCCACCTCTTTGGAGCACCCCTTCAAGTAGTTGAAGGTTGCTATCAAATCCCCCCTCAGTCTTCTCTGCTGTTGACTAAATAAGCCTACTTCCTTCAGTCTCTCCTCGTAAGTCATGTGCCCCAGCGCCCTAATCATTTTTATTGCCCTCCACTGGACTCTTTCTAATTTGTCCACATCCTTTCTGTAGTGGAGATCCCAAGACTGGACACAGTATTCCAGATGCAGCCTCACCAGTGCCAAATAGAGGGGAATAATCACAATTTGGCAACATGAGCATATTGTTGGCTCATATCCAGCTTCCCATCCACCATAACCCCCAGGTCCTTTTCTACAGTGCTGCTACTTAGCCAATCGGTCCCCAGCCTGCAGCAGTGCATGGGATTTTTCCATCCTAAGTGGAGGACTTTGCACTTGTCCTTGTTGAACCTCATGGGGTTTCTTTCAGCCAGTGTTCCAATTTGTCTAAGTCTCCCTGAATCCTGTCCCTGCCCTCCAGCATGTCTACCATTCCCCCCAGCTTGGTGTCATCCGCAAACGTACTAAGCACACAATCTGTCCCATCATTGAGATCATTAATGAAGATGTTGAACAGAACCGGCCCCAGGACCAACCCCTGGGGCACTCCACTAGTTACCGGTTGCCAACTAGACATTGAGCCATTAATTCCTACCCACGGAGCCAGTTGATCTAGCCAGTTTTCTATCCACCTTACGGTTCACTCATCCAACCCATATTTCCTTAACTTGCCAATGAGAATGCTGTGGGAAACCATATCAAAAGCCTTGCTAAAGTCAAGGTATACCATGTCAACAGTTCTTCCTGCATTCACAAATCCAGTCATCTCGTCACAGAAGGCAATCAGGTTGGTCAGGCACGATTTGCCCTTGGTGAATCCATGCTGACTGTTCCTGATCACTCTATTTTCCTCCAAGTGTTTCAGGATGGATTCTTTGAGGACCTGCTCCATGATTTTTCCAGGAATTGAGATGAGGCTGACCGGTCTGTAGTTCCCTGGATCCTCCTCCTTCCCTTTCTTGAAGATAGGTACTATATTTGCCTTTTTCCAATTCTCCGGGACCTTCCCCGTTTGCCATGAGTTTTCAAAGATCATGGCCAGAGGCTCTGCAATCACATCGGCCAACTCCCTCAGCACCCTCAGATGCAGTTCATCCGGCCCCATAGACTTGTGCACATCCAACTTCTTTAAGTAGTCCCTAACCTGACCTTCCATCACCGAGGGTCGCTCTTCTTCTCCATTCTGTGTTATCCAGTGTAGTAGCCTGGGAGCTGACCCTCCCTATTAAGACCAAAGTAAAAAGGGCATTGAGGACTTCAGCCTTTTCCGCATCATCCACCACAAGGATTCCTGCCCCATTCAGTAAGGGACCTACACCATCCCTGATCCTCTTCTTGTTACTGACATACTTGTAGAACCCCTTTCTGTTACCCTTCACATCCCTTGCTAGCTGCAACTCCAATTATCCTTTGGCCTTTCTGATTTTATCCCTGCAGTCCCGAGCAATATCTTTATATGCCTCCTTTGTCATCTGTCCAAGCTTCCACTTCTTGTAAGCTTTTCTTTTATGTTTCAGCTCACCGCAGAGTTCTCTGCTAAGCCACACTGGACACCTTCCACATTTGCTGTTCTTTCTGCACATCGGAATGGTATCTTCCTGTACTTTAACAGGGTTTCTTTAAAATACAGCCAGCTCTCTTGGATGCCTTTCCCCTTCAGGTCAGCCTCCCAAGGGATCCTGCCATCAGTTCCCTAAGGTAGCCAAAATCTGCTTTTCTGAAGTCCAGGGTGTGTCATTGATCAGGATCCTGAACTCAACCATCTCATGGTCACTGCTGCCCAGGTTGCCATTCACTTCTACTTCCTCGATCAATTCTTCTCTGTTTGTGAGCAGCAGGTCTAGAATACAAGGCCCCTAGCTGGTTCCTCCAGCATTTGTACCAGGAAGTTGTCCTCAACAGTCTCCAAAATCTTCCTGGATTGCCTGTGCACTGCTGTATTGCCCTCCCAGCAGATGTCAAGATAATTGAAGTCCCCCATGAGAACCAGGGCCTGTGATCTGGAAACTTCTGTTAGTTGTCCATAGAATACCTCATCTACCTCCTCCTTCTGGTCTGGCAGTCTGTAGCAGACACCCACCACGACATCTCCCTTGTTGCATTCTCCTCTAAACTTACCCACAGACTTTCAGCCGGCTTCTTTCCACTTTCATAGCGGAGCTCCGAGCAGTCATACAGCTCTTTAACATATAGCGCTACTCCTCCACCTGTTCTTCCCTGCCTGTCCTTCCTGAACAATTTATACCCATCCTTGGCAGTGCTCCAGTCATGTAAGCTATCCCACCACACTGCTATTATTCCAATTACGTCATACTTCCTTGTCTGTGCCAGTACTACCAATTCTTCCTGCTTGTTTCCCAGGCTCCTTGCATTTGTGTACAGACACTTAAAACCCTGGGCCGATTGCCCTACTTTGCCCTGTCTATTATCTCTCCTGTTGCAATTTCTCCCGGTATCCTCCTTCCCCACTAGCCTCAGGTATTAGGTTTCATTAGGACACATAAGACGATTTGATTTCCCCCCCCGGCCCCCAGTTCTGACTATCCTCTCTTTTATCCCTACTGTTACAGTCCTGGCACCCCCCAAGTTCCATCCCTTCCCCCAGGTCTCCCACACTGGCTATGTCTACACTTGCACTTTTAAGTTGACAGTGTGTCTACACTTAAAATTAAAGTCGACTTAAAGGGGAACTTACAAAGTCGACCTAGAGCGTCCACACTGGATGCTCAAGGTTGACTTTGTGGGGCTAGGGGGACCTTGGGCAGGTCCACAGTGGCGGTGGGGAGCAACCCCTGTGTACAATGGGGCAAAGGGGGACAGGGACCCTGGCAGGGCAGAGCCCTGTGTGTGACACTGTCTGGATTTAGGGAAGCATTTATGATAATATTTTCTATGGATATCTCATAAATGCTATAATCCATAGGAACTATGTCATGTTTGGTATCAATAGAAAGGTAGTCATTTGCTGGGAATGATTATATAGTTTATGTCTAGGAATTCTACTTTGATTAGAAGTTAAGAATTTGATGTTATATCCATACTTTAACTTGTGTCATTCTGGAGAAATGTCTTAGATGGGAGGGTGTGAACAACCATTGTCTCCTTAATGTTTAGGAATTTTACAGGTAGAATGGTCCCAGGGAGTATCCTGATGAGGACATAAAGAATACAACCATTGTATCCTTAATGGCTCATCAGTTTACTCCCTGGGACCATTCTACCTGGAAAATTCCTAAACATTAAGGAGACAATAGTTGTTCACACCCTCCCATCTAAGACATTCCTTCAGAATGACACAAGTTAAAGAATGGATATAACATCAAATTCTGAACTTCTAATCAAAATAGAATTCCTAGACATAAACTATATAATCATTCCCAGCAAATGACTACCTTTCTATTGATACCAAACATGACATAGTTCCTATGGATTATAGCATTTATGAGATATCCATAGAAAATAATATCATAAATGCTTCCCTAAATCCAGACAGTGTCACACCGTGCCCACATGCCCTGCCCTTTGGGGGGCATGCCAGGCTCCCCCTGTGCCCCCCCGGCAGGGAGGGCATTGGTGTAGTCTTGGGGTAGCCCTAAGTTGACTTAGGGCTACCCCAGGGCTACACTGGCTTAATTCGACTTTAGAAAGTCGAATTAAGCCTTAGGTCGAGTAAAAAGGTGGTTTAATAAAGTCGACTTAATTTTCATTAAGTCGACTTTATTTTCCTTAAGTCGACTTAAGCAAGCTGCTTAAGTCGACTTAAGCAAAGTGTAGTGTAGACGCAGGGCACATTAAGTCGACTTAAGCCAAGCTTAAGTCGACTTAATTTACCAGTGTAGATGCAGCCACTGTGACTTACCTGTGGGCTTTGGTCATCTTCCCCTTTCAAACCTAGTTTAAAGTCCTTCTCACTAGGTTAGCCAGTCTACATCCAAATACGGTCTTCTCCTTCCTCGATAGGTGGAGTCCATCCTAGCAGTCCTTCTTCCTGGAACAGCACCCCACGGTCGAGGAAGCCAAAGCCCTCCTGGTAATACCATCTTTGCAGCCAGGCATTCAACTCCAGGATGCATCCATCTCTGCTCAGGCTCCTACCCTTGACCAGAAGGATCAAAGAGAACACCACCTGTACACCGAACTCCTTCACCCGTGCTCCCAGAGCCCTGTAGTCACTTTTGATCTGCTGAGGGTCACCTCTCGCAGTATCATTGGTTCCCACATGGATGAGTAACATGGGGTAGTAGTCAGAGGGTTGGATGATTCTCAACAATCCCACTGTAATATCTCGGATACAGGCCCCTGGCAGTCAGCATATCTCCCGAGAGGCCTTGTCAGGGTGACAGATGGGTGCCTCCATCCCTCTCAGAAGAGAGTCCCCAACCACCACAACCCGTCATTTCCTCCTGGGTGTGACAGTTGTGATCCTCCCAGCCTTGGGGGTGCATGGCTTCCCTTCTTCCACCTCATCACTCATCTCTAGTGCTGCATAACAGTTCTTCACCACAACAGAAGGTGGGATGGGAGCAGGGGTGGAGCACTGTCTGCTGCCAGAAGTAACCAGCTGCCAGTGTCCTCCCTGTGCCAGAGCCATCTCATCCTTCTCCGAGGGTGTGGCAGCAGTCTTCTGCACCTGGATAGTTTCCTCATCCTTACATGTCTCCTCATGGATGCTATCCAGGAACTTTGCCAGGGCATGGATGCTCCTGATCCTAGCCACCTCCCCCTGTAACTCTTTCACCTGCTTCCTGAGAGATTCCACCTGTCACACTGAGTGATCTCCCCAGCCTGATTGTCTGTGAGTGGGAAATGCAGGCCACAGTCCCTGCAAGTCCACACCAGGATCTGGGTAGAGATATCCATGGTCAGAATTTCTGTCTGGATATAGGCGCTGGCAGAGGAGACAGAAGCAGTGCTGGCACAAGTGGTGTGGCTCTTCCTCACCATAGCGGCCCCACAAACCACAAACTTCCCACAAACTCCCTCTCAAATTCCCCTGTTTGCATTCCCCTGGTCGCTCAGCCGCTGGCTTTTAAGGCCTTCTCTACCTAGGTCAACCCTTGCCCCTCGTTAAGCACACAGGGGAAGGGTGATCACAAGGCTGATTGAGGCTGATCAAG
>ML686047.1:2093462-2110245 GCA_007922175.1 Pelusios castaneus
AGAAAGAAAGAAAGAAAGAAAGAAAGAAAGAAAGAAAGAAAGAAAGAAAATACAGTATGTAGAGAGACCTAGAAGAATTTCCTTTCTCTGCACCCACCACCCCCCTCAAAATAAGGATATTTGAAAGCTAAGAAAGGTGTAACAATCAAAGAATCATAGCACTGGAGGGGTGCTCAAGAGGTCATCTAGTTCAGTTTCCTGCACTCACTGGAGGATCCTGCAGTACCTAGACCATCCCTGACAGGTGTCTGTCCTACTTTTATTATTTCCACTGATGGAGATTCCACATCCTCCCTAGGCAATTTTTTGCAGAGCTTAACTGCCTTCACAGTCAGGAAGTTTTTCCTAATTTCCAATATAAACCATCCTTGCTGCAATTTAAGCCTACTGCCTCTTGTCCTAGCCTCACAAGTTAATGAAAATATTTTTTCTCCATTTTCCTTCTTAACAAACTTTTATAAACTTGAAAACTGTTATCACTCCTCTCTAGACTAAACAAATCCAATTTAATTCAACCTTCCCTCATAGGTCATGTTTTCTAAACCTTTAATAATTTTTGTTGCTCTTCTCTGTACTTTCTCCAATTTGTCCATATCTTTCCCGAGATGTGGTGCCCAGAACTGAACACAGTACTCTAGTTCAGGCCTAATCAGTGCTGAGTAGAGCAGAAGAATTACTGCTTACAACACTCCTGCTAATACATCCCAAAATAATTGCTTTTTTGTGTTTGTGAATGTGGACTCAGGAAGAACCTAGAAACTAGAATAAGTGAAACAAGAGCTATGGGGACAAGAGGGATAATGCACTAGCAGGGTGGAGGGCCCCTGAGCACAGGCCCAATAGGGCTGTGCAGTAATCTTCCCCTGATATCCTTTCCTATGTTGTAATTCAAAGTTCTGTATAACCCATATGCTATCTCTTTTTTCAACCAATTAGCTATTTGAGTAAAAAAACTCAGTCTGGAACAGGATTGTGCGGGTTTTTAAAAAATATATATTATGCTTTGTGAAATCCATACATAATACTGTTTTGAGTTATTTAAGAACACACCCATAATTTCTAATTTATGCCTCCAAAATTTGTGATTTTTACATTAAAAATATGTGGATATCATTTATTTGTTTAAGAAACATGGAACATTTATTGCATATCAGTAGAAAATGGTATCGTTTTTATTCAGCTGAATGGATTTTCTAATTTTTCACCAGTTATTTCCCAGTCAGTTTACTTGTGAGGGACTCGCACCAAAGATCAGTCAGTTTTTAAATTCGAAAAGAGATTCAACTGAACCAAGTTCAGGGACTCTCCATTAGTAATAAAACTGTAGGGCTATGTCTACACTGGCAAGTTAGATCGAATTAAGGAAGCTTAATTCAAACTAACTAAAGCCATGGCTACACTAGGCTTTCATTAGTTCGAATTAAGGGCTTCCTTAATTCGAACTAATAAGTTCGACTATGCTATTCGAACTAAGGGTTAATTCGAACTAGTTAGTTCGAATTAGCCAATGTGGCCATGTTAATTCGAACTAATTGCTTAGTTCGAACTAACCGGCCCATTGAAATCAATGTAAATCGCTAATTCGAACTAAGGAAGTGCCACGAATGGCACTTGCTTAGTTCGAACTAATTTTTTCTAGTTCGAATTAACTTAATTCGAACTAACTAAAATTAGTTAGAATTAGTTAGTTCGAATTAACTAATTCGAACTAATTTTACTAAGTGTAGACATAGCCTAGAGTGCTTATATGAAGTTTGTGGTATGAGTAGTTTTGTAGTCTGCATTTTTCCTATATTTGAGTTAAAACAAACCTATTCTGCACACACAGGATTCAAGACAACTTCACTCAGTTATTTTATTGTCCTAGCCATGTTACAATATCTGGCCACTTTAGTTTACATAAGTGTTTTCAAAGGAAGTGTACTCTATTAAACATGATTAAAAAGTCAACATATATGCCAATAAATTATAATAAAACATAATTTACAGCAACATAATAATTATCTTTATAGGCATAAATAAATAATTTTAAATCTACAAAGTCTAATATTTAAGAATATATATGATAGTCTAGATTGTATTCAAAGTTTTGTTGACTTAAATGAACTACATAATATGTCTAAATTTTTTTCTTTTCTGCCACTAGATGGTACTACAAGAACTTGCACAATAGTTGTAGGAAGGGATGGGTTTGGTGGATTTTGTTTTTCCTGTAAATGATCAAGAACTGCTGTACTAAAATTAAGTAACTTAAAAAAAAGTACTGATATCAAATAATAGCATCAGCATCCAGTCTAATTAAACATTTTCAATAAAACATTATAACATACCTGAATTATAAGGAATAGTGACTGACAAGGAGTATAGATAGATTCAACTAAATATAACCTTCATTTAAATTATCTAAATTATTGTCTATTCTTTATTCCACTGGAAAAGAGATTTCAGACACAATTGTCTGGTTCACATTCTGTTTCTTCGTCCAGGTTTGGACAAGGAGTTCCATTATTGGCAGGTTGAAGGCGTACATAACGAGTTCTGGTTTTGGTCCCTAGCTTTCCACAAGTACCTCTGCAAAGACCCCAAGAAGACCAAAGTGAAATCTCACAGTCCAGCGGTGTTTCTGTAATGTATATAAGAAAAGGTGATGTGACAAAAATACGTGTTTTGGAGTTTAGACAAACATATGGCTGGCCAACATACAAAACTATTACCCAATTGTCCTTACACAAATTTAAGGCTGATTGTTTTGCGACATGAAGAATTTACTACTTGTTACATTACTGTTGATATTAAAAATGATCTACTTAAATATACAGAATTAACATGATTTGAATTTTACATTCCTTTAATAGAAGCCATATGTTATCTAGTAAATAAAGACATCTGTTTTCAGCTCCTGAAAAAAGTAGATTTCTTATACTGTAATTTAGAGGTTGTCTGAGATATTGCATTGGTATAATTGTATATGGTACAATACTTATTTAATGGAGAATTTAAAATGTTCCTATCATGGAAAATGGTTTAAGAGGAGTATGCTCTGAAAACAGAATTATATTTTACTGTCATTTCACAACTATTAATTAATTTGCTCTTCCATGACTTGCTGGATAATACCAGAATTAAGACTTTTATCAAGTTTATTTATATAATCTGGCAATATTGTTCCTCTCTATTTCATTCTTCATTTTACTCCTGTTCCATTCTTCCCTCATGAGTAGATAAAATGTTACTTCTTTATATGGCTAAATCTTCTTGTAAGTCATGTTTGGCAAGAAAAGGTAAAAGTATATTTTATACACTAAGTCTTCCCTTTGTGTATAAAATATATTGTATAACCAAAAGCTGCTGCCATCTTGGTCCCCCTCACAGTAGAACTGCGCCACTTCTGCTGTAGTCATGGATCTCCAAGGCCCTGGAGTAGATGGGGAACATAGTTTGACCTTTGGTAATTCAGTTGTTCCTTATGCCTTTGGAGTAAGCTTTTTATATAGATTAAGTTACTGGTCTATATACAAAGTGGGAACTTCTGACCAGGAATAGCTAATAAATGCTTTACTTAGAATTAATTGTTCTAATTCAGTGTCTATTGGTCTTATTTTACACTATCTCCTGAATTATCAACATTTTGAATGAAGTGGGGACATGAACTTGCGTAGAAAGTTTAGAAGAACTAAACGTATAGTTTGGCTAAGCAATTACTATTATCTCATCAAATGTATTACAACTACACAACTTATATAGTTTGGTATTATTTGCAGTATCTGCTATGGGTATGCCCAATACTGGAACATTTAGGGAGCAGGAGACATAGGGTTAACCTAGATTGAGCAAATTAACTAACTTCGTGGGGACGTTAACATAGCATTTTGGTCTATCTAGGAGTTCCAGTTACTTGCATTTATGGGGAAAAGTACATTAAATAAAAATTCTTTAAAAATAACATTTTGGCTGGCTTCCTATTCTTGGATCTTAAGCTTTGAGGACAAGACAAACCCACCTGCTTTAGGTTAGGGGGCTGAGACCCAATAGACAGTATGAATCCTGCATGATATCTTCAAAGTAGTATTCTGAGGACCTAGTTCAGGAAGCACTTAAGCATGTTTTAAAGACCATCCTTAGTAAGGAAAGCACTTAGGTACATACTTAAGCTCCTTTCCTGCCTTGGGGCCAAAGCAAGTAATAATCCCTTGCCAAATGTTGTGGAGGAAATGCTATTTATTTGTAATGTGTGTCACCCAATTTGAATGAGGGATGATCAATTCTTATTTACTGCAAAAACATTTTAGAAATCTATTCATGTATAAATGTACAAGTCAGGCCTTATTAACCACGGGAAAGGCAAGGGTTTTTTGTTTGTTTGTTTTTTAAATTTATTAATTGCAAGGAAATTTGTCAAGCTCACCTAATGGTTCAAACTCTTGGCACAGAGCTGAGAAATAAATTCTTCAGTCCCAGTCTGAAGCAGCTGGTGTGCCCTTGGGCCATGGCTGCTATTACAGGACATGCAGGGAATGTGTCCCCTGGATTTCTCCTGCACAGGATTTCATTCCTCTCTGAACAGTCCTCCTCATTCCCCTTTTCACATTCTTGTACAGAAAGTCACCAGGAAGATTACAGTAAACTCACCTAGGGCTCTGTGCCTTCTGTCCTCTTTCCTCCAGTCAGAGGGGATATAGCATTTATGCTGATTTTGAAGCTTAGAATTTGTCATAAAGACTGGGTCAAATCAATGCTGTGAACCTTCACTTACATGAGCACTAAGGCTCACTGACTGTTTAAATAAAAGAATGTAGTGATGGGATAAATATATTACTGTTTTAAATTAAATCTTGGCTTCACTTGAGCCTTTCAATAAAAATTTCAAACTTTTCTTGGGTATCTTGATCTGTTGCCATCATAATTCTATTCAAGTCAGTGAACTGATTTTTGTTTTTTTATTTCATGTCACTATCAAAATACTTCTTATCAAGGAGAATATAGTTAAGTATAATTCCTTTCTTCCATTATGTAAAAACTCACAGAAAGGAAGCATTTTCTACAGTATTTCCATAGGATTTGGGGAAATGAGAGTTTGGCAGCGTATCCCTTTCACACAAGACTGGTGGCTCTATAGAGGTTCTATGGCTTGAATAAGGCATTCTGTGGATCTAACCCAAACCTGTGGATCCCTGGCCAGACATAAAGGCTTTTTCTCCATATTTCTTTAGTACCATCTTCCTTTGGCATTTGGACTGGTTTTATTTCCTATTCTGTTGGTGTAGTCTTTGTTCTTTGTCACCCAGGGCCTAATTCTGATCTCATCTACTCTCTGTTTATACTTATGTAATTCCATTAGCTTTGGTAAAATGACCTCCAGGTGTACATGATATTAGAACTGGATCCAGAGTACAGAGGAATAGTTAATGCTATTTCACATAGAAAAAGGTTAGAGAGACTTATATTGACCAGGTGTTATTTGATTGGTCATTCCCCTTTTTCTAGGCAGCACTTAAAAGTTGCTGCTGTCCATAGAGGGAATATTCTGTATAACTGCATTTCTTTTCCACATGACCGGTCGAATTTGAAGATTTCTGAAATGTTGCTTCTCTTCTTGCTGCTCAGTAACTGGGAACAAAAGGATCTAGTTGATCAAAGGACCAACCACTTACCTGAGACAGAGTCATCTATTTCATTGCCTACCGCAGTCAGGTTAGGCTGAGGACCAAGACGACCCAGTTGGCTTCTTTTAAGTTTTACCATTGTTACTCGAGCAATAGGTGGCAAACTTTTTAGCTTGGGATAATAAAATGAGTTTGCTGGGTGACTTGGAGAGGAAGAAGTGATCTATGAATTAAAAATAAAAGGAAGTTTATAGAAATAATTAGGAAAGAGAAATTTTAAACATTATCATGTCTTAATTATGCTTCTGGGTAAGTAAAATTCATATGAATTGGGGATGTTCTGTCTTATTCACTCAAACCCCACAAAAAAGCTGTAGTTTCTTTTCATGAAGATAATCCCATTAGTACTGGTGGAAAGGACTCTGGGACTGAGATCACACAAGAAATTGTGGCTATTTTGGGGTGGAGTTACTGGATGAAAGGCCATGAGGGTGCAAAATAATGCTTGGAGCAGGCTGACGGAGAATATAAAACCTATTAGGGAGGAAATGCTGGCGGTGGCATGACTGAGGCATGATGGGTGCTGTAGTAGATATGGCACTGTTACAGGGTGTCACAGTGGGGTGTGCTTCACCTTCTCCATTCATCTCTGGGAACCTGAGAAGCAGTTCGCTGAGTGCTGAAGTGTTAAGAGATACAGAATCAAGGTAGTCCGTTTCTCTCCACCTTTAAATAACAATTCCCTGAACCAGAGAATGGGGTAGACCGAGTATGGAATACGCAGAGAAGACTTATAGCAGGGGAGTAGCAGTAGATGTAGCAGTAGCAGTAGCAGTAGAAAAAAGTTGGAGCGACATCTCCTCTTCCTTTCCATGAGCTCATTCCCCTTAGATGCTAGCAGCTGGCAATTCTGGCAATTCCCTCAGAAACTTTCCCTTCCCCCCACAGCCCACATGGTGGTTGCAATCTCCAGATTTCCTAATGCAGATAAATATCTAGCTCAGACCAATAGAACAAGCTCTTTCTGCGTTATTTTAGTTCTACAAATTTACCTAGCTTTTTATAAAACATAAAAATCTAAAAAGAATATCTTCATGTTTTATAAAAGTTTAGATGACAGGGCAAAATAAAAGTATTATGATCCCTAGTTATAGAAAAAACATTTAAGCCAAATGGATTTTCAAACACGGAAAACAAACTGACGGCAGCCAAACAAATGTTAAATGCCTCCCTATGGAGAGCTATCAGCTAAATCATAAATCCAGGCACAGCTTTAAATGCTAAAATCGTTTTGCAAAGAAAAAATGTGCACGTTTTAATTCCATAACAGTTATTTTAAAGAAAAAAATCCTAGAATACTAGTATGACATAATACATATGCATACAACATACATACACTTACCTCTGTAACAGTGTCCTGTGGAATAGTGGCAAAGTTTGGTGAGGAAAATGTAAAACCACTGTCTGTTCCAGCATCATATGGAAAAAGATCTACTGTTTCTTGTTCTTTCCAATGATCTCCTTCACAGAGATTTAGGCTGTCAACACCCACAAACCAATCAGGGCTGGGCACAATTCGCACAACAAAAGAAACCTAGGAAATAAAAGAAAAACATAATAAAAATTAACAGGTACCTGCCAGTCTCTGCAGGCTTGGGTAGCAGGAACATCAGGGTCTGATTTCTAGCATTGCAATGGGTTCGTCTTATTTATGATCATTTCATTTTAGGGTTTCTAAATGAAAACATCCCTATGTGCTTTTT
This sequence comes from Pelusios castaneus, assembly GCA_007922175.1. Classification (NCBI taxonomy): domain Eukaryota; kingdom Metazoa; phylum Chordata; order Testudines; family Pelomedusidae; genus Pelusios; species Pelusios castaneus. The sequence continues at coordinate 2,100,829 of ML686047.1, forward strand.
TACTTGAGAGTATGTTCATAAAGTTATTCAGAACTGGATTCTCTTTGCAATTTCCTGCATTGTATTGATAGTTATCAGTAGCATTTCAAATAATCTCTCCTTTTGCCTCCTGCTGATATAAAGCTAGTCAGCGACCCTTAAAATGAAAATGTAAATGTACGTACTAAGGAGTGTCTTGAATGTGCTTCTAATTCCGTGAAGGTTTGTCCTGTACCACTGGAAATGGCAGGAGCCGAGAAGATTCCATGCACACTTTGAATTTTTTCTCCAGCTGCTTCGATTTCCTTCATTAATGTCCATGCTTCGCCCTTTTCAGCAAAATCACGCACACCATTGCTGGCATATTCATCCTTTTTCCACATGTTATAGTCAGAACTATGGGTAACGCCTATTTAAGGGAACACATTGCTCAACATAACAATCTGCTTTGGATTATTTTAATTTCTGCGCTCTGTTTTGTTTCTGATGTGGAACAATTTGGGTATAGTATTTAGGATATTCTAAAACATTTAATTTATCTCTGTTTACTTCAGCTGCAGTCAGTTGAAAACAGTTGTAGGTTCTGTAAGTATTAGGGATACTCTACGTTCTGTCACTGTCACATTTTATCTTTGACACCATGCATACTTCACTTACCTAGCAATGATGACCACTGTGCTGGAGGCCTATACAGGGGATACTGCTTAGGGAAAGCAGACTGACTCCATTTCCCTACAAAGACTATGCTGTACTTAGCAACTTCCTCTGCTGTGCAAACAGAATCATCACCCACAGGCAGACAGCTGGCATAGCCTAAAATTGTTATAAGCAGAGTCCAGATGACTTTACAGGAGCTGTAGCCAAAAATCAGGTTTTCCATTTCCTTCCACAGGGAAAGAAAGAAAAAAAGTGTTCATGTTAGCCTTATTAGTCACTGTAGATTCAAACCGAATAACTATAATCCAATGAAATTTAAAATAGTTTATGTTTTGAGCAAAAAGAAAATACACATCCAAAGCACTGAAAAACTGAATGCATCTAAGAACATACAGGACTTTTAGAGTGGGACCTTCCATGCAATATGTTACAAATCTGTAACTCTACCTAGTACAAGTGCTTTGAATTGAAAAGAAAAGATATCTTAAACTTGTTCATGGTAATGAGTTTGAGGAAACGTAATTTTCTTTTTAAATCCTATTAGAATCACATCTGGAATTAATTAGAACTACTAAAAGTTTCTATATAAAGCATTAATTGTATATTTATTTTAAAGATAACATATGTTACTTTGCCATGCTTTATTTAATTTAACAGTCAAAGCAGAATTTTTAGAACATAGATTTAAAACCAAATAAATTACAAATTTAATACGTTACTTTCCTATCATGTTTGCATGAACATTTTTTAAATTAACATAATTGCAAACATTCGTGCATCAGAATGAAACTCAGTTGTCTAAAATCTTACTTTTTAAATGCTTTTGTCCTTAGAAAAAACTGCATAAACATGATAGAAACATTTATATCTGTATAATACATTAATTCATTAAAACACCTTTGAATACTCACTAAATATTTCCTCTGGAGTCCCGATATGGTGAGAGCACCTGCTTTTACTGGCAGCTAAGCTGTTCTGCAAGAGAAGACGGTAGGAGTCTTGCTATTTATGCCTGAAGACAGTCCCGTTGGTCCAACAGTTATTGTAACCTTTAGACTTTCCAGTTTAACAAAATGAATTACATGTGCTTGCTTGATTTTTTTTTTTTTAAACGGACTACTAGAATCTCCAGCATGCTAGTTGCTTCAGATTTCTATTGGAAAACTGTGATGCTGACTAGATTCAAAATGTTTCTTAAAACTACCTTCACTTATTACCAAAAGCTCAGGTTTTCTGGTGACTGTGTTGTTCTCTCCACAGCTTATTAATGCTTCTAAACTATAAAAATGAACTGATTCCAAAACTAAAACAGTTCTGGTGGAAATGATTTAAATGAGAAGCATATTTTCTTCTAAGTTTCATTGTCTGACAGATGCTCCTTCCAAACATTTATGGAGAGCTCTCTCACTCTCACATACCATATGTACATGTTCAAATAAGAAGGTGAAAACAGCTAAACAAATCTAGAGAAAGAAACTTAAATAATTTTATAGTCACACATATCCACATTGCAAACATGAATTAATTTAAATTAATACTATATATATAGTGGTCAACATTGCTATGCACTATATGAAGAAAGAGCTCTATAATATTGTGATTTATTTAGAAGGAGTGGCTTTTGGAAGTTTCTTCAGATTTTTCTTAGCTGTCTACTCTTTAAAGTAAAAATTCTAGATAATTATCTTAGAAGTAGTTAAATCATACATATTCTCTAGTGAAGTACATATACTCTCAACAATAAACATATTTGTTTTCTATGCAGAAAACTATAAATACCATCTGCAATTAAGTTAAACATTTAATACTCATTTTTAATTCAGTTCCCACTGCCTTTCCAAATGCCCTTAGTGAAAAAAGGATTGGTAGAATGGCTGAAAGGTTAACAAATCCTACTGTGACTGATCAGCAAGAGAAGGAAGTTCAAGAGTCATGAAAATGCCTTGCTATGAGACTTTGCCATTGAAATTGTGTTCCAAAGGGGTAGCCGTGTTAGTCTATTGCAGAAAAACAAACAGAGTCCGTGGCACTTTTAAAGACTAACAGATTTATTTATCGCATGAGCTTTCATTTTCTCCCACAAAAGTTCATTGAAATTGTGGTGTACCTAGGTTGAGCATTTCCATTGATCACAAGTGTTATATGATGGGGCAGAGGCAATCAATTTCTCTGGCAGCAAAAACTCTTGTTATTATGAGTTTATGGGTTAAACCCTCCATTTTAAATTCTGTCAGGAGACTAGCAGACAGTGTTTTAGTTTATTGGCACTACTAAAACTAAGGAAGACTGCCTCTGCCATGGAAAACCCATGGAAAGTGGGGAAAACAGATTTGTGTCATGAAGTTTGCCTAGATTATTCTGCCTGGAGAGTGGAGTTTGTAAGGAGGTGGTGTCAGGCATTAGTACATACAGTTCCTGAATATGTGGATAGATTTCATGAAATTCACTGGTGGCTAAGGCCATCTATGCCTGGTGTGATACAAGGACCTCTTGAGGCTGACTGGCAGAGGGCACAGAGGTGCCTAAGAGTTACAAGGATACCTTGGATCTGCTAGTTGCATAGGAGCTCTTCAAAAGGTGTCATGTAAGGTTCTTTGAGTGACCACAAATGCATATTCCATCCAGATATGCACAAGCCCAGAGCACCAAAAGCCAGAGAACTTAGCTTAGCAGTATGATGCCACCAGTTGCAATCCTCCCTGTATCAGATGAAAATGACTGGCTTGCCACCCATAGCTGTTAGGTTGCCTACTTCCACATGGAAACTTGCTGTAGCAACATGAAGTTTCTCGTCATGGGAGATCAACATTATCAATACATAGTACTGCCCTCTGGCCTGTCCTCAGCCCCTTGTGTATTTACCAAATGCATAAATGTAGTGACTCCCTATCTCAGGAGAATGAGGATTCATGTTTTCCCACATCTGATTGGTTAGTGAGGGCAAGTTTGAAGATCAAGTCCTCAAATTTCAGTTCATGCTGAAACTCAGCAGTTGGTTAGGACTGATGAACAGGGGAAAGACAACATAAAAAAATGAATTCACTGGGTTCCTAACTAGATTCAATGAGTTTAAAAGATTTTCCCCTGCATGAGCAGTTCCAAACAATTCATGACTTCTGTCTGTCCCTCCAATCTCACCATTCAACTATAGTCTGTGTGCCTGGGTGCATACATTTTTTAATCCATCATGAGAGTTTGCACCTCTGTCCACTTCAAAGATGGTTGAAAACAATCTATCCCTGGAGTTCTGGTAGTAAGGCGTCTCAAAATCCTGGGCAAATTAAAGGGTGCAAGTTCTACTCTGATCAAAGAAAGCTGAACCTACATGATGGAGGCCATATTGTACCCCTGTAGAGTAAGGAAAAGGATGACTGACTAAGTTATTGATGATGACTCGTATATGGTCAAAATAAAACAGGGATTAAAATAGATCTGCCATTTCTTAGGTTTGTTTGCTTGCTGATATCCAAAGCAATAGAATGAGACACCCACTTATGATTTTTATCCACACTCCTATTGTCACAAAGATTTACAACAATATCCATTTTGCTGGTAGAGAATGTATGTGCATCCTTGAATATGCACAAGCTTTTTAAATAAACCTACACATTTCTCGTGCTTTTCTGATCTTGCAACAGAAACATAAATTGGTGTCACTTAAGAGCACTTTTACCTTCTTTTGTAGTTGCCATGGAAACATGTACTATTATGGATACTCAACAGTGCCAGAAGGTTTAAATTCAGTCTGAGTCTTTCAGTCTGAGTTAAGCAATAAAACTTCAATAGAAGTCAAGTAAGCAGCAGAGTATTTTTGTATGATAAATAGTGGTGTTGTATTGGGGTCTTCTAAGAAGCACATCAGGTGAAAAGAAGATCCTGCATTATGTTGTGATGAGGGTTCCCTTCCTAATTATGAATTCCAAACTCTTACCCCTTACCTTGGAGTGGACAATCTTTCAATAGCCTTTGAGGAAACAGGACTAACCCAGAAGTCAGACAAACACCATTGGCTGCATCTACACTGGTAAATTAAGTCGACTTAAGTTTGCTTAAGTCGACTTAATTTACCCTGCGTCTACACTACAGTTTCCTTAAGTTGACTTAAGCAGCTTGCTTAAATTGACTTAAGGAAAATAAAGTCAACTTAATGAAAATTAAGTCGACTTTATTAAACCTGCTTTTTACTCTACCTAATGCTCAATTCGACTTTTTAATGTTGAATTAAGCCCGGGTAGATGTGGGCTAGCCCTAAGTCGACTTAGGGCTACCCCAGGACTACACCAATGCCCTCCCTTCAAGGGGGGGCACAGGGAGGGCCTGGCATGCCCCCCAAAGAGCAGGGCAGAGCCTGTGTGGTGCTGTCTGGATTTAGGGAAGCATTTATGATATTATTTTCTATTCATATATCATAAGAACATAAGAACATAAGAAAGGCCGTACTGGGTCAGACCAGAGGTCCATCTAGCCCAGTATCTGTCTACCGACAGTGGCCAGTGCCCAGGTGCCCCAGAGGGAGTGAACCTAACAGGCAATGATCAAGTGATCACTCTCCTGCCATCCGTCTCCATCCTCTGATAAACAGAGGTTAGGGACACCATTCTTAACCCCTTTCTGGCTAATAGCCATTTATGGACTTAGCCACCATGAACTTATCCAGTTCCCTTTTAAATATTGTTATAGTCCCAGCCTTCACAACCTCCTCAGGTAAGGAGTTCCACAAGTTGACTGTGCGTTGTGTGAAGAAGAACTTCCTTTTATTTGTTTTGAACCTGCTACCTATCAGTTTCATTTGGTGACCCCTGGTTCTTGTATTATGGGAGTATTTAAACAACTTTTCCTTGTCCACTTTTTCCACATCCGTCATAATTTTATATACTTCTATCATGTCCCCCCTCAGTCTCCTCTTTTCCAAGCTGAAGAGGCCCAGCCTTTTCAATCGTTCCTCATACGAGGCACTCTCCAAACCCCTAATCATTTTAGTTGCCCTTTTCTGAACCTTTTCTAGTGCTAGAATATCTTTTTTGAGATGAGGAGACCACATCTGTACACAGTATTCGAGATGTGGGCGTACCATGGATTTATATAAGGGCAATAATACATTTGCAGTCTTATTTTCTATCCCCTTTTTAATGATCCCTAACATCCTGTTTGCTTTTTTGACCGCCTCCGCACACTGTACGGACATCTTCAGAGAACTATCCACAATGACTCCAAGATCTTTTTCTTGACTCGTTGTAGCCAAATTAGCCCCCATCATATTATAGGTATAGTTGGGGTTATTTTTTCCAATGTGCATTACTTTACATTTATCCACATTAAATTTCATTTGCCATTTGGATGCCCAATCACTTAGTTTTGTGAGATCTTTTTGAAGTTCTTCACAATCTGCTTTGGTCTTGACTATCTTGAGTAGTTTAGTATCGTCTGCAAACTTAGCTACCTCACTATTTACCCCTTTCTCCAGATCATTTATGAATAAATTGAATAGGACTGGTCCTAGGACCGACCCTTGGGGAACACCACTAGCTACCCTTTTCCAATCTGAGAATTTACCATTTACTCCTACCCTTTGTTCCCTGTCTTTTAACCAGTTCTCAATCCATGAAAGGACCTTCCCTTTTATCCCATGACAACTTAACTTACATAACAGCCTTTGGTGAGGGACCTTGTCAAATGCTTTCTGGAAATCTAAGTACACTATGTCCACTGGATCCCCCCTGTCCACATGTTTGTTAACCCCTTCAAAGAACTCTAATAGATTAGTAAGACACGATTTCCCCTTACAGAAACCATGTTGGCTATTGCTCAACAGTTTATGTTTTTCTATGTGACTGACAATTTTATTCTTAACTATTGTTTCAACTAATTTGCCCGGTACCGACGTTAGACTTACCGGTCTGTAATTGCTGGGATCCCCTCTAGGGCCCTTTTTAAATATTGGCGTTACATTAGCCGACTTCCAGTCTTTGGGTACCGAAGCCATTTTAAGGGACAGGTTACAAATCTTAGTTAACAGTTCCGCGACTTCACATTTGAGTTCTTTCAGAACTCTTGGGTGAATGCCATCTGGTCCCGGTGACTTGTTAATGTTGAGTTTATCAATTAATTCCAAAACTTCCTCTAGTGACACTTCAATCTGTGACAGTTCCTCAGATCTGTCACCTACAAAAGCCGGCTCAGGTTTGGGAATCTCACTAACATCTTCAGCCGTAAAAACCGAAGCAAAGAATCCATTTAGTTTCTCTGCAATGACTCTATCATCTTTAAGCGCTCCTTTTGTATTATCATCATCAAGGGGCCCGACTGGTTGTTTGGCAGGCTTCCTGCTTCTGATATACTTAAAAAACAATTTGTTATTACCTTTGGAGTTTTTGGCTAGCCGTTCTTCAAACTCCTCTTTGGCTCTTCTTATTACACTCTTGCACTTAAGCTGGCACTGTTTGTGCACCTTTCTGTTTGCCTCACTAGGATTTGACTTCCACTTTTTAAAGGAAGTCTTTTTACCTCTCAGTGCTTCTTTTACATGGTTGGTGAGCCATGGTGGCTCTTTTTTGGTTTTTTTACAGTGTTTCTTAATTTGGGGTATACAGTGAAGTTGGGCCTCTATTATGGTGTCTTTAAAAAGCGCCCATGCAGTTTTCAGAGATTTCACTTTAGTCACTCTACCTTTTAGCTTTTGTTTAACTATCCCCCTCATTTTTGTATAGTTCCCCCTTTTGAAATTAAATGCCACAGTGTTGGGCTGTTGAGGTGTTCTTTCCCCCACAGGGATGGTGAATGCTATTGTATTATGGTCACTAGTTCCAAGCGGTCCTGCTACAGTTACCTCTCGGACCAGCTCCTGCGCTCCACTCAGGATTAAATCTAGAGTTGCCTCTCCCCTTGTGGGTTCCCATACCAGCTGCTCCATGAAGCAGTCATTCAAAGTATCGAGAAATTTTATCTCTGCAATATGTCCTGAAGTGAAATGTTCCCAGTCAATATGGGGATAGTTGAAATCCCCCACCATTAGTGGGTTTTTAAATTTGATAACCTCCCTAATTTCCCTTAGCATTTCATCATCGCTCTTACTATCCTGGTCAGGTGGCCGATAGTAGATCCCTAATGTTATATTGTCATGGAAGCATGAGATTTCTATCCATAGCGATTCTATGGAACAAGTGGATTCGCTTATGATTTTTACTTCATTTGAATCTACATTTTCTTTCACGTATAGTGCCACTCCTCCTCCCGTACGACCTGTTCTGTCCTTCCGATATATTTTGTACCCCGGAATGATTGTGTCCCACTGATTGCTCTCTGTCCACCAGGTTTCTGTGATGCCTATTATATCAATATTCTCCTTTACCACTAGGCACTCTAGTTCACCCATTTTATTATGTAGACTTCTAGCATTTGTGTATAAGCACTTTAAAAACTTGTCCCTGTTTATTTGTCTGCCCTTTTTTAATGTGCCAGATTCTTGGTCATGTGGCTGTTTATCATCGGATCCGGCCCCCTCACCATCCTTTTCTGTCCTCTGTTCCTGACTATCACTATAACTATAACCTGGAGATTCCCTCTCATCAGACTCTCCCTTAAGAGAAGTCTGTGTCCGATCCAGCTGCTCCTCTGCAGCAGTCGGCTTTCCCCCATCCTCTAGTTTAAAAACTGCTCTACAACCTTTTTAATGTTTAGCGCCAGCAGTCTGGTTCCCTTTTGGTTTAGGTGGAGCCCATCCCTCCTGTATAGGCTCCCCCCATCCCAAAAGTTTCCCCAGTTCCTAATGAACGTAAACCCCTCCTCTCTACACCATCGTCTCATCCACGCATTGAGACTCTGAATCTCTGCCTGCCTACCTGGCCCTGCGCGTGGAACTGGGAGCATTTCTGAGAATGCCACCATAGAGGTCCTGGATCTCAATCTCTTTCCTAGTAGCCTAAATTTTGCTTCCAGGACATCTCTCCTACCCTTCCCTAAGTCATTGGTACCTACATGTACCACGACCACCGGCTCCTCCCCAGCACTACACATAAGTCTGTCTAGATGCCTCGAGAGGTCCGCAACCTTCGCACCAGGCAGGCAAGTCACCATACGGTTCTCCCGGTCATCACAAACCCAGCTATCTATGTTTCTAATGATCGAATCTCCCATTACTAACACCTGCCTTTTCCTAGCAACTGGAGTTCCCTCCCCCGGAGAGGCAACCTCCGTGCGAGAGGCAGCCTCAGCATCATCTGGAAGGAGGGTCCCAACTATGGGAAGGTTCCCCTCTGCTCCCGCTGACTGCTCTGCTTCCCTTGGGCATTCTTCCTCCTCAACAGCACAGAGGCTGTCTGAGCGGAGGTGGGACAATTCTACAGTGTCCCTGAAAGCCTCGTCGACAAACCTCTCTGCCTCTCTCAGCTCCTCCAGTTCCGCCACCCTGGCCTCCAAAGCCCGCACGCGGTCTCTGAGGGCCAGGAGCTCCTTGCACCGAATGCAGACATACGACACCCACCCACAAGGCAGGTACTCATACATTCCACACCCGGTGCAATAAACTGGATAGCCCCCACTCTGCTGCTGGGCTTCTGCCTGCATTGTCTCCTAGTTAATGAAAGGGTGGTTGAAAGAAAGAAAGGGGTTTTAGAGTATGGTTTTGAAGTATAGGTTATATTGGGACAGGGGACCAAGGAGGACCTATGGGGCGCGCCCTCCCTTGAAACTCCCTTCTAAACTCCCTTGCAAAACTCCCTGTTAGCAGCCCCTGTTTGCAAGCTCCCTGGTCGCTTATGTGTGGCTTTATAAAGCCCTGGCCTG
>ML686047.1:2113587-2199831 GCA_007922175.1 Pelusios castaneus
CAGGGAACCCCATTCGTATCCAAACTGATGAAGGACCTGTGTACAATGCTCCACATACGAACTCTCCGGACCTCTGTCTATCAACCCCAGACCGATGGTCTTGTGGAACGCTTCAATAGGACACTAAAAAGCATGGTGAAGAAGGTGGTAAGCCAGGACGGAAAAGATTGGGACACTTTGTTACCTTATCTGATGTTCGCAATTAGAGAAGTTCCCCAAACATCCACAGATTTTCTCCTTTCGAGTTGCTATATGGTCATCATCCCTGTGGCATTCTGAACCTCGCTAAAGAGGACTGGGAGGAGCAGCCCAACCCAGGACGCAATGTCGTTGTCCATGTAATGCAGATGTCGAGTCACCCCCATAGTATGGGAGCACCTGGAAAAGACCCAAGATGCCCAACAGACCTATTATAATCACCAGGTAAGAGTACGGAAGTTCCAGCCTAGTGATCGGGGAATAGTGTTAGTACCCACTGTGGAGAGCAAACTCCTGGCCTGATGGCAGGGGCCACATGAGGTTGTAGAAGCACTGGGGGAAGTCAACTATAGGGTTTGACAACCTGACCGCCAGAAGCCTGAGCAGATTTACCATGTAAACCTTCTGAAGCCCTGGCAAGACAGGGATGTGTGTGTGGTGGCTCTAGAGACACTACCCCAGGAAAATGGAACCCAGGGACAAGTGAGGATATCCCCGGAGTTGACTGCCATACAACAAACCGAAGTCATAGAGGTGATTGAACAGAACCGGGACGTATTCTCCAAAAAACTGGGACGGACCACTGAGGCCTTACACCACATCATTACCAACCCTAGAGTAAAGGTGAACGTCAAACCATACCGAATACCAGAGGCAAAGAGTGGAAATCCGGGCCGAGGTGAAGAGGATGTTAGAGCTAGGAGTAATTGAAGAATCTCAGAGTCAGCGATTGAGCCCCATCGTTTTAGTACCTAAACCAGATGACAGCATGAGATTCTGCAATGACTTCCAGAGGTTAAACCAAGTGTCCCAATTTGATGCCTACCCCAGACCTCGGGTCGATGAGCTAATCGATCAATTGGGAAAAGCACATTACTTATCCACCCTTGACTTGACGAAAGGTTATTGGCAAATCCCCCTGGCAGACGAAGCCAAAGAGAAGACCGCCTTCTCTATGCCAGATGGGCTATACTAGTACATTGTCCTCCCGTTTGGGCTCCACGGGGCCCCCGCAACTTTCCAGTTGCTTATGGATAAGCTTCTACACCCCCACGCTGAATAAACCACAGCCTACCTTCATGACGTGGTAATACATAGCCCGGACTGGGAGACACACCTCGAAAAGGTAGAGACAATGCTAAACACACTGAAGAAAGCAGGCCTGACTGCAAACCCAGTCAAGTGTGCAGTGGGCCCTAGCGGAGGCCAAAGACCTCGGATACATTGTGGGGAGAGGCGTTGTGAAGCCCCAACTCAGCAAGGTGGAGGCAATAAAAAGCTGGCCCCAACCCCTCCAGAAAAAGCAGGTCCGGGCATTTTGGGGGATTGTGGGGTATTACAGGTGGTTTATTCCCCACTTCACCACCCAAGCCCATCCACTGACAGACCTGATAAAGGCTCGTGGTCCGGACATTGTAAAGTGGTCTAGCCAGGCGGAAGAGGCATTTACAGACCTGAAGACCGCCCTGTGTCAGGACCCTGTGCTGATAGCCCCAGATTTCACAAAACAGATGCCTCGGAAGTTGGGTTGGGGGCAGTCCTGTCACAAACACTGGGGGAAGAGGAACACCCGGTCCTATTTCTCAGTAGAAAACCCCTTCCCAGGGAACAACGATATGCAATAGTGGAAAAAGAATGTCTCACCATAAAACGGGCCATGGAAGCCCTTCAATACTATCTCCTTGGAAGAAAATTTACCGTGGTTACAGACCATGCCCCCTTAAAATGGATGCACCGCAGCAAAGACTGAAACGAATGGGTGACTCGATGGTTTCTGTCCCTACAGCCAGTTCATTTCAGCATGCAACACAGAGCAGGAAACAAACATGGTAACACAGATGGGTTGTCACAGATACACTCTTGTGCGACACAAGTAGACCAACCCCATAGTGTTGGAGGGGTGGAGGGTGGAATATGTGATAAAGCCAGGCCAGATGGCTACCAGAGAGAATGCCAGGGCAGATATGCGAGCTTCAGATTGTTAAAAGCCCTGTTCCCTGGAGATATGAGAGAGTTAATGTAGGACAATTAGTGGCACCTGAACCCAATTAAGGGCTGCTCCAGATCTATAAGAGAAGCCTGCCTTGCCAGAGGGGTGTGGGTTGTAGAGGTGAACAGTACAGCACACGAGCTACCAGCAGGTTTGAGGTTTTTCCTGGGACTAGGAGGGAGAACTTTCCGCCCAGCTGGAAATCTGAGAAGGGGAGCACAGACCTAGCCTATTGAAAGGACGGACAGACCAGGCCACGCCTGGCTCCCTGACAGAGGGAGAGGGGTTAGAGCTCCATTTGCCACAGGCCTCTATCGCCAGGGGATTCACTTGTTGCTGGGCATACCGCCCCCTCAGGGGGGTACCTTGCCACAATATGTATTTTTTGTTATCACCATTTAACTTGGATATAAAAGGATCCAATAAATATGGAGAAAAGTTAGAGCATTTGTTGACTCTGAACAGAAAAAAAAAACAGTTGAATAAGACAGTGAAGGAACTGCGTTATGCCATCGTATATTCAAAAGCATAAGGAAATCTTAGAAGTGGTAAAGAAGAGAAGCAATTACAGTATTTTGAAACAGAAACTAAATATGGTTTCTGACTTTTAATCAGCATCTTGAGTTTAAAATAAAACAACGTGCGCTTCTTCAGAAATAATTATTGGGGAAAATGTTCCAGCTGCCCGTTAGTTCCTAACAAAACTCAGGGGACTCTGAAAAGACAAGTCATATTTTCCAGGTCATTACTCCTGCCAGATATATGTTTTATTGCAAAAAAAATATGAACACTCTCTATTTCAGAAGTGGAAGAAAAAGTAGACTATCCGTTTGAGTTGCAAAAGTCCTTTTAACTGTTGTTATTCTGTTTGCAGTGTTGTGGTGGTGTTGATCCAAGGATATGAGCAATAACATTTAAGTAGAGTAATATCTTTTACTGGACCAGCTCATACCTTCCACCAACAGAAGTTGATCCAGCACAAGATATTATTGAACCCAGGGCTTTTTTGTGATGGTACTCGGGGGTACTGAGTACCAGCACCTTTTTTTCCCAATGCAGTCCCAGCTCCTGCCACTACTGCCAGCAGCCCCAGGTCCCTGGCCAAGTACCAACACCTATTTTATTTTTTTTTAACAAAAAAACCCCACACTGATAGTGCCTACCTTGTCTCATTATTGTATTATTACACATTTCTTAAGCACATTTTTCAATAGTCTTAAACACTGACTTAATTCTGACTTTGATTTTAAGATGGCATTGGCTGTTACAATCTTAAAAACTGAATTTACCAAAATGGTTTATGATTAATTGTATTTTTCCCTGTGAGTTATATATATGTATTAGCAACTCATGTAAACTCCAAGTGGTGCAGTAATTAGATCTGATAACTTTTCAAGTGATTCTTACTTCTGAGTCATTTTTGAATCATCGTCCTATCTGATGCTGGGCTAGATTCTAAATTCAGTGACATTGATATAAATATCGACTTACTTCAGTAGAGGTGCCCAAAGATTACATCAATATAGCTGGTGAACAGAATCTGGCCTGCTGCCTTTCATATATGATATGTAAACCAAGATCCTGACTTCTTTTGAGCATATAGATCCCATATCACTTTTCTGCACAGTAAACATGTTATACATGTGTTGTCCTCGCCAAACTGTAACTTAGATAATAACATTCTGCTTCTCTGAGTTTCCCCTATAAATTATTTCCAAAGGGGGAGCTATGTTATTCTAGTTCAGCAAAAACAAACAGGGAATCTAGTGGCACTTTTAAAGACTATAAATAAATTTGTTAGTCTTTAAAAGTGCCACCAGACTCCTTGTTTGTTTTCCTATAGAATAATTAAAGAGAAGATTCTTCTTGATTTCCTGACCTAACCTGTTCTGTGATGATGCTGGACACATTGTTAAATTACTATTGCATTTCACTCTGGAGATGGCTGCAATTCAATGGCTGGTCAACATAGCCATTGCCAATTATCTCCCTAACATGCATGTTGTGAAGCTTAACTGACAAACACTTGGAATGTAATTATAGCTCCGTCAGTTCAAGGATATTAGAGAGATAAGATGGGTGAGGTAATATCTTTTATTGGCTCAATTTCTGTTGGTGAGAATGACAAAGTTCTGAGCCGCAAAGAGCTCTTCTTCAGGTCTGGGAAAGGTACTTCAAGTGTCACAGCTAAAGGCAAGATGGGACAGATTTTTTAGCTTCAGTAGTTGGCACCTAACTCTGTTAGACACTAAAAAATCATAGACTCAGACTTTAAGGTCATAAGGGACCAGTACGATCATCTACTTCATCATCATGGACTGAAAAGACACACTGGATTTATGGCTCATTACATTACAAGATTTGTTAGTCTTTAAAATTAAATTAAATTTAAATTTCTTAGTCTTTAAAAGTGCCACAGGACTCCTTGTTTGTTTGGCTGATCTAGACCAACATGGCTACCCCTTTGGAACTTGTCTACATTACAACAGTCTGTAACCCATAACTTCCCAATTTGTCCTATAACTGCGGAGGTGTTAATGGGCCACTCTACCCCGAATGGTCTCTTTGATTAGAATATGTACTAACAATTTATGCTAAACATATGCTGTTTGATCTTGCATTTACCTATAACAGACCTTTCCCATACCTGAAGAAGAGCTGTGTGGGGCTGGAAAGCTTGTCTCCTTCATCAGCAGACATTGGTCCAGTAAAAGGCATTACCTCATCCATCTTGTCTTCCTAAATGTTTGGAAAGCACTGAGATTCTTGAATGAAAAGTTTAACTAGAAGCAAAAAGTAAAGTATTAATATTTAATAACTACTATGGTTGGATAGGCACAAAGGCTGGATAGAGACTTCAGTGATGATTAATACTGCCCTCTTCCTCAGCCCCCTCCCTAGTTAGCTATGTGAACTATAACAAATACCAAAATCTCTTGCATGTAATTGGCATACCTGAATTACTCAAATGAATGTACAGCACTGCCAGCATGCTTAAACTGGAGTGCCTAAAAGACCTGACATTTGTCACCTAAATAAATGGTCTAATTGTCAGGGATAGTGAACACTGAAAACTCCAACTGAAATAAATCTGGGTTTTGTGTATACGTAGAATGTAGGACCAAGCCCGTTGCCCTTTTTCATTTTAAGTCTAAATACAAGTAACCTAAATGGTAAATGCAATTTTCTATTTCTTAAGTTATGTAGGAAAAACCTTCTTTATTATTATTTAATTCTTGAAGGCTCCTGTCTCCTTGTAACAGGCCTTACTAGTCACTACCAATTGAACTAAGTCTTTTCTCAGCACGTCCTGATTTTCACTTTGGCTATGTAGAAAACTGGATCAAGCATTTTCTTTCCATTATTCCAACCCAGATGCCAATGTCTTTGAACTATCTTAAAACTGACGTTGGCATGGCTAAAAAGCTCTCATCAGGTTCAGCTAAGTCTAGAAGCACCCTGACTTTTTACCTATTACACCCTGAAGGAAGTGTCAGCAATACCAGGACACAAACAGTGGAATAATTGCAAAATGTATTGATTTTCCAAGCTGAACAGCATCCCCAGCAATAACAATCTTTCTGCACTAATAGCTGTTTAATGGTTATAGAAGTAGAGGTATATAACACCATGCATTTCCTTGTGTACAGACAAAGTCTCACAGGGGATGTCTACACTAGAAAAAGTTAAGTCGACTTAATAAAGTCGACTTTAAGTCAAAGTCAACCTTATTAAGTCAACTTAACAAAGTGTCTCCTTTTAATTTGACTTTATTAAGTCAACTTAACATTGGACATAGGTGTCCTCACTGGCATTAAGTTGACTTAAGAGTACTCCCCATCCACACCATCTTTAAGTCGACTTAAGGTTTAAGTCAAACTAAGGAGTGGTAGTTATTAAGTCGACTTAAGCTTTCATTAAGTCGACTTAATGAAGGCCCACTGTGGACATGGAGTAATTTAGGTCGACTTAAGGGTCATTAAGTTGACCTAAATTGCTAGTGCAGACGTACCCATAGACTTTAAGGTCAGAAGAGACCATTATGATCATCTGTCTGACCTACCGCACAACGAGGGCTACAGACCCTCACCCACCCACTCCTGTAACAGATTCCTAACCTCTGATTGAGTTACTGAAGTCCTCAAATCATGGTTTAAAAAGACTTTAAGGTACAGAGAATCCACCAGCAAGTGACCCATGGCAAAAACCAACCCCATGGACTCTGCCAATCTAGTAGCTCTTGCATTATCATCAAGCACAGAAAACTGCTTTTAGTGCTACTTATATGGAAATGGCTCTGCTTAATCTGATTTTTATCACCATAATAAAGTTAATTAACATGTTACTTATGTCTGTGAAAATAACAGTGTACTAAATCCACTTGCAACTCTACAAAGTAATTTTTGCATACAAGAGGTATATTGTGCCACTAAACTGAGCCCAATGTCAGAGATGTAACTGCATAACATGGAATTACATTCATGCTTTCTTTGCCAGGCACCTCGGCAACTCCATCTGCTTTTGGGAGTCAGACTGCCAGAATGAATCTGAATAAACCACTCACTGCCAACTATTCTGTGGTTACCAAGCCACTTCCCATCATCCCCAAACACTGGGGACCTAGTCTGAAGAGGGATAAGCAGAAGAAAAGTATTAGGCATCTTTGTAGTCTCCAAAATAACCGGCAAAGAACTACCAATATGGTATGCCAGGCATACAAGGGATCTGTCAAATATCATGATTCTACTGAGCAGAAGGTTGTGGGATTTTATGGGAGCTAGGAATCTGGAACAGCAGTTTTTTTGGTTTTTTGTTTGTTTTTAAACTGGAGTGAAATCAGGATGTCATCTATTTAAAGGTTGAGGGGAGAGAGATTGTTAAACTCCACATCTGTGGCTACCTAAAGACAAGGGGACCATGTTTATATTGATGCACTAGTCCTATAACTCATGCATTTACTGTGCTGAAATTTCAGAAGAAGTACTTGGGAACATAGCAGAGGATTTGGTCCATTACGTGACTGGAAGTCTACATGTGAATTTGTAATGTAGAACCACTATAAACTAGTTACCGGTATGTGATGAGTAGAGTGAAAGAGACGATTTGTTGTTTTAGTGTTTTTGTCTATTATGCACTAGGTTCCTTCCAGACAGGCAAAAAGGTTAGAGTCCTTGCCCCCAAAGAGCTAACATTCTAAAGACAAACAAGTAGACAGAAGTCAGGGGAAATGGGAAACAACAAAAATTATGCTATTAAATCTCTGTCTCAGTAAGGTATCATTGCAAGCTAGAACTTGTGGAATTTACCCAGGAAAGTGTCTTTCCAACGGATCTATTCTAACAGCTGTCCCATCTCCTACCATGGAACCCAGGGCAGGCCAAGATTGACCAAATCTGTTACATCAAGAAGTATTTATTGGAATTAGTTACCTTTATTTTTGCCATGCTTTAGATGTACATGGTACTTTCCAAATACAAGGTCTTTGCACCAAAGAGCTGGTCATTTAGTTTGTAAGGTTTTCAAGCTCTATTGAAGACCAAGTTTAGGGAACACAGTCCCACCCAGAATTACGGTCCATGTTAGGCAATATACAAAAGAATAGATGCAACAAAGTTGTTTTACTATCTGTTGTTGAGGTTTGGGGCACTTCTTGTGGTCACTTAAAGGATTTTAGAAACTAATTATGTCTAGTTTCAAACCTCAGGGCCCACCAGCTATCCTATCTGAGTGGCTCCCATGATAAAGACAAAGATGACCTCTCTCTCTCTTTCATCTACAGAGATAAATAATTTTTGAAAATATAATGTGTGTGAGAGCTGATGTATGCACTGTTGGAGGAAAACTCAAAAGAGCTGGGTTTGAAATTTAGTTCTTAATGTAGTAAAGAGGGAGGAACATTACAAGTCTCTGGGTTCAGTCTCAGAGGAAGAACCTGCGATATTTAAGAACATTTCTGTTCATTCTTGCAGCCTCTTGAAGGCAGAACAGGTATTTGATGATCAATTTTATTGAATGAAATAGACTGTTCCAGGAGGATGCGCTTTCATTGTGGACCAAAAAAAAAAAAAAAACCCCAACAGGTGCCATCTCTGTATCTTGCCCTGATCTGAAACCTGATTAGGAGAGATCCAGAATGTTGAGTGCAGAAAGTGGTGTTGAGAAGTATTTTTAGTTAGCTTGTCATTTAATTTGCTGAGATGGTTGGAAACTGGGTGGTAGTTGCACAGTTAATGGAATCAAGTGGCGATTTCTTTAATATAGGTCAGATTATTGGATGTTTTAAAATGGGAGTTCGAGTTCCCTCCTCAAAGGAGGATGTGGTACAGAGGTTTGATTGTCATGAGTATGTGATGGCCACATTAATTACAAATGACAAAGCAATAGTAAACAGCTAACCTTGGAAATTCAGGGTTTTTCTCCCTTTGTAGGAGGGGGCCATCTTGCCCCATGATAGGAAGAGAATGACAGCAAAGCTAATATCATTCCCAAATCTGGAAGCCTTCAAAAATCTAATGAAAGGATTTGTATTAAAACATGGAAAAATTAAAACATGGAAAAATTATTTCCATGTATTAAAACATGGAAAAATTGATTAATATTTAGGAAATGTTAGAAGATTAAACAAAGTAAAATATGAGTTTAATTATCAATTATAAAGAAAGAACATGTATTTTTTACTTTAAATACATTTTTAATGAGATGGGACTAATGTGGAATAGTGGCTCTGAATCTTGTAAATCACATGCCAGGGTACAATAATGAGGCAGGGGAAGGCATATTAACTACTGTACTTATCGTAAAGGAATGGCTTAGATGTTCTGTAACTTTCAGAAAATATACAACACTAAGGGGAAACAAGAATAGAATAATATTGAAATCCCATCTCCTCTAATTTATCTATTCAGACTAGCAGGCATTGGAGAGGCTTATAATGATATCAGAAATCATTGTGGCAGTAACATCTGGAAACTCTCTACATGCAGATTAATTTTCTAGAGTTGATGTAAGCCTGTCTGCCATGTTAGACGTGCCCTTTTGCGCAAGTCATCATTATATTTATTCTCTATAGAAACTATATATTTAAATACTGGATAACTGCCAATCATTTATGTTTAGCAAGAAGAAAAGTAGAAAAAGCTGTCAGTAAAAACAAAACAAAACAAAATCATTTCATGAAGAAACATAGCAAGATAATGCAAATTCCTAGTAATGGTTATTGGGACCACACTGAGCGCTTTGACATAAAAAGAAGAGAAATTTGAGAGAGAAAATAATTTTTTACTTCTAATATCCTATAGATATTTGTATTCATATGGTGAAGACCTACACTGAGATTTTATTTTAAGTACTTCAAGCTTCTGCTGTTTGTAACCTCCATGTCTAAAATCCTGGCATGATGTTCTAGTGCATGAAAAGTTTATTAGGGCACTGATGCAAACTCTATGTTGTTCTCAGCTATACATTTTCTGCTGAGGTCTCATGAGTAGTTGGTGACATACATACATTATTTCAGTATTAACCAATGTGCCTGACAAAGTGAGGAGAAAAAAAATGGCATTCATACAGCTGCAGCGGATCGCTTAGAAGCAGGTGTTTGATTTTGTCTTTACAGTGTTAATGAGTTCATTTCATATATACAATACTGTCTCTAAATTCTAAAACAGATTAGATAATAGCATGATGCAACATGAGCCATTACTTAGGTTAAACAAACAAGGAGTTCTGTGGCACTTTTAAAGACTAAAAATTTATTTATCGCATGAGCTCTCATGGAAGAAATTAAGTTAGAAATTCTGATCTGCAGACACAGTAACTCACTTCACTGTGAGAAATACCAAGTTGTCATTAAATTAGAAGGTTGACATGAGTTAATTTGATACCATGAAATAAGCTATGCTCTCTGATAATTATTTGGGGTCCCCTTTTATCTGAAGCAATTTTCCTCTTTATAATCTTCATCTCTTTCAACTCTTCGCATAGGAGTAGGTTTGCATTTAATTTAATCCGATTCAGAAACGAAACAAGAAAATGTTTATTTTTCATTTTCTTATCACATAAAAAGCTATTTAAAAAGCAAGAGTGAAGCAAAAAAGTGGGTCAAAAGCAAGAAAGTAGAGAAAGCAAGAATCACTGGTTTCTCTCATAGAAAATCAGAGTATTTGCTACAAGACTCATTCAGTAGGACCAGATTTTCAAAACTGGACATGTGTTTGCTATTTTTGTGTTCTTCAATGCAGACCAAAATTTCTGTGGAATCTAACAAACCCATTATTAAATTAGAATGTTAACCCTTCTGCTTTCAGGTGTTTGGGGAAATACAGTCAATAGTCAACCCTGCCATATCTTTTAGATCAAAAAACCAAACAAAACAGACCTTGTAAGGTGATGAGTATTCCCACATTACAGCCTGATTAAGCCACCATGAGTGATGTTTATGATTCATTCATAGGCTAGCCTTTAGCCAATCCACAAGTCAGGAGCTGATCTGGTGACTCTCAGGGCAGGTATAAAAGCCTCACAGGAGAAGCAGCTGCTCAATATCACTCCCTGGCCTGATCATAACAACAGACTCTACAAGCCTTAGCCAGCTCTGGCCTTGTTCCAAACCCATATCGGGCTCCTGCTTCTGACTCTGACTTCCCTGGTTCCCACTACTAGACCTGACCATCTCCATCACAGTTTGCGAGATGTAGCTTTGTAGAGAAGGAAATGAAATCTTTCTTCCTTCTTGGAGAGGAATCCAATGTTTTCAAGCATGGTAGAAAGGCAGGATGGTCCAGTGGTTAGTGTTTCAGTCTAGGGTTTAGGAAAGTGGGGTTTGACACTCTCTTCCATCACACATTTAGAGTCAGATTCTCAACGATATTTAAGCACCTAAAGATCTAGCTAGGGCCCCAGTGAAATTTTCAAAAGAGCCTAAGCATGTTGATTTAATTGATTTCAGTGACAGATGGGTATTTAACCTGTTTAAATTCTTTTGAAAGTCTCATTAAGTGTCTAAACACCTTTGAGAATCTACCCCTTAATCATTCTGGGCCTCAATTCTACATCTGTAAAATGGAGATATTTCCCTATAGCAGAAGTGTGTTGTAAGGATAAATGCATTAGAGTCTAAGGTTCTCAGATACCACGGTAATGAGGTATAAGTACCTAAAACACAGATTATGCATTAATAAATCATGATTAAATAGGTCTGAAGCCTAAACTTGCATGCACGACTTGCTAATGCCGTTATAATTGTCTCTGCTAATTAAGTGACCAGTTGTATGGTTGACTTTTGATAATAAATTCTAATGTGTCTTGCCAATCAATGGTATATCAGTAATAAAACTAGAGTTTCTGATTTAAGGTACCTCGTGAAAGCTGCTAGACACAACTACTTACCAAGTGTGAGTGTACATTTCAAAAGGCTGTCCTCTGTGCTTAGATGTATATTGTATGAACTTATTTTTACAGATTCTCAGATTTAACGCCATAAGGGTTCAGTATGTTTAATTTAATCTAACTGTACATAACTCCAGCCATAGAATTTCACCCAGCAATTCCTTCAGTAAAGGGAATTTTTCTTATTTGTTCTTTAAGAGAATACTGTCACTCTCATAACTCGTGGCTGAGCTACAGATTAAATCAATATTGGATGTCTTTTGAAAAGTGATGGTGAATTTGCCACATACCTTATTAAGCAGTTTCAGTTATAAATTACCCTCAATGACCTACATTCACAGAATCATAGAAATGTAGGGGAGAAAGGGACCTCTGGAGTTCATTTAGCCCAGCCCCCTGCACTGAGGCAGGATGATGTGCCCCTAGAACATCCCTGACAGCTGATTGTCTAATCCGTTCTTAAAACCCTCAAAGGCGGGGATTCCACAATGTCTCTGGAAAGCTTATTCCAATGCTTAACTATCTTTATACTTAGACCTGGACTACACCTACTGAGGATTTTGGCGGCAGTTAAAGGGAGATATGCAAGATATGTAAAATAACTTGCATATCTACCTTCAACATTTTAACACTTACTTACCTTGGTGACTCTTCTGTGCTGAGTTGAAGGGAAATGCCCTCCCTTCGACCCAGCGCTACTCTTCTTGAGGGGGTTGACTTACACTGTCAATTTCTTGATCGATTGAGCGGCTCTTCACTGACCGCTCAATCGAACTGAAAAAACCTAACTGAAAGCGGCAAATTTGACGCCATCAGTATAGACTTGCCCTTAGAAAGTTTTCCCTAATACAGAACTTAAATCTCCTTCCATAGGTTAAGCGGATTGCTTCTTGTCCAATATTCAGCTGACATGGAGAACAAGTGAACATTGTCCTCTTTATAATTCTTTAACATATTTAAAGACTTATCAAGTGCCTCCACAATCTTTCCTTAAAACTAAACATGCCCAGATTTTTTTAGCCTTTCCTCATAAGCCATGGTTTGCTAAAACTTACCATTTGTGTCGCTCTTTCCAATTTGTCTACATCTTTCTTAAAGTGTAGCACCTGGAACGGAACACTTTACTTCAGCTGAGCCTTCACCAGTGTTGAGTAAAGCCCTTGTTTTATATATGACTCCCATTAGCAAACCCAATGTTATTGCATTTCTGATTTGCATTCGATTTATGATCCACTTTTATCCACAGATCATTTTTCCAACAGGTCTACTGCCTGGCCAGTTATTCCCTATTTTGTAGTTGTGAATTTGATTTTTCCTTCCCACATGTAGTACTTTGCACTTTTCTTTATTGAGTTTCATCAGAACTATTTTCCAATTAGTCAGAGTTATTTTAAATTCTAATCCTGACCTTCAAAGTGATTGCTACACGTCCCAGCTTCATGTCATCCACAAATTTTATACGCATACTCTCAAATGCATCATCCTACTCATAAAAATGTTAAATACCAGACCCTGGACAGAGCCCTGTGAGATCCCACTGGATACACCTTCACAGTCTGACAGCGATCAAATAGCTACTACACTTTTCATATGGAATATCAATCAGTTGTGTGCATCCACTGTGGCACACTTCACCACCATGTACATCTTTATGGTGCGATTGTGTTTCCTTCATGTTCCCCATGTAGTGTAATTGTGTACTGTTTAATGCAAAGTGTGTCATGTAGGATGTTTTTGGAGTGCTCATGATTTGCTGAATATCATTATTGCAGTAGTATGTTTGTTGCAATGTCATGTGGATGGTTATGAGGCTTTCCTATATCATCTTTCCAAATGTGTCTCATGGCTTAAGGCAGATTTAGACAAAACTCTACAGAGATGGAGGGCCATTCACACCTCTCTGAGACTTGGACAGAATAATCCAGCTCAGCATTCCAAGAACAAAGATCCAGTCCAGATGTCAACAAGTGAATCCAAAAAGAACCACAATGTCTCAGGAGGTCGAGAAAACCATGCAGGGACATTGTCTCTCACCTGACCCTGAAAGAAAGTGGTGAAGCCACAGAAACGATGAAGGAACATGTTGAAAAAGGAAGACTTTTTGCAATCTCTCCTCCCCCCCCCCCCCGCTACCTTCCTCTCCCTCTCCCTTCCACCTATGAACATCATCAAGCAACTGAAATGTTGACCACATGGGGAGGGCCTGGCTGAAGGGAGATCAGCCAGTCTGTGGTGAGAATCAGCTAAGCCTGTACGGTTGAAAGTGTTAAGCTTAGTTTAGAGTGTGATTTGCCTTTTATTTACCTTTGATCAAATCTGGCCTGCTTGTAGTCACTTAAAATCTTTCTGTACTTAATACATGTATTTCTTTATTTTGTCTAAACCAGTGTCATTGGTTGAAGGTGCATTAGAGATGCCATTTATAGTGGCAAAGCTGGTGCATATCAATTTCATTGTTAAGTTGATGCACTAATTATGAGCTTGCGGTATTCAGTGAGAAACACTCAACATTGTAAGACAAAAGTTTCTAGGGCTGCACCTGGAACTGGGGTTGTTTCCTGGGGCCAATCTATTACGTAATCCCATGAGTGGCTAGCTAGAAGTTGGGGGCACAATTTGCTTGCTCGTGGCTGTGCATGAGCTGCCCAGGAGAGGAGTTCGTACAGCAGAGAAGAGTGAGAGAGGCTCCCAGAGTGAGGGATTCGGGTAATACAGCAATACATCAATCCAGATTTCAGAGGGGAACATCACACTCCCCATGTAGTAATTTCATCTAGACCACTTTTCCTTAGTTTGCTTATGAAACTATCGTATGGAACAGTGTCAAAAGTCTAACTAAAATTCAAGGTATCCTGTTGACAGCTTTCCCCTGTCCATGAGGCCAGTCACCCTGTCAAAGGAGGAAATTAGGTTGATTTGGCATGATTTTTTTTCTTGACAAATTCATGTTTGCTAGTCCTTGTTATCCTCTAGGGCTATGTCTACACTTGCACTTTTAAGTCGACTTTAACTAAGTCGGCTTAAACTCGACTTAGTTAAGTCGACTTAGTGTGTCTACACTTACAATTAAAGTCGACTTAAAGGGGAACTTACAAAGTCGACCTAGAGCGTCCACACTGGATGCTCTAGGTTGACTTTGTGGGGCTAGGGGGACCTTGGGCAGGTCCACGATGGTGGTGGGGGGAGCACCCCCTGTGTACAATGGGGCAAAGGGGGACAGGGACCCTGGCAGGGCAGAGCCCTGTGTGTGACACTGTCTGGATTTAGGGAAGCATTTACAATATTATTTTCTATGGATATCTCATAAATGTTATAATCCATAGGAACTATGTCATGTTTGGTATCAATAGAAAGGTAGTCATTTGCTGGGAATGATTATATAGTTTATGTCTAGGAATTCTATTTTGATTAGAAGTTAAGAATTTGATATTATATCCATACTTTAACTTGTGTCATTCTGGAGAAATGTCTTAGATGGGAGGGTGTGAACAACCATTGTCTCCTTAATGTTTAGGAATTTTACAGGTAGAATGGTCCC
This sequence comes from Pelusios castaneus, assembly GCA_007922175.1. NCBI lineage: Eukaryota > Metazoa > Chordata > Testudines > Pelomedusidae > Pelusios > Pelusios castaneus. The sequence goes on from ML686047.1 coordinate 2,128,698, forward strand.
AGGGAGTATCCTGATGAGGACATAAAGAATACAACCATTGTATCCTTAACGGCTCATCAGTTTACTCCCTGGGACCATATCACCTGGCAAATTCCTAAACATTAAGGAGACAATGGTTGTTCACACCCTCCCATCTAAGACATTCCTTCAGAATGACACAAGTTAAAGTATGGATATAACATCAAATTCTGAACTTCTAATCAAAATAGAATTCCTAGACATAAACTATATAATCATTCCCAGCAAATGACTACCTTTCTATTGATACCAAACATGACATAGTTCCTATGGATTATAGCATTTATGAGATATCCATAGAAAATAATATCATAAATGCAAAGCGTCTGACGAAGTGGGATTTTCTCCCACGAAAGCTCATGTGATTAATAAATCTGTTAGTCTTTAAAAGTGCCACAAGACTCTGTTGTCTCCCTAAATCCAGACAGTGTCACACTGTGCCCACATGCCCTGCCCTTTAGGGGGCATGCCAGGCTCCCCCTGTGCCCCCCCCCAGCAGGGAGGGCATTGGTGTAGTTCTGGGGTAGCCCTAAGTTGACTTAGGGCTACCCCAGGGCTACACTGGCTTAATTCGACTTTAGAAAGTCGAATTAAGCCTTAGGTCGAGTAGAAAGGTGGTTTAATAAAGTCGACTTAATTTTCATTAAGTCAACTTTATTTTCCTTAAGTCGACTTAAGCAAAGTGTAGTGTAGACGCAGGGCACATTAAGTCGACTTAAGCCAAGTTTAAGTCGACTTAATTTACCAGTGTAGACGCAGTCTAGGAGCTTACGAACTGTTCATTTAATAATTTATTCCAGTATCTTTCCAGATATCGACTGATCTATAATTCCCCAGCTGCTTTGCCTTCCCCTTTCTAAAGATAGGTATGATGTTTGCCCTTCTCCAAGTTTTGGGATCTCACTCATCCTCCAAGAGTTCTCACAGATAATAGTTAACGGTTCTGAGATTCTTTCAAGCTGGTTCTTTTAAGTATTATAGAGTGCATTTCAATTGGCCATGCCTACTTGAACATATCTAACTTATCTAAGTATTCTTTAACCTTTTCTTTCCCTATTTTGGCTTGCTTTCCTTCTCCGTTTGTAGTTAATATTGATTGTATTGAGTATTGGTCACATTGTATCCTTTTAGTGAAGACTAAAGCAAAATAGGCATTAAACACCTTGGCCATCTTGAAGTTGTCTCTAGAACTGAAGAAAGATGTCAGATTAGCACTGTTGAAGAAGTTGCATCTTGCATTTCTATTCTAAATGTTTCTAATGTCATCTTCCAGCAACTTAATACTGTTATCTCTTTGCCTGCAAGATGAAGAATCCCTAATATTAGACATTAGCTTTGTGGTTTTGAGAAAAGGAAGTGAGAGCGAACGATCACTGATGTTAGTCATGTTGCTTAATGCTGTAGTGGAAGGTCCTGAGATAATATGATGAGGGAAATATAAGAAACTGTAAAGATAGACTATCGTCTTAGATTTACCTAGTTTGCTCCATTTAGCTGTCTTATAGACAGAAACATTAAATAAACTGTAGTACAAAAGAAATTTTAAAATATAAGTTTTCATAACAAACCTCAAGAACATGCTTGAAAACATGTTCTTTTAAGTGAATCCTTCTGTGTTCTAATAAACATCACAGAAAAAATCAAGTAAATATAAATTTCACCCTGAAAACAAAGTGTGTGGTTGTCAGCTGCTTTTCTGGTTTTTGCTAAAACATCATAAACTCATCTTAACAACTGGGATTCCCAGTAATTAGCCTACTGGAGTAAATACAGCTGCCAAGCAAAATGATGTCTAGAATAGAATTTCATATGCAAGAAATTAACCCATCAATGGATCATGGGTTAGAATTAAATGAAATACTATGTGGCATTCAAACTGTAGAAAATTAACCAGATTTTTTTTATCAAAAAGCTGACTCTAAAGTAATATGAAGAATTTCAGTTTTTAGTACGTGGATTTATTGGAAAAAATCTACAGTTTGTATAAAAAGATGATTTGTTTGTATAGAATATCTACTGCTTTTTAAGAAATATTTCTATTTCCCTGGTGGTTTGGAGATGGAACAATAGAATAGAGCAAAGAAGGTGTTTTTCTATGGCAACTTCTCAACATACAAACAACATGTCATTCATAGACCAACATTCCCAATCCCACCACCACCCCAAAAATTGTCAATAAGGATTTATGGCTACATTCTCTCATGCAAATGAAAAAAAGATTTCAGTAGATTGTGGCCTGACCGAGACAGAGACAGTGTGTGTGTGTGTGGGAACAGTAAAGAATACTTTTAGCCAGAAGGGCCCAAATGTTATCTCCTAAATACAAAATGTAAAATCTACAGAGGAAGAAAAAGAAATTTGATTTCTCCACTAGAAGAGGACCTTCACTTCACCAAAATAAACCATCTTAAATAGTTGAACCGCTGTTAAGAACTTTTCATGATATTGAAAATTTCTGATTTTTCCATTCATTCCAACTGTGTGCTACATTTCTCATGTCACACTACCTGCTTCCAAACAGGAGACCCAAGTGGATTCTGTACTATATCAGCAAAATGTGAACTGTTTAATTCTTTTTAACATATAGCCCATACATATAAAGCGCACACACGCACAGTGATGGTATCCATGATCCAGGCCCTAAATCATGGAACAAAATAATAAACTGTATTTATCATGAACTCTTAACCACTTCATCTGCATTCTGCCATCTCTCTTCAGACTGCTAACAATCCAAACCTCGAACATTTAAATTGAACTTTTAAAACAGCCAGGCAGCCTCCACTAGTAGGAGTTTGTGGGACCCAGACTGAAGCATAACAGTGATTTGCAGAAGGAAAATTATATAATTGGCTTCAGAGGATTTGTTCTGATTTGAAAGGGAGGGTCCTTCTATTATAATAAAGAAGCCCTGAAAGGTTTCTGAACAAGTGCGTTCTTTAATGATGCCACTGGACTATTTTATTTCATTTAATTGCTGCTCTGTCTGTCTGTACAGCAATTTCCCCATGCATGAGTTTGCAGAAAAATCACTAGCTTCCCTCTAAATAGCTACCAGCAGGTCTTTTTTTTTTTTTTTTTTTCCCTCTTGTAAATCCTGGTAGGACATCTGGTGATCACATAACTGTTAACAACTTTAGAGATATAAAATAGCTCTATTTACCTGGAATATTAAAATTACAGTGGTCAGTTTTTAATTCCTCTGATATCTTTCAATCCTCTACATGTCGTAGAATGAGCTATGGCTACTCTATACTTCCAGGATGCTCTGATACAAAGATGTACATCCAATGAAACTTAAAAGTCATTTTTATATACTTAATGCATCATAATAACTCCAAATTTATTGTGTCAGAATACATGCCCAGAGCAAGGAGAAAACCTCACTATTACTATATATGTTACGTTGTCTGAACAAACATGTGTAATCCATACTGTGTGCTTCAACCATTTATGTTCTTTTTTTAACTGATGTAATTGTAAAATATGTTCCTTTTGCAGTCTTAAATGGGAATGGAACAGATGGTGAAAGCTTAACTGCAAAGTAATTTGTCAATTAAAATAGGTTATGTTGGCAACGATTCCTCCTTGTAATAGTATCTCATTACAAGGTGCTCATGATTTGGCTGAATAGAATGAAAGATAGTGAACCTTGAGGAAAAAGTTTATGATCTTCAGGAATTCACTCAGGAAAAGTTCAACATGGTAGGACGTCTTTATATTAGATTTCTGAGAAACTAAGAAAATCAAGAGTGCATTTGCACTAAGATTTTCTGCCTTTTCTAACTTCTCAGAGTTGCTAGAGAGAAAGAATATTCATATACAAACAATATACATCACAATAAATAAGAAAGTGTGATTCTTTGGACAATAATCTCTCAACTTCTTAGATAACCTCTGACCCATAACTGTTTTTCACTAGGACATGATAACTTTTTAAAAAAAACCACTGTACAGGTTTTATAAGTTACTTGTTAAAAGTTATGTTTTCTAAGAAGTTTACACAAGTATTTTGACGTTTAGTGATTGTGTCATTCTGTGTATTTTTAGACGTTACAGTAAGTTTGAGCATATATTCAGTAAAGACGTGGAAGTCTTCCGATGACATAAGAATGGAGATGCAAATTATTTCTTTATGTAAATATAGCTTGGAGGTCCAAAGGATTTATACTTGGACTAATGTTACGATATTCTTAATGATCTGAGGGAAAGGGATGAACAAGGAGGCTACAGCAGACTGCTGCTGGCTTTGCTGGGCCAGCCCTTGCTACTGAGTCTAATTATAGGGAAAGTGGAGCCAGCTGAGCAAACTGGCCACAAGCTGGAATGAAGACCAGCTGTGGACCCTGGGAAGGTTACAAAAGCTCCCAGGAAGTGAAAGCTAAGGGGAAGATGAGGAGGGGCCAGTAACCAGAGCAGGGGAAGCTCTAGTGAGAAACGGCCAAACACCCTGTTCCTTCAGGGTGAGAGCTGCAAAATTTGATGACTGTAGGGAACCTTGTGTATATCGAAGGTGAAGGGAAATAAATAAAATAATAAATAAATAAAGTGCACTGCTGGAGCACAAAGTCAGGTCTGGGGATGGTTTATGGGGCAGGGGGTCTGAACAGCAAAGGGGGCCAACCACGAACTGCTACAGAGGCAAAATGTGCAGATCACAGAACTGAGATTAAAGACAGTTGAGGAACTGCAAAAGGAATCTAGCAAATCTGCTAGCACAATGGCAGATGAAACTCACTGCTCACAAAGGCAAAGAAATACATATGGAAAGGAATTATCTGACTTACTCATAACCCTACTGAGTTCTAAATTAATTGTTTCAGCGCAGGAAGATTTTCATGTTATATGGACAGCTCCGTATACTTATTCTCAATGCAGAGTGATAATTTAAAACAAACAAACCCCTCCCCCTCCCAACCCTCCAAATATAAGGATGCCTAAAGAATGGATAGAGAAGAAGAATATTAATGCCAATAAATACATTGATGATATCCCCTCACCTGGAATACTGTGTACAAATCTGGTCACCATGTCTCAGAAAAGGAATGGCAGACATAGGCAAGCAATGAAAATGTTGGGAAGCATGAAGACTACTGTATGATGAGAGATTAAAAGCATGAGGATTATTTCTTTTGGAGAGCAGACATGATAAAACCTTGTTAAATAATTAATGGTCTAGAGCAGGTAAATGTGAGGTTCCAGTCTCATTAATACAACAATAAGGAGGCATCCGATGAAACTGAAAGGCGGTATCTGATAAAAGGAGATCCTTTTTTACTCAGAACTTCAGTATGAAACTGGAGAAAAGCTTGATGAGAACTTCTGGGTTAACTTTAGAGGCAAGAAGAAGAAGGGTGATGTCATGTTGGCCTCTGCTATAGACCACCAGATTAAGAGGTGGAGTTAGATGAGACTTTCTTCAGACAATGAATGGAAGTTTCCAGATTAGAGGCCTGGGTTTGCTTTGGGGTCTTAAGACACCTTGACATCTGCTAGGAGAGCCATACAACAGTGTACAGAAAATCCTGGAAGTTTCTGGAGAGTGTTAGATACAACTTCATGGTGCAAGTGAAGGAGGAAACAATTAGAGACCAGGCTCCTCTTAACAGTTAACAAACAGTTAAGAATTGGTAGGGGAAGTAAAAATGGATGGCAACCTGGCAGCAGTGACTATGAGATAGTTGAGTTTAAGATCCTGACAAAAGGAAGAATGGAGAGCAGCAGAATATGAACCCTGGACTTCAGAAAAGCAGACTTTGACTCTCTCAGGGAACTGATGAGGATGATCCCCTGGGAGACTAATATGAGGGAGAAAGGAGTCCAGGAGAGCTCTCCACATTCTAAAGAAATCTTATGGAAGGTGCAGAAACAAGCCATTCTGATGTACGGAGAGCATAGCAAATGTAGCAGGCAATCAACTTGGTTTAACAGAGAAATCTTTGGTGAGCTTAAAAACAAAAGCTTACAAGAAGTGAAGCTTGGACAGGGAGGAGTATAAAAATATTACTCAGGCATGCAGGGGTAAAATCAGGAAGGTCAAGGCACAATTGAAATTGCAGACAACAAGGGACATGTAGGGTAACAAGAAAGGTTTCTGCAGGTATGTTAACAACAGGAAGGTGGTTAGGGAAGGTTTGGGCCTCTTAGTGAATGGGGGAGGCAACTTAGTGACAAATGATGTGGAAAAAGCTGAAGAACTCAATGCCTTTTTTGCTTCTGTCTTCACAGACAAGGTCAGCTCCCAGACGACTGCACTGGGCAGCACAATATGGGAAGAAAGTGAGCATCCCTCAGTGGTGAAAGAACAGGTTCAGGACTATTTAGAAAAGTTGGACATGCGTAAATCTATGGGGCTGGATGCAAGACATCCAAGGGAACGAAGGGAGTTAGCTGACACGATTACAGAGCCATTGGCTGTCATCTTTGAAAATTCATGGCAATTGTGGGAGGTCCTGGCATTTATGTCTATAGCAATTATTGTCACAAACTAGCAGACACTGCATAACACAATAAGTATTGTGATTAATAAAAGTGGGGCGTAGGACCTGCCAGCAGGCAGGATAGGGCAGAACGTGCGCTCCGCAGGAATTTTTCTATTTTTAGGGGCCCTGGAGCTCTGGCCCTTCAAATTTGGGGGCCCCGGAACTGCGTTCTGGTGTGTTCCCCCTTACTTTAACCCATGTGTGTAACCAACCCCCGCTATAAGGAAGACTAAGTCCGGATGGTCATGTTGCAAGTGTGGATCAAGACATAGTCCCAAACAGTGTCTTGCCTATGGGAAACTCTGTCATAACTGTGGGAAACTTAAGCATTTTGCAAACTGCTGCAGATCCCAAATGAAATCAAGTTCATTTAGTTACTGACAAGGAGACTGAAGAGTGTTTTGTTGATGTACTGGGATCAAGCAAGCCAAATGGGAGGGATTGGATACTGCCTCTGACAGTGAATGGGACAGTCATTCCACTGAAACTGGACACAGGGGCTCAGGTCAGTATTCTGTCTGCACAAGATTACGAGAGATTGAGAATAAAACCAGAACAGTGGTTTTCAGATTTAGGATCAGGACCCAGTACTGGGTTGCAGACCTTCAGGTACTGGGTCACAACCCGCCTGTCGCCTCCGCCAAAAACTGGAATGCATTACTCTAAGATATAATTGTTTGGTCGTGGGCATAAATGATTTTTTTGGCTGAGTTCCAAGAAAAAAAAATTGAAAACCACTGTCTTGGATGGTATTAAAGATAGTAACATCTGCCCTTTTGGGGGAATGGAGAAGAAGTTAGTTGAGATGGACTGGAGTTGTTACTGGTGCTGTTTTTGAATGCCAGTCTGATTTTCTAAAAGAGAAAACAAGGTGAACACATGCAAAAGGTGGAGAGAAAAAATTGCAAAAATTCAACTTCTGTCTCTGGTGTTGGCTCACTTACTACCATGAAGCTGGAAAAACACAAGCACAACACAGTCTTATCAGCCACTCTGAGACCTGGCAAACTTGTATAAGCATCAGACTTTTTAGGACATTGCTTTTAATTGCCTCTGGTTGCCCGTTTATAGCAAGGTTCCAAAATATGTACATTTGGCCAGCTAAAACAGTCTCTTATTTACAGAAGGCAAAAGGAGAAAAATAAGAAAGAGAAGAGCTATGGTAAAGAAAGGAAAGAGCATGCATGAGGAGGCTGAGGGGAGAAAAAGTCTCACATCCCAGGCGTTATTCAGAATTTGGAAGAGTTGGGGGAGGTGAAGACATTATCTGGCTCCCTCTCTCTGGACTACTCTTCTCCAAGCATCACTCACGTTTAGGATGAAGATGGCCTGGGGACAGTGAGGGCAACAACCATGATGGTGAAACTTATCTTTGTAACTAATTTTTCTCCCCAACTCTTCCTTTAAGTTCTCTAAAAGGGATAATGGGTGAAATGACCCATTCCTCATTATTTTGGCCACCAGTTTGGCAACCAGGTAGGCCTAATATCAGAAATACCAATTTTGGTTATTTTTAGTCCTCGTCTTTTCTTTTTTCCAGGCATTACACAATATTTGAGTAACAACAGTATGTCTTTTCATTTGGAATAATTCAGGTTTTGACGCTGTCAAGCCTTTTCCCATAAACATTTGCTATTAGAGTGTTGTGACACCTTAAGAACGTTCACTTTTTACAGTTGAGCTCACAAATAGAGTAAATTTGTAGGCCCAATTATTATAACAGTATCCATATTCAATTGATTATTGCCAATGAACTCTATATCTGCTTTTCCAGAATACAATTCTGATTTTATAAGTAAAACCAGATTATAATACAAATAGCCCATATAAGTACAGGATATGTTATCCTGATGAACCCCAAGCAAAATAATGGAGTGATTGATCTGAGACTTAAGAATTAAAGTCTGAAAATATAGATAATACAACTCAACAAGTTCCAAAGGGGGAGCCGTGTTAGTCTATTGCAGAGAAACAGACAGTCTTGTGGCACTTTTAAAGGCTAACAGATTTATTTATCGCATGAGCTTTCGTGGGAGAAAATCCCACGTCATCAGATCTTCAAAGCATGAAAGCTCATGCGATAAATAAATCTGTTAGTCTTTAAAAGTGCCACAAAACTCTGTTTGTTTTTTTACAACTCAACAAGTCACCTCAAACATATAGCATTCTTTAACACAATTGTATGTCTAGTCAGTAAAATTAACTGTTGATGTAATATACTTAGACAACAGAGTCCTGTGGCACTTTTAAAGACTAACAGATTTATTTATCGCATGAGCTTTCGTGGGAGAAAATCCCACTTCGTCAGACGCTTTGAAGAAGTGGGATTTTCTCCCATGAAAGCTCATGCGATAAATAAATCTGTTAGTCTTTAAAAGTGCCACAGGACTCTGTTGTCTTTCTACAATAGACTAACACGGCTACCCCTTTGGAATATACTTAGACTTACTTCACCTGTTTGTTGAAGCTTGCTTCATTAATGTCTACACAGTACAATGAGATCCTCAGATGAAAAGATATCCTAAGTACAAAGTGTTATCAGCACCATCTTTAGCACTTCCAAAACACCCAAAGGTAATCTAATCCTCAGGAAGACAAAACCTTGTTGGCAGATTCATTATAGAGATATCAGCCTAGATCCTTTGGTGTGGCTAAAGAGATCACAACAAAATTTGATGAACAGCTGAAAAGGTGGCCTTTGAGTTCTATTGATCACAAACCCACTTTGCCCAGCTATAAATCTATTCTTATTATGTTGCCAGCACCCCAATTTAGCTGACAGCAGGTGGGATCAGTCGCATACAAGGCAATCTTACAACTGAAAGCTAGGCCATCCTTACTTATGAAAAATTTAGCTCCACTCCATAATATTAAGAAATGATTAAATGAACTGGCATTTAAATCCAAAGCTTGTCTTTTTTTGTGTGAAATATTCCTGACTCTGGAACATAGCACTTCAGGTCCCTCTACTTTCTTGGAATATTTGAACATAAATCCAAGAAAAGGTAGGTTCTAAAGGGTGCAACTGGACATACACATACACACACACCACACACACCTTTACACATTGCCCTCCATCTTGGCCTTTTCTGAAGGTACAAGGCACCATGAATCTTACGGTACTCAGCACATCTCACACTGACCTTGGGGTAGCTTCATTTAATTTCTGGCTTGTGTAATTTATATGTAAATTACATGCTCTGCTCTTTTCTACATAAAGCATAGAAAGGTGACATTAATGTACTCTAATGGTGACATAGAAATGTACCATAAATGTTTTATGGAAGGAATAATGGATATCTTATAACTTGAATTGAAGTGCACTTTACTGTACCTTACCAGTGAAAATGATTGTTTAGGATGATTCAGTGAAAACTGCTTTTCAATATTCAGAAAGCTTTCATTAACTGGAGAACTTTTCATCTGAAAAAAGTTTTGTCTAGCTAAAAGGTTGAAGTTTTTGTTTGAATATTAAAAACACATAATTCTGTTTCAAAAATGTCCAGGCTCATCCTGGCAAGTCTTTGAATGAATGACTAACTAAGCTTAGTTTATAGAGACAAGGTGGATGAGGTGAAAAAAGGCATATTTTACTATCTCAGCCACCTTGTCTCTTTAGTATGCTGGGACCACCGCAGCTACAACAAAATTGTAAAAAACATAAGCTTAGTTACCCAGTATAAGTTTTTAAACACAGAGGAATACCAATTCAAAGCCAAGGCTTTTCTTATCAAACTAGCCCATAGGTTATGACTTAATGCATTATATTTACCCAAAAAAGTAATGAAAGACATTAGGATTTATGGCAATGGACAACTTGTCTAATGGATGGGAGAATATTTGTTTGGACTATAACTAAAATTAGCATCTCATTATTAGTGTTTTGTCATGAAGTAACAGATCTATGTGAAAAGAGAAAAATGAATAATGCTATGAAAGAATGAAAAAAAAAGTAAAGTATTTCTAGAAATGGAAGTCTTTAACTAAGTGTTGGAACCTGATTAGAAATTTTCATTTGTATTTCAGAATGCCTTAAATTCATTTCCCACCTAAACAGAAGACGTGTCAAAACTCCGAGTCAGGCACCAAAAGTGTCATTGTGAACCCGAAAAAACTCAGATCAAGTCTGCCAATCACCCTGTAATTTTACTTAGAACAAAATAATTTAGGAACTTGTCCAGGCTACCCATGGTATTTACTGAGAGAGTTAAGGGCAACCTATATCAACAGAGTTTATCCAAAAGGGTCCCTGGTCAAATAGTTGGCGTTTTCCTTCTGCGTGAAATTCCAAAATTCCAAGAAAACATTCCATTTCAGAATATCCACCTAGCCATATAACAGCTCATTCCGCTAGAGTTCAGGCAGCCTCCCCTGCCTGTGTGAGGAATATTCCTGTGTGTGAAATTTGTAGAGCAGCTACATATAATCAATCCACAAATTTATAAAATACTGTTCACTAGTAGTTTCCAAATGGGAAGGAAGTCCTGCAGTCATTATTTAAGAAAGATTATTCACCTCGAAGCAATCAAACAACCACTTAGTAACCAAGTGGAATCTGCGTGAACTCACACTTGAAGAACAGACAACATCATTATTCTACAGTAACTGGGGTTCTTCAAGACATAGCTCATCTTGAGAGAGATCATACCTTCTTGGCTCCGTTCTTTTTTTCTTTCAAGATTATCCAATGCCTTTTCAAAGAAACAATAACAGACACATATTTCTAAATACCTGAATATAAATTGCAGGCAAACCTAGAATCCATACACATACCTGATACAATATTTATCACAGGAAGGATAGTCTTATTCACACAACAGACCAAGTCATTGTCCACTTTTTTCCACCTTGTCAACTCAGAAATAAATGTTTCTCTCTCACTATGCCCCATAAAGGAGAAAGCAACTTGCATCACTTAAGTACAACCCCTTTTGCTCATCAAGAAGCAGGGTTGACAGGCTTTGGGGTAGGAGGGGCAGGGCTGGATTAAGACATGCTGAGGCACTAACTATGTAAAGATTCAGAAGTCCCATACCATAAAAATAAGGAGAAAAAAGAGTATTACATTATGATGGAAAGGGTAATGAAAAAATACATGATAATCCATTATATTTGTATGTATATATAGGAAAAGATGCAATGAAAAACAATTAAATAAAACATACATCTTGCAAAGAGTCTCATTTGCATTATCGATTTCAATTATGATAAATCATTTTAGTAATCTCCAACATATTTAGAGGCCCCTCATTATGTTAGGCCTGAAGCCATGGCTTACTGGGCTTGTGCCTAAATCTGGCATTGGCGAGGGGACTTCTTCCCAGAATGATGGTAAATATAACTTAAGACTTCAAATAAAAGCAGGGAATAAGGGGACTCTTCTGAGACTCAATACAGAGATTCAAAAAGCCCAGCGGTAAAAACTAGGTCATAGAGTATGCACCATTAATAAGGAATGTATTAAAATGCAAACACTGATCGATACATATGAATTTATATTCTGTGGTGGACAAACCTTTTAAAGGAAAAAGTCCTAACAATTTAGATACTTATTTGAAGGTCATAGAAATTTATCACAGATTTGTAGACTATATAGGAAAAAGAACAACTGTGCAGAAGAGAGAGTGATTGTAAATTAACTCCCCCATTTCTGATATGAGGCAGGGCCTGGTTGAGGTCTGAGCTTACTGTTTTGTCCATTTTATCCCTTCCTTCTTTCAAAAGTTGGCTAAGAAATATCATTTTGGTTTATGGATACTTTTTCGGCATGTATTCACTTGGTGACAATGGAAAGAGATTTCAAGCTGTGAAAAGTTTTCCAGCATTTTAGTAGAATGAATCATGGCATCCAATAAATCAGATATGGAAAAGATCTTAGTTTATCTGTTCCATCCCTTTTGGCTGCAAGATTTCTCCTTGCAACATATGGTCAGATCCTCAGGTACTCGGTGGCTGCTTCACACCACCAACAGCATCTGGTGACAGCACCATATAAAAGGGGCAAAGGATATTCTCTCATTCCCTCTCCTAATGGATTTGTTCAGTCAAATGGCCTATGAAGGTCAAGAAGAGTTCTGATGAAGCAATGTGAGAGAAATAACATGTCAGGCAAAAAAATAAAAAAGTCACAATACTTTTTCTTTCTTGCAGATTTTTACTGAACTGAGGCTACTGTTAGCCATTTGTCTGCCTAACATCCAAAGAGTTCAAAGGTGAAAAAACTTTAAAATACACTTTTTAAAGACCCCTTTCAGTAGGGTTTGAGGAAAATCTCTCACACATTGTTCTTTCAATGCTGCTCTGCAGCTCTGTTCCACTTTAAATTTGTCCACATTTGTCTATCTAAATTGATGTTTTTTACTTTGTACTTAAAGCCACTGCAAAATAAATGTTTTAAAAAAAAAAACACTTAGGAAAGATGTTATGAATCATTTTCATTTTTGCTAGTTCCAAAGTGTGCCATAATTTCTTTAACAGTGAAAGAATCTCTGAATTTCATCCAGGCTTTCTCATATTAATATCCATGGAATCATCTGGAGCTCATCACAAATGGGTCTGTTTCTAGTATTAATGGTAACTTTTCAAAACATGCTTTATACACAGTATGTGGATGCTTGATTGGAGCATTCTGTTTCTGAGCTCAGCCTCATTGTCTAAACAGAACTAATTCCTAAGGGCTCCACAGCTTCCTCTATGTCTGCTATATTCATGTAGAGCTGACCATTAAAAATATACAGTGATAGTCTTTTTGTACATATCAAGTGGCAGTAATATTTCATTTCTTGTGATACAGTGCTCTGCAAAAAATAAGCTACTATCATCTGTGAAAACCTAACAATAGAATGTTTGCCTCATAATGTTAGTGATTTTGTTCTGGTAATTATACAATAAAAATGTATACAAAATATTTTGAGCCAAATTATAGCCTTCTGTGTAAAAATCCTACAGTGTGGCCAAAATTTAGCAAATCATTCACGGCATCAAGGCCACTGAAGTTCCTCCTAGTAATTTCATCTGATTGGGTGGTTTAGTTGGAAAAGTGATTCTGCTAGCTTTTGGATTTCCCAGGATTCAATGGGAAATTCTGCATATTTCAGGGTATCAGAGAAGGTCTAGTACATTAGAATGGCAACATCCCTGCAGAATTTATTCCCCATAAGAACACGGCTCCCTCTGAAGTTATGCTCTCATTGGGTCCCATGTTTAGCACAAACTGCTTCAGGGGACAGTTTGAGAGTATAAGACAAGGGTCCACGGTTGAAGCTGATAGTACCAACATGACCTCACATACGTTTGTTGAGATGATAATAATCTCACATAATCTCTGAATGAGATTGGAAGAGGAAGATGTCATGGAAAGCAGTTTCCTACTCTACAACAATGACGGGAAATTTCCTCAATTGCCTATCTAAAGCAAGGGGTTCCTATCACTGTTCTGTGATGCAGGTCTATTTAAACTGTGTTCTTACCTCCTCCAACCAGTACTAAGGGAGAATTTGACCAGAAGGTCTCGTGTCCATGGGTGCGTCTACACTTGTAAATCAAGTCGACTTAAGCTTGCTTAAATCGACTTGATTTACTCTGCGTTAACACTACACTTTCCTTAAGTCAACTTAAGCAGCTGCTTAAGTAGACTTAAGGAAAAATTAAGTTGACTTTCTAAAACCTTGTTTTAAGTCGACTTTCTGCTTAAGTCAACTTAAGCCAGTGTAGACGTGGAGTACTCCAGGGCTTCCCCACCGCCCTCCCTGCCAGGGTGGCTGGCACAAGGATAGCCTGACGTGCTCCCCCAAAAGGGCAGGGCAGAACCCTGCCCACCCTGCCCCTATGCCCTGCCAGGGTCCCTGTCCCCCTTTGCCCCATTGTACCCAAGTACAATGGGGCAAAGGCTGAATCCCCCAGCACTTGGCAAGGGGTGGCTCCCCCCCCACTGTGGACCAGTCCCAGGTCCACCTAGCCCCTACAAGTTGACCTAACTGTGTGGACACTCTAGATCGACTTTGTAGGGTCCCATCAAAGTCGACTTAAAATTTAAGTGTGGACATGCTAAGTCAACCTAAATTAACAAGTGTAGACATAGCCCATTTGTGGCTGACCTCTTTAAGAGCTTTTCTTGGCTAACTGTAAGTATGACCTCTTTAAGAAGTGTCCATGCCTTGGATACTGAAGAAAACATTCAGGGATGTTGGACGCCTTCATTAATGTCATTTCCAAGGGTTGAATAGAACAAAATCTGACTTCACCCTAGGCAAGCAGGTGGAGCATGCCAATGGCCACATACATGTTACAAGTTGGAACTTCCCTCTCACAACAACAAGTTGATTCTGGAACCAGAGACTAAAAGGTCATAAAACCCCTATGGGGTAGCACTTACAAAAGTATCTGTGAGCTCACAGGAGCATTGTGGAATTAAAACCATGCTTCCTGAACCAGCAAAAATGTCTGAATACATTTCCCCAATAAGCATCCAGTGAAAAATTGCCTTCCAGGTTTTTAAGGAGCACCAAATGGATTTCTTCAACCCACCTCACAGATCCGGTCTTTCTCTACTCTTTCTACTTACCAACTTCTCTCTTCACACAATTGAATAGTGTTAGCATGAGACCCTTCTCACTTGTCGCCCAATTATAGCCAGACATTTTTTGGACTAGTTTCATATGGGGATTTAGTTGTCATTCACAAAACTGAAGAGCAAGCAGTGTTAGTGCCTCCTTATACCAAGACGCCAAGGGTTAGGAAACCCGTCTGGTAATGTAATTAACATGTAATTTAATTTAAATTCCTGCTCTTTTCTCTCCTAGGTGAATGTCCTAACCACCAGGTTATGTTATTTTAAGGTAGGTATCTCTCCTCCCTGTTGAAGCAGCTCCACTTTATGTAAACATGAACAGTAAGTGGCCCTGAGAAAGAAAGGCTTTATAGTTAGAAGCTAGGGCACTCATCTGAGAGAGAATACACCTGGGTTCCTGTCTCTGTTCCAGAGTGGCAATTTAAATCTGGTCCTCCAGCATCCCTGGTGAATGGTCTAAATAAGTACTAACCACACATCTCCTAACACCATTAGCCAATATTCTTTGTGGGTGTCACAGGATGCACAATGGGCTATGATCTGTGCAACTTTCTCATTCAGATTTGCAGTGTAATTGTGTGGTTTGATGCAAAATATGCCATGCAAGGTTCCCTTTTGAACACTTTGCTGTATTATTATGGTATCATGTTTCCTATAGCATCATGTATGTGTACAGATGTGAAGTATATTACATGGTTCAGACCATCAGGGCTATCTCTCAGCATGGAGGCTGAAGAGGTACATGACAGAGACAATGCAAATTGAGCTCCCTAGCTCAGGTGAAACAAAGAAAGTCACCTCAGCCTGGGAAGAAGAGGGGCAGAAGGAGGTTTGAAAACAAATACAGACACTTGGAATGGCTAGGGGCTTTTTGCCAGAGAAACTCCATCTTGAAACATTCTCCAACTTCAAGCAAGATCTGGGCCCTGCCTAGTGATAGGCAGAGACTGGCTGTAAAAACATCTTTCTGCTGAACATCTTGTGAGTAATCTTGGACCATGAGGTTAGGTAGTGATGTAACTTTAGAATGTGTCATAACTTTTATTTGCTTGTGATAATTCCTGACCACTTTATTAAGTGATTGTACATTGATTTGCTATATACTCACTTAAAATCATGTTCTAATCAAGAAACTAGTGTTTGTTTCATCTAAAGCATTGTGAACTTTAGAGGGCATGAATGAGTGAGGGTGGGCATACCTATTTCTCTGATAAATGGACGAACAAGTTTCTATGGCTGCGTCTACACTTGTAATTTAAGTCGACTTAAGTTTGCTTAAGTCAACTTATTTTACCCTGCGTCTACACTACAGTTTCCTTAAGTCGACTTAAGCAGCTTGCTTAAGTAGACTTAAGGAAAATAAAGTCGACTTTATTAAACCACCTTTTCATTAGACTTAAGGCTTAATTCTACTTTTTAAAGTCGAATTAAGCCAGTGTATCCATGGGGTAGCCCTAAGTCGACTTAGGGCTACCCCAGGACTACACCAATGCCCTCCCTGCCGGGGGGGGGGCATAGGAGGAGCCTGACATGCCCCCCAAAGGGCAGGGCAGAGCCCTGTATGATGCTGTCTGGATTTAGAGAAGCATTTATAATATTATTTTCTATTCATATATCATAAATGCTATAATCCATAGGAACTATGTCATGTTTGGTATCAATAGAAAGGTAGTAATTTGCTGGGAATGATTATATAGTTTATGTCTAGGAATTGTATTTAGATTAGAAGTTAGTTTAATTAGGAATTTGGTGTTATATCTATACTTTAACTTATGTGATTTTATGGAAATGTCTGAGACAGGCGGCTGTGTAAAACCATTGTCTCCTTAATGTTAAGGAACCTGCCAGGTGATATGGGTCCAGGGAGTAACCTGATGAGCCATTAAGGACACAATGGTTGTATTCCTTATGTCCTTAAAGTATAGCTATAACACCAAATTCCTAACTAAACTAACTTCTAATCCAAATACAATTCCTAGACATAAACTACATAATCATTCCCAGCAAATTACTACCTTTCTATTGATACCAAACATGACATAGTTCCTATGGATTATAGCATTTATGATATATGAATAGAAAATAATATCATAAATGCTTCCCCAAATCCAGACAGCATCACACCCTGCCCACATGCCCTGCCAGGGTCCCTGTCCCCCTTTGCCCTATTGCACACAAGGGGTGCCCCCCCGCCACCACCGTGGACCTGCCCAAGGTCCCCCTAGCCCCTAGAAGTCGACCTAGGCGTCCAGTGTGGACGCTCCAGGTCGACTTTGTAAGTTCCCCTTTAAGTCGACTTTAATTTTAAGTGTAGACACACTAAGTCGATTTAAAATTACAAGTGTAGACATAGCCTATGAGCCTACAGTGATTGAGGAAGGGTCCCAGTCCCTGTAGGATGGAAGTTTGTAGTGTGGTATCTGGGGGCTGAGGGTGCTCACTGCCTGGGACCAATTACACGCAGGACTGACTCAGGAGTGAGTGGTCACCTAGCTAAGCGGGATGAATTGGGGTTCAGGAATGGAGTTCTGGGGGTTACAGCAGCACACACACCAGATTCTGAGAGGGAAACATCACAGTGGGATATTCTCAAACAAAGGTGTGAGATACTGTATGTACCACACGTGCACTTTTATGGTGTGATCTAAAATTACTCTCATTTACCCTTACAGTCTGACTGTGTATTATCTGATGCAACATGTCATCTAAAGATTTTTTTGAATGCTCATGACATACTGAACATTACTGTTATGATAGCATATTTCCTGAATCTCACACTCACACTCAGATATGAAACTGCCATGTCATGTCCCCAAATGTGCATCACACATGCCTTGAATAAATGCAGACAAACACAAAGCTGTATTTCCACACCCAGTGGAGGCATGCATACAGGAACAATGGACTGGCCTAAGTACCTGTTAGCCCTTTGGCTCAAGTGGAAGGAATCACGCCCATTGCCAGATATATATGATCACCTGACCCCAGGTAGTGTCAAGGAAACTTGTTAAAAGAAAGAGGCACCCTTGTCTAGGGACTCTCCCCTGGAATCTGGCTCTCAGGCAACATCAAGGACTGGCAACTAGCCACAGGGAGGGAAGAGAGTCTAGCTGCAAAACATATCACAGCCAGCCTGTGTGGTAAGCAGAGCATACAGACTAGAACAGTGATCTTAGCTTAGAATAAAAGTTATCTTTTATTTGATTATGACTAGCTCCTTGATTTAATAATCTTTGGATTTATATTATTTTGACTTATAATCACGTAAAATCTTACTGTAGTCAGACTTATTTGTTTTATCAAAAGCAGTGCATATGGATTGATTGTGTGCAGAGACCTCATCTGAAGTGACAGAGCTGGTGCATATTAATTTCTTTAATAAACTGACCAACAAGTATAAATGATCTTGCACAACGTAGTGGGCAGCACTGTACCCTGCAAGACGGTAGTTCCCAGGGTTGCATCTGGGACTGGGAGTGATTTCTGGGGGTCTATCCCATGAATGGCTGGCCAGAGCCCTCCTTCACTGGGTGAGGGACCAATTATACGCAGGAGGCTGGGTGTTAGCTGACCCAGGAGTGGGTGTTCACAAAGCAAAGCGGGGTATGTCAGGGCCCAGGGGTGGAGAATTGGGGTGACACAGCTACCCACCAGTCCAGATTGCAGGAGGGGAACATCACAAAAGGTATCTGCTAGTCTAGACTTTATTCACAGATTGGATTTTCTAGATTGAAACCAGAAAGTTCAGCAACATGTATATGATTTGGAGCTGGTAAACTTTATTAAAAATCTCAAAAATTTTATTGCACTAGCATACAAGAGGATTGGGAGGACTTGTTCAATTTATGCTATGCCTTAATCTCAATCTTCTGCAAATGCTTATTGCAGGTATGCTCTAATTCCTACATGGCTGGGTTCCATAAGGTATCAACCTAAATTATGTAAAGGTCCAATCCTCTCCCCTTTGGTATTAATTGAAGATTTCTGGTAATAGCCATTTCTTTCTCCCTCTCATTTTGTCTTCATAGCTCTCTCTGGGAGTATCTCTTTTGTGAAGTCTGGTCCTTTTTAATTTTCTGTTAGAGACCTCACCTCTCCTTCCTTATGGAAATTTCCTCCGTTAGGAGAATGAACAAATTGGGACTTCTGTCAATTAAAGAATTATCTTCAGTTTGTCTTTCAGAAGATGGTATTTAGTTAAGCTCCTGACTTTGTACACAGCCAGAAGATGAAGAGTTCCACCTTAAACAATTGCTTTTGGTCCCTTACATTTGTTTTAAGACCAAATATTATTAGATAAAACAGCCATACTTTGGATATGAAAAGAATTTTATCATCTACACTGGACCAATGAATGAAGAACATCAGATACTCATACCTCCAAGGATCCCAAAAATGCCTGAGAGCCTCTAGCTTTAATGTTGTCAATTGATCATATCAAACATATGGCAACCTTTTAAAGCATTGAGTAGATCCCCTGCAAGAGGCTCCTGAGAACCTTACATCTTTTCACATTAGATTCTCAATAAACCCACTGGAGATTTTCAATTCTTTCAACACATGCTATATAACAAATATGATCTCCTCAACCAACATAGCTTTTGGTCCTTATGGCTGCCGTTAGTCAAATTTAGTAAGGAAATATAAAATTAGAGAATAAAATGAATACATTGTATTTTCACTTTTTCCAATTGAGTTTATGTTGTCATACATTTAATATTTGTTGCTTCCCTAAGAATTGGCTCTTACTACTGAATACATCCACTGAGTAATGTCCAGATATGTGGATGACTGGCAACAATTAAAAAAAATAGTCTCCTTATCTATATATTTTTTACTTTCAAAATCAAGTTTGTATATGTTATACCTTAAATCTATTTATCCAGTGCTCTTGAGTAGTCTTTTTTTTTTTCTACCTACATTAGGTGGTTTCATTTTTGGAATTCAGTAAAGCCTTTCTGAGCTCAGAGAAAGAAGAATTTTAAAAGCCTAAATTGCCCTTGATGGAATGAGAATCCATGAGAGATGTACAGACCAGTAGATATCCATCACCACGAAAAATATTTAATAGACAATTCCCCTCCCCCCCTTCTTTACTCGTCTCCCATGTAGAGAAAAAGAGAATTACGTCAAAACGGACATTTCCTTGCAGGTACAACAAAAGAAAGCCAAGGAGTTTATCTGGTTTAATTCATATTTGTCATCAATGAATCGATATTAGAGTATGCATTAAAGAGCATTTACCAATGAGACCAGTATAGTTCAAATCCTGTAATGAAGGACAGTCAGTCCAAAGAGGGCTTGAAAAGTTTGGTTCCTTTGCCTCAGGGTTAAACAGGGACTACGGATTTTTTTCTCATGACAACAGGTGATTTGACCTCACTTTCCTCCTAGTGTTTGAATCTTAACATTTACTTTGATTTGCTGTTACAGTCTGCCCCAATCCTATGCCATACACTTCCCTGCATTTAATTTCCTCCCATTCTGTAAATTCCCCATCTTCATCGCGTCGGACAAAGTGGGATTTTCTCCTATGAAAGCTCATGTGATAAATACATTTGTAACTCTTTAGAAGTGCTACAGGACTCCTTGTTTGTTTGGTGACTAGACTAACACAGCTACCCCTTTGGAACTTGTTTCCTTCTTAGATATCTATCACCTTGTAACACAAGCTAAACTGCTTTGCGACTCAAACTTATGCTAAGAGCCATTGGTTAAGAATCAGTTTTGCTCAACACGGAATTCAGACAACATATTTTTCAAACATGTAACATATTTCCTTAACTTAAACGTCTGGTCATAAACACAACATGGCTTCCCTAGCTTACCATAGGCTATGTTACCTTTGATCTCTAATTCATATTTTAAATATGAAAGCTAAATCTACACACAAAATTTTTTTTGCACTTTTATTCAAACCCAATTTTAAAAAATCTGAATGGACTGGTTAACATGGAAACAGATATTCTGACCTCATCCTAATTAAAACACCCTGCAAGATATGCAGTGCAAGACTCCTTGGCTCTAGCCAGTCCTCAAACATACGCTGTTCTTTCCATAAAACTATAACTTAATTCTCTGCCTATGGTTTCAATTTGTTCAGCAGTCAGTATCCATTACCAGCATTATTTTTCATTTTGCATGAGGAAAATATAGTTCAATTTCACATCAAGCAAAATTGTCTTTTTTTTTTTTTTTTTATTCCTTTCAATCCTTTACCCCCCCACTTTTCTGTGGAGCTGCAGTTTTTCCTTTCATGGCGCCAAGTTAGAGCCACTCCAAATGCAGGCTTCTTTTTGTTACTCTTTTTATGTGCAATGATATCTCCTCAGCACAGCAATAATCCCCCCTTCCCCCAGCACCATACACAAATCTTGCCCCAATATAATAGGATTACATTTCTGCAATCTCACTCTCTGCCTCATGAATTCCAAGACTACAACAAAGATCAGGAGATCAGGAGCTCTCTGGGCCCATCACAAACAGCCATTGACGTCCCTCTAAATCTCTTGAACCTGCATGGTGCTGAGTTCTCTGGCCCTGAACCAGTAAAACCCTTGAGCAATCCTATTGTAGTCAATGGGACCTCCCAGGTGCTGAAATTAAGTGCTTTGCTGGATTATGTCCAGAGTACTCAGCACCGAATAAGACTGTAGACTAGGAGAGGCTGAACAAAGAGTGGGCAGCAAGATTTTTTTTTCCCTATTCTTTTGCAGCAGAGTTTTCTCATATGCACATGTGACTGAGTGCTGCTTAATCCGTGAGTTGACTGGATGGTGCTGGTTCCAGAAGAGAAAGAAAGCTTGCATGGATTTCTATTGAAGATTCCTGCAAGCAAAGAAGAGAGTAGCTGCTTCTTTCAACTTGAGCCTTTGGACTTGAACAGACACTGAGCTGTGACTGAGATTTGGGTGAATGCCACCTAAACTTTGGGAACACATAAGGTGCATCTCACAGTGTTTCTGTGGGGCTGCTCTGTTTAAATTCATTTTGTTTTTCTTGTTGATGTGTGTTGTGGAAAGAAAGCTGTAGAATGGTAAATCTGGTTTTCTCATTTTCTAGTTCTTTCTCACTGTTAAGCTGAGCTGTCACGCCTAACAGCAGCATTTGCTGGATCCTAGAAGGGGATGGAAAGCTAAATCATATTTTCCAACATTTTTCCAGGATCCTGCTTTTAGAAAATTATTGAAATATTGTGAAAAGTTGGAGCTGCTCTTTCTACACCTGGATTTGCCATTTATAACAGCTATCACTCAGCACAAACTGATGAATGACCTTTCTTGGGAGTTTTTTATTTGGTTGTTTGTTTTGTTATTTTTATGAAGATGAACTGATCTTTACATAGCTCAGAGTAAGATATTGAAAACATAATGGGATGGAAAAGTTAAAATACTCCATGTGGGAAAATTTCCTGAGGCATCCTAGCCCTGAGTGTCTTTCGCCTTGCACCTTGTGTCTATACCAGTTACCAACCAGCCATCACAAAGCAAAGTACATTTATTATTAAGGCAAAAGCATCACAGAGTAAACATATAAAACAATAAACAAACCTACATATCTGCTAAAAGCTTATTAGAAGTCACTCCAACTCAAACATAGTGTTAACGTGTTAACCTTACAACCCTCCCAGCCAAGTTTGCTTTTTTGATTACAAATTCATATCATGTTCAAGATCAAGGACAAGTTTGGGGCAGTGTAATGTGGTTGTTCTACTCAGCACTGGGGATTACCTCAGCAGGCGCACACTTTCCAGCAGTTACACCCTATCAGTTTCATCTCTGCAGCCCCTCTCTCACTCCAGGACCCACAACATCCTCTTAGTGACCTAGCTGAAGCACTGAGTCACAATTGTGGTGCCCCCTTTGGGGAGAAGTGTATCAAGGTTCTGGCTCTCCAGCAGTCTCCCGCAGGCTTCCACTTCATGGCCTCAGTGCTACTCCTAACTCAGTGTGCCGCCTTCTTTTCAGGGTTCCAGCTCAGTGAACTTCTACACAGCAGCCAGATCTGTTCCATACACCTTGCTGTCTTTCCCTGAACTGCTTCCATAGCTCCTGGCCTCTCCCTCTGCTTGGGCTTTGCCAGTCTCCTAACTCCCCCTCCTAGGCTATGTCTACACTTGAAAAGTTAGGTCGACTTTGTGAAGTCGACTTAATAAGGTCGACTTTAAGTCAACTTAAAGTGGACCGTATTAAGTCGACTTAACAAAAGTCAACTTAACTTTTCAAATGTAGACTTGGCCCCTTTTTGGCCTTATTAAGTTGACTTGACATTTTAAGTCGACTTAAAAAGGTCCACCTAGGCACTACTCCACGTCTCCACTGACTTAAGTTGACTTAATAAAGTTGACTTAAGCACTAGTTTGAATTAAAATGAGGTGTTGTTAATTCGAACTCACTTTTCCTTAATTCAATTTAAGGAGCATCTTAAGTCAAATTAAGGGAAGCCCAGTGTAGACGCAGAGTAAATTAAGTCGACTTAAGCCTCCTTAAAGTGACAATTTCTAAATGTAGACGCACCCCCAGATATTAACTATAAGCTATTTGTGGCAGGGTGGGAAGTCTAATTTAAGTGCTATCAGTGCTGGGAGAATCTGCTCTTCTTTTGCAGCCTGCCCGGACCCTGGCATTTTCAGAGGGTCTACCCTAGGCATGGATGAGTCACAGGCACTTCCAACACCACAGGCCTTCTTGCATCTTGACAGGACATCTGAACAGATTAACCTCTGTCATTTAAAAATATTGTAGAGGGAACAGCTTGTTAAAAAGTATACGCCAACAGAGATTGTTATCTGTAAATAGACCCAATGGGCTGAATTCTTCTTTCAGTGTAACTCCGCTGAAATTAGAGATAAATTTGATCCACTGTTAACTTCTTCAGGGAACTAGGTAGGAGGAAAACAGGCAATGACAATCCTATTTTTAACAAAACATCTATTTGTCCCTAACAATTTCTAAAGATTGTCCAAAACACTTTATCCTTGAGAATATATTCCTTCTGTAATGCTTCCAAGAACTTCCAGAGCATGGATTATCTTCTATGGATGTGAGTATAATTTATGCACCTTGAGACTCATTCCTGCACCTCCTGAGGTAATGGGAAATTTTGTCATTGATTTTAATGGAAGTACAAGTAGGCCACATGCTTTTATGAAGATGTACTTGATGTGCTATTCGCAAACTGATATTCCACAGTTATGCCAGATGGCTCCCGTTCTTTCCCCACAGAACTGTCCCTATTTCAAATAGCTATTACAGACTTCAGCCATATGCTGGACAAGATTCCTGCAGTGTATTAAACCACCTATATGTTCATTACTTTCATTTTCACACTGGTTGCACATGGGAGATACATAATGTATTTTCCCATTCAGTTTACAACTTGTTAATGTTCAGATCCTGTATAGAACTTTGTAAATACAAAAAGCAACTGTAGTTCATATCCTGACACTAACGACTTTCCCATCTGTTGGCTGCTGGTCAAGGGCAGCTTGCACAATATGTGAAAATCACAAAACACAGCCATTAACGGTCTCTTGTGACTCAGACATTATATTTTTGTCAATATACATAACCTTCCAAAAAAGCCAGGTTCACAGAATCAAGTGCTACGTTGTCTATCTTTCATTGTACGTAAACAGCAAGGATTTACCCGAGCGTGTTTCAAAAGAAGTTTAAAGAAATAAATAATCAAGCAGTTTGAAATCTTTTATGGCTCACAGATGCCACGTCAGTGTGATGTATTTGTGAAACTCCTACAGAAATTACTCAAATATGAGAAGCGAGGTAAATGGAGTGTCACAAAATATTGAGCGCAAGATTGCATGAGCTAATGAAAATTTTTTAGGATTTAAGCCTGAAAAATGCTGATCGCCCTTCCACCAATCTAGCAAACAACGTTCTTAGCTATAAACATGAGTAGTCTCACTGATGACTACCCATGAGGTTAAAGTTAGGCATGTACTGCAGCGATTTGTTGGACTGAGTTGAGACTGCTCAGTATCGTGCAGGACTAAGTCCATAGAGAGAAAGAGCCAGATAAAGTCCCTGACTAGGAAGTTATTGAATATCAAGAGCCAAGAAACAGGTGGCTTAATAATGAAGTTTCCTTTACTTCCCTACCTACTAATAAATCACCATGTGATATGTTTTCTGCACACAACACAAAACAGGTACACTGTGTCTTTTAAACAGCCCCCCACCCCCACTTCTTCTTGCTTTAAGTGTTGAATATTTGACAAAACATTTTAACTTTGTACCATGCACGTGAAACATTCCTCTTCCACGCAGCAATGAACGTTATCTCAGGGGAACAGTCCTAGAAATGTTTTGTTTTTAAGGGTTTTTGGTGGAGGGGTGGAAGGGGGAATTAATTAGATAGATGTTGCAACAAAGGAAGCACCAAATGGGTGAAAATATGGGTTAGCAAAGTAAAACCTGGTTTGTCTGCTTTTTGTTGATACTGAGATTGTGAATCCAGATTGTTTTTTTCCTGAAACTCTGACAAATTACAACTCATCCATGTGGCGCAATTATAACTTAAAAAAAAAAGAGTTTGCTTTGACCTGAAAGGATCACTGTTTGATGGACAGAGAGAGAAATCAGCAGAGTTGGATTAAACTAAATCAAGAAGAACACAGAAAGAAACTAGGTAGGATACAACCAGGTAGCCATAGTCAATGTATTCAGCGTCTTAACCAGAGCTCATTGAAGTCAATGAAGTTGGGTGGGTTGTTTGGTTTTTTGCAACAGTATTAGTGTTGGCTCATTTTTAATTTGTGATCCACTATAAGCTCTAGTCTAGAACCTTTCCTACAGTGCCCTTTTACCATAATATCCCAAGAAATAATAAACAAAATCAAAATAAGCCAACTGTCTCCAATGTCTGTTTTCCCTCACTACTATCTTTGAATTCCAAAGGGGTAGCTGTGTTAGTCTATTGTAGAAAGACAACAGAGTCTTGTGGCACTTTTAAAGACTAACAGATTTATTAATCGCATGAGCTTTCGTGGGAGAAAATCCCACTTCGTCAGACGCTTTGAAGATAGGAAAGTTACAGAGTGGGAGGAAATTAAATGCAGGGGAGTGTATGACATAGCATCAGGTCAGGCTGTAACAGCAAATCAAAATAGGTGTTAGGATTCAAAACACTGTGGAACAGCACATAGAGGAGGGGGAGGTCAATTCACTTGATGTAATGCGAGAAAAATCCATAGTCCCTGTTTAACCCCAAGACCTTTGCTTGCTTCTGCTGTTTCTCTAGACATTCCCAGTTCAGTACAAGTTTCAACAGAGACTTGTACAGTAGTTTAGATCAATCTTGCTCAGGTAAAGTTTATCATTATAGCAGGGCTAAGGTTTAAAACCCTTTTGTATACACGCTGCAGTCTACTCCACCTAACAGATCAACCACGTTACAATCATACTTCATCTCTAGTTCTGACAGGCCACACTACTCCTGAGAATCCACCTGCACTTTCTTGTAACTTTTAGTCTAGATCTTTTTCCTTCTCCAAATATTACAGGTACAAAATGAGCCCAAGCCATAAAACTTGGAGCATCCTTAAGTTCAAAGATCTTCAAAGTTGTTCAAATACCATGTTAACCTTCAAATACCTTCAAAAACCATAGATACAAACAAACAGAGCTGTTGAGCACATCTCCAATTGGAGGTGTCAGTACCACAGCATCAGTTGAACCTGAGTGACACTGAAGCCGAAAGTGTCTCATAAGGAGTACAAGTTGGGCCTGGTCTACACTGCCGGTGAATTTGGCAGCTGTCAATGGGAGTTATGCAAGATAGAAGTCACCTACTACAGGACAAGACTAATAAGGAAAGCAACAGAACACTACCGGTCATCACTTACAGTCCCCTAGTAAAAGCTCTCCAACACATCATCAAGAATCTACAACCTACCCTGGAAGATGATCCCTCACTCTCTCAAGCCTTGGGAGGTAGGCCAATCCTCGCTTACAGACAGCCCCCAACCTGAAGCAAATACTCATGAGCAACTATACACCATACAATAGAAACATTAAACCAGGAACCTATCCCTGCAACAAACCCCAGTGCCAACTCTGCCCACATATCTACTCAAGTTACATCATCATAGGCCCTAACCAAACCAGCCACTCCATCAGGGGCTCATTCACCTGCACATCTACCATTGTGATATATGCCATTATGTGCCAACAATGTCCCTCTGCTACATACATTGGCCAAACTGGACTACCTCATGCAAAAGAATAAACGACACAAATCAGACATCAAGAATGGTGACACCCAAAAATCAGTAGGGAAGCACTTCGATCTCCCTGGATAGTCTACAGCAGACATGACAGTTACCATACTTCAGCAAAAAAACCTTCAAAAACAAACTTGATCGTGAAATTGCGGAGCAAGAATTTATATGCAAATATGACACTATCAGAATGGGTCTGATTAGAGACTGGGAGTGGCTAGCCCACTACAAAAGGTAATTTTCCTTCTTTAAACATTCTCACCTTTTCATCAGTTGTTATTAATGGACCACATCTACACTATTTGAATTGAGTTGACCTTGTTACCTCACCATTTGTGTATATATACCTAGCATACTGCAGTTTTCATTTCATACATCTGAAGAATCATAGAAACTGGAAGGGACCAGGAGAGATCATTGAGTCCAGTCCCCTGCACTCATGGCAGGACCAATTACCCTCTTAAACCATCCCTGACAAGTGCTTGTCTAACCTGCCCTTAAAAATTTCCAGTGATGGAGATTCCACAACCTGCCTAGACAACTTATTCCAGTGGTTAATCACCCAGATAGTTAGGAATTTTTTCCTAACATCCAAAGTAAACTTCCCTGGACATAATTTAATACCATTGCTTCTTGTCCCATCATCAGTGGTTAAGGAGAACAACTTTTCTCCCTTCTCCTTGTGACAACCTTTTAGGTACTTGAAAACTGTTATCATGTCCCCTCTCAGTCTCCTCTTTTCCAAACTAAACAAACCCAGCTCTTTCAATCTTCCCTCATAAATCAAGTGTCCCAGACTTTTAATCATTCATGTTGCTGGACTTTCTCCGATTCCTCCACATCTTTCCAGTTCTGGGCACTGCATTTCAGGACACAATACTCCAGTTGAAGCCTAATCAGTGCAGAGAAGAGCAGAAGAATTCCTTCTCGTGTCTTACTTACAATGAAGAAGTAGGCTGTAACCCCGAAAGCTTACATCTTAATAAATTTGTTAGTCTGTATACGTGCCACAAGACTCCTTATTCCTTTTGCTGAAATAGACTAACATGGCTACCCCTCTGAAATAGTAGCTTGCGTAACTTCCCATCAAGTGCTCCGTGGAATTGAGACGGTGGTTTTATTAGATCGACTTCCAGATTGACTGAACATGTCTTTACTGACTGCTCAAATGATCCAGAAAAATCAATCTGACAGCAGCAAATTTGCCACTGTCAACATAGACATACCCATAGTGCCAAACCACAGTTAGGGGGGTTCCATATGTTCTCTTCCCTTTAAATTGGTACTTTTTTCTGGAGCTTTTGGGAACTTAGACTTTAAGGTCAGAAGGGACCAGTACGATCATCTAGTCTGACCTCCTGCAAAATGCAGGCCTCAAAACGTCACCCACCCACTCCAGCAATAGGCCACTAACCTATGACTGAGTTATTTACCTCCTTAAATCATGATTTAAGGACTTTAAGATACAGAGAATTCACCGGTAGGTGACCCATGCCCCTTGCTACTAAGGAAAGCGAAAAACCCCCATAGCCCAAGCCAATCAGCCCGGGGGAAAATTCCTTCCCGACTCCAAATATGGCGATCAGTTAAACCCTGAGCACATGGGCAAGTCTCAACAGCCAGTTACCCAAAAAACAATTCTCTGTAATAACTCAGAACCCACCCCAAGTACCCTCCCTTCTTAGGCCACTTGTGTATCCACCACCCGTAGCCAAAGATCAGTCAATTTCAAAAATAGGCTATCTCATCATACCATCCCCTCCATGACTTTCTACAGTCAGTTTCTTTAAATGTAATACTCTTACATAATAAGTGCTGTTCACATTTAACTGCCGTTTTATTTGCCCCTCATGGGAAAAAGCTTTTTAATATTTTTGAACCACCACAGGGAAGAGTATCAAATGCTCCCACAGCACCTCACTGGAGTCTGAAAAGAGAACTCAAAAGTTCCAACCCCACCCAGTACAACACTGAGCACTTTCTTTTATGGGATCTACATTACAAAACAAACAAGTCTGTTTGCTGGTATATTTTTAATTATCCATTTTATCCTTTTTCTATTTTTGAGGTGTTTGTGTTGCTATTTTGCCCCTGACGTCACACTGAGGTTTTGCAATTAAAATCCAGAGGCAAAATGGGAAACAGACAGGATCCATAAATATTGCAGGATTAGCATATCCAGTTCATGTAAGCTCTTGAAACCTCACAAAGCAGCCTTCTTTTAGATAATTGTTTTTCTTTTCTTCCAGTTCTTACAGCAGCAGTTCCCAAATTTTTAGGTCATGCCCCACCTTACCCGTAATGGACTCTGTCCATGCCAACCTCCCTTGGAGCCGTAAGCCATGGCCAGAGTGACACCTTGCAGTGGGACTCTGGTCTCAGCCAGGGCCACAGTTGCAGCTGTTGCTGTGTCCGGGAGCTGGGGGCCAAGGCCACATTCAGAGCTGTGGCCGGGGCTGTGGTGGCACTAGGGCCAAGCAGAGTAGGGGGCAGAATGGGGCTAAGTGGCACTCCTTCCCTGCCCCCTGTGGGAGCTGGCCCTGGGCCCCTCACACCCCCCAAAATGTATATTGGAGAGTCCTAGTTCTAACATTTGTCATAGAAAAAGAATCTTACCTTCTCAAAAAGTCAAGGGTAAAATATAAATACCATTTTATTTGTAAAAGGACTATGCTTTGTAATAGGAATAAGTTGCTGAATCAAGCGTTTACGCTGCCCATGTCTCGGTTTCTCCATCTGGAAAAAGTGAGATTATACTACTCTGCTTTGAAAAGCACTGTGGGATTTATTTAGGGAAAATGCCATATAAGAATAGAGTGAATTGTTAGTATCTATAAAGCATTTTGAAGATGTAAAATACTCATCATAATTGGTCCAGCTTGTCCCTCAGAGATGAACAGATGTTGAGAACTCTGCACCCATAGATTTCCCCATTCCACACCGGAAGAAGGATCAATCACTGCCACAGCACCTTTCCTTCGCTTTCTGATCCTCTGGTGCCTACGCTATAGGGAATCACACACATAATCCCTTCTACTGCCCCTATGGAACTGAATCAAAAAAGACAATATGGCTTCAGGATGTATTATTTCCATGAGGCTACACCCTCCTCCCCAATTCACATCCCAAGGCAGCAGCTGCCATGGAGAGTTCCTTGGAGCATGGCTCTAACCAGGGAATGGGAGGGTTAGGGTGGGCTAGAAATGGTGTGGATACACAAGCATTCCAGGTGGATGACCCTGGCCAGCTAATGCATCCTGGAATCTACAAGGTTTGGGGACAGAGTCAGTGGCATTTTCCACAATGAGGTAAATCTTAACCCCTGACAAGATAATGATTTGGGGGTGGGGGTTCACAGATACTTCTTTCCCCAGAAATTTCTCCTCCCATGGTTTTTGTTGTAGAAGCGGATGATCTGGCCCATTCATATTAGGCCAACGTTAAAAATTCACAGTGAAATTCAAAATACTCAAACTCTGAGCTTTTTCCATCCCTTTACTGCTATTTTTTAGCCCGTGATGAAGATATACTATCCCTCCAGAGAGGGACCCTGCTTTTGCAAACTTGCCTTTATACACCATGAATAGTCACTCTGAAGCCAATGGAACTAGCCACTGTCCATTAAGTTAAATACGGGCATAAATCTTTATAAGATCACAGAACTAGTATTTAACCTGCTTGGTGCCCATACATGACTTTGGCTTGCTGTTATGCTGGATGAAAAACTGCTGTGCAAAGAGTTTAATTGTTAGCACGAGAAAAAAATTCTATCTTTTTAGTTTGTGTTATTTATTGTTAAATACAAAATTGCATCTTGGAGGTAGAATTTTTATTCTCTGGTTAGCCCCTTCTTCTGGATTTGCTTGGGCAAGCCAATTACGCTTTCATGATTCTGGGAAGCGGCTGTGAGCATGGGCACCTAAAAATAATAGTAACAAACATCGTAGTTATTGAGTAATAAGAAGAATTCTAATTATGTGACTGGACAATAGTTTAGTTAAAGTCAGATCTGCTATTCACCTGTATTTTTTAAGAAATAAGCCCATTAAATAGCTTATTTCCCCATTTACTTCTGGTGACATTTTCCCTCCCCATCCCATCCCTCCAGCTCCCTACTTTCCTCCATGAATCTTCTAGATAATAAGAAAGTGAGTTTGGTGGTATAACAAATTAAAAAACCCACTGAAGTGTGGACTTTAAAAACCTCCATAACTTTCTGGGGTATGGTACTGTCAGTGTATTATGTGTCAGGATAATTTAAATGGGTTAAATCAGTGGGTCCCAATGCCGGAGGGGAATGTGACGGGCCAACTGGCCCACTCCGTCCCCAGGGAGCCGGCCCCAGAGGCCGAGGGCACCTGTTGCGGAGGAAGGGGGTGGGAAAAGCCAGCTCCAGCTCTGCCCCCAGGCTGGGAGGCCGCCTGCCAGAGGGGGAGGGAGGAAGAGCCAGAGCCGGCTCTGGTCCTGGCCCGGGAGGCCACCTGCGGGAGGGAGCCGGTACTGTGGGGCAGACTGGCCCAGAGGCCGGTCCCCACATGCTCCGCCCCTGGGCCTGCCTGCTCCGCCCTGGGGGCGGGGAGGGCCGGCCAAGGGGCCAGACATAGCCCTCCTGGCCATGGGAGGAGGAGCTGCGGCACGCACGGACCCTGCACTGCCCCGCTGGAAGCAGAACAGCTTGGGGGCCACATAACCACGGGGCCCGGGGCAGTCGCCCCCTTCCCCCCCCCCCCCCCCCCCCAGGGACGGCTCTGCCTGATTTGACATTCTTCCTGTACATTTCTGTCACCTAATCTAGTGCAAAAAAGATATTTCTCTGTAACTAAATGCACTCCTTTCACACGCTACACTAGGGGTCAGACAACCTCTGTGCCAGCCTCTCTCCCCAACCCTCAGCTGGTGCCGATGGCCCCCTCCACTAAAAAAAACCAAACCAAAACAAAACAAAACAGTGGCCACCTAAAAATTTGGCGGTGGCCATAACTGAGCGGGAGGACGGACTTCCCAGACACGCTGTTGAAAGGAGTCACTTGCGGAAAGAGGCCATCTGGAGTGTGTCCTGTGGGCAGCGTGCCTGGGGATGGGGTCCCCAGGTATGCCACAGAAAGAAGCTGCCAGGAGTAGCTCTTTTGGGGGATCCCTAGGCACGCTGCAGAAAGAAGTTGCCTGGAGTGGCTCCTTTTAGTGGTAGCACACCCCAGAGCGGAGCTGCTCTGGGCGGCTTCTTTACACAGTATACCTGGGGCATGGGCAGGCAGGGACCTCCACACTGAAGCCACCCCTGAAAGAAGCCACCTGGAGTGTCTTTCGGTGGCAGGAGTGGCAATTTCAGGAGTGCCACAGAGGAGGCTGAGTGCCGCTCTGAATAGGCTTCTGTGCCACTGTTTTCACACATGCCGGAGGTTGCTGCCCCCTGCCTCATACACTAGTGTAATAATTATGTACAAAATAGCCTTGTGAGGAATAATTTGAGAACTAAATTCTGGTCAGTTATATCATGGTGAAATGTATGCAGCAACCTTGTCTGCAAATTCCCTTCTATGATGTTGGTAAGACAGGTTGAAACCCACAAAGACCTGAT
Source organism: Pelusios castaneus (assembly GCA_007922175.1). Taxonomy (NCBI): domain Eukaryota; kingdom Metazoa; phylum Chordata; order Testudines; family Pelomedusidae; genus Pelusios; species Pelusios castaneus. The sequence goes on from ML686047.1 coordinate 2,161,583, forward strand.
TAGGCAGAAGTGGTTAAGCAGGTCTATCTTAAATGTGTGTTTACCTCAGTTTACATATAAGCAGTATACAATGCTCTTGAGACAGCAAGAGGGATACAAGGCAAATCTGCATTTCAGGAGAGACGAAAGATGATGGGGGCAACCTGGGACTCCATGTTGCCTTCTTTACTGTTTGAAAAAAAACTTTGCTTTGAGAAGAAGAAGAATCCCTCAGAAGAATCCACTTCAAAGGGAAACTGGACTATAAAAGTGAGGGGGGAAAAAAAAGCTTAGACTCACTCTCTTTTTCACACAGGCTCTTTCACTTTAGAGAACAAAGGAACCAGCAGATGGTGGCAGATTCTGGACTTGAGAATTTGGTTAGCTATGTTGCTGGGAACATGTGGTAAGGATTTTTTCCCTGGATAAAGTCTAGTTTAAGTTTTAGCTACCCCGAAGCGTTTTATTTTCACTTCTCTTGTAACGATTTCTCAATTAAATAACTTGTATTCATTTGAAATCCCTTTGTAGTTAAACTCGTTTTATTCTTTAATCAAGATTAAGCCAGCATTGTGTTTGAACTGAATTGTTTGGTAACACAGTAAAGTAGGAAAATGTTGAGTATTGACATCTCACAGAGGCAATGGACCTCTACTATCTGAACACATAATTTGGGGGAAAATCCAGGCCTGAGAGTGTGTTGGCCATCTTGTAAGTGGCAATCAAGACTAGCGGAAGCCAGAGGGTTGAGTGGAGCGTTGCTGGCAGGCTGCTGCTATTCACAGACACTCAAAGGGTGACCTGCTTACTGTTTGTGAGAGCCCCAGATTGGAAGCCCCAGCAGCAAAGCATGGAGAGATACATAAGGTTGCAGGGCAATTGGTGACATAACCATGCACTGGTCTGGATTGCACCTCAGAATATAATATCCTCATTTACTTTGTTCTCTTTATTCATTTTCCTACAGGATGGATTTAACGCACATAGTATATTTTTATTGCTGCATCTTGTTCTTTTCATAAAATCAATGCAAATCGTAATCTCTGTGTTTGTATTCACTGCTATCTGCTCTCAGCTGTGAACTGCATTGCGCCACTTGAGTAGTTTAATTTTCATGAGATGGACCTTCCTACAAGTCCCTTTTCCAGCTGGACGCAGTAATCAGGTTCACTTACACTACCCAATAAGAAGTTTAATCCTCAGTTCCTATATCTTCCATAAAGCTGTCTAGAGAGAGCCACTGCTAGAAATTCTTTGTAGTTTATGTAATACCTTATAAAATCTGTTGAGCCTGCTTCTAGTGTGTAACTGTTTTGACTTTTCCTAAGAACAGAGGCTCTCTTGAGAGAAAATTTTAATGTTAGCATTTATCTTTCCATGCATTCAGATAGGCACTTGTGAAAGCATTGGAATATAGTCCAATGAGACATATTCGCTTTCTCTGAACTGACAAATTTGACAGCCAAAATATTAATGAAATCTTGCAGTTGGAGACCTGTCTGCAAATAAAGTGATGTCCTGGTCCTAAAGCCCTTATTTAGGCAAGTGTCCCACTGAAATAAATGCGAGGCTTGCCTGAACAAAAAAAAAGAAATGGGCATAGACAAGGTAGGTGAGGCAAAGTATTTTATTGGAGCAGTTTCAGGTGATGAAAGAGACTTCTGAGAGCCACACCAGAGCTGGGAAAGGTAACCACAGTGTCATAGCTAACACAAGGTTAAACAATAATAAATTACCACAGTTTGCAAGAAACCAGTCAAAATGAAGTGGACGGTTAACATCTCTGCACTCGTAAGACGAAGGAAAGTTAGCGGGTTCCAAAACGTTGTAATGAGCATAAAACTAGTGCCTTTACTAAGTTCATGGTATATGGTGCCTAGCAGAGTTATGGATGTAAGCTCCCAAGTTCATGTTTTGAAGGTGTTATGCCGGTTTCCTCTAAAGATGAGGACTGACAGGTCAGATATGGAGTTGTCAGTCTGTGAAAAGTGTTTGCCCATAGGTGAGATCGTGGTTTTTAAATTTTTCTCAGTGAGTTCATTTGAAAGCGTAGTTATTGTTTAGCTTCAACCATATAGCTGCTGATGGTGTATTTGATGCAGTGGATGGGGTACACCACATGTTGCAAAAGGCAAGTGTGAGACCCCTGGATCTTGAAAAGTGTCTTGTGAGGGGTTTTCATTATGATAGCACTGGAGATAAAAGGTAGCATTAAATGTATTAATGTGTGTGTCCTGGACTTTCTCTTTGGAGTATATCTTGTGGTACCTGAGCTCCTGGATGTAGATAGCAGATTTCTTGGGGTAGTTACTGGATCTGTGGAGGTAAGTGTAGTTATCTGTGGGGGGTTTTATATCTGGTAATCTGTAAAGTTATATTTTTGAAGATGATCATAGTATCCTGGAACCTTATGCTGCGTGTGAGTATTCTAGAGAGCTTGATGGATCGCTGGTGGTTTCTGAAGTTGAGCTGGAAATCTATGAGGCTGCTTAAGTTATCTGTCTAGAGGATAAAAATATCAATCTCAGGTATATCATTGGTTTTGTGTTTCATTTTTCCAGAATTTATTCTTCAAGAAGGCCCATGAAGGGGTTGTCATATTCATTCTGAATGGTTTCTTGCAGCATGTGTTAACTCTAATGTTTAACAATCTGTTCCATCTTGCATTCAAGTGTGACACTCTGATTACCTTTCCCAGACCTAAAAAGATCTCATTGAAGCTCAAAAAAGTTTGTCTCTTTCACCAACCCAATAAGAGATTACCTCATACCCCTTGTATCTTTCATATCATGAGATCAACTCAGCTACAATACTACAAAAAAAGAATGAGCAGAGAAGACAACCAGTGGGATTTTCCAAGGTGCCCAAGAGTACACGTGCTATTGGACATCCCATTGGAAACTTGCTGTCCCCGATGATTTGAGCACTTTGAAATGTTTTTCCACTGTCCAAATCTAGATTGGATTCAATTTCAGGCTAGAACTCAGCGTCAGGGACCAAAAATGAATCAGGTGTAGGGGTCAGGCTTCCATTCAAATGCAAATGGAATTTTTGCAAACTATAATTGTAAATGTTTGTGTCAACATGACAGAAATCTTATGGAATCACAGGTTTTGACACAATTTTAGCCACTTTGGGAGGGAGCTGTTTTTGTCTGCATCCAGAAAGATAGAAGTGATTTCTTCTGGTTCTCTATATGATGGATCCAAAAATCATAGGAATAGAAGGAGTTGGTTTTTGGAGGGAAAAATGGGAAGGAGAGTGGAACAGGGATTCAAATCCAAACCTTCCTAAAAAAACAAACAAACAAACAAACCACAAGGGATTTAATAAGATTCAAGGTACAGAGTCATTTCAAGTGAATAATGATTGCAGAATCAGGTTCAGACATTGTAGAAGGTCTACTCCAAAACTTTAATGTGAGTTTTGCCTGAGAAAGAAATGAGTAAGAACGCTGGGATTTGGCCTTCGGAGTTCATCAATAAAAATGGTATTTCTGCTTAAAATACACTAAAAGGCAAAAAATGCATAGGTTCTCTAACCTCTTTTTGATAATCCTGAATAAATATCTAGACAAATCAATAATTCAGCACAAAAATAATCAAAAAAGGTAACAACAAGGAGAATTACCAGGGTGGGATAGGTAGGCCACGCAAGTCTTTGCTCACTTTTATCATCACCTCACAACATACGTAAGTTAAACAACTGAGCTGCAATCTTTAAAATATGCTGTTTCTTTTAGAATTAAAACTTAAAAGGGCAAAACAAAAACATCATGACTTTAGTAGATAATCCCTAATCAGGCTGTATCCTTCCCTTTATTCTGTCAGTCGGTATTGATTTCTCTATATCTGGTATAGATATTTGGGTCTTTTCCAATGGACAGCTCATCTTTTCATATTTTTAAATTTTGCCAGGCATCAGCATTTTTTTTGCTTGTTAACATCAACTTTTATATTTAAAAAGGAAAATATATTGTCAAATTAATTCAAAAAACAGAACTCTGTGAATCACAAAATTGCTATAAAATATTATGCCATTATTTACTCTCCAAACCAGACTTCAACCTTGTTAAATAATATAGAAACAATAAATCACGTCTTCAAATTCAGAATTAAGGTTGTTCTTCACATTAAAAATATGAAGTCTGCTCAGGACTACTGCATTATCCTGGAGCCAGGTGATTTTAATTAGCAGCTTTGTTGAAAGATAGGCATTTCTTTAATCATTCCTTGAGATCTAGCGGCTTTATGGATGGATTAGTTGAATGAATTGTTCTTAAGAAGGGGAAACTGGTACATGACTATATTTTCCTTCTCTTATCAATAAGGATGCAATCCAATGTTCACTGAAATCTTTGAGAGTCTTCCCATGGATTTCTATGGGCTCTGGATCAGACCTTAAGTCAACAGCATATATCAGTGCTGTGTTTATCTGAAAAGAAGTGGATCCCACCTAAAGAGGCTGCACATTACATCAGCTCAGGAAAAGCTCTGGAATTCAGGGATGCACAATTCTCAGTCACTAAATAGAAGTAATAGGACAGTCATCTATCAGCACCTAAATATCCTATCCTATGTGCTAATATGGTCCCCATCACCAGCGTATGTGAGCACCTCATGATCTTTTAGCATATTTACCCTTATAACATGCCTCTGAAGTAGACTGTCCCTATCTGGCAATAGAGTAACTAAGGAAGGAAGAGACTAAAGGTCAGATTTTTGAGATGTATTTAGGCACCTAATTACCCAATGGAATTTTTATGCACTAGGAGACAAGCCATATCTTTAGGAGCCTCTTAAAAATCTGGTTTTAAGTGTTTTGCCCAAGGCAGGGCCAGCCCAAGGGATTTTGGCACCCTAGGCAAAATATGATTTTAGCATCCCCTCCCCCCACATTATAAGAAATAACATGTAAAAAATTCTCTTCTATCTAATTTGATACCCCTTAAAGTCTGGTACCCTAGGCGACCGCCTAGTTCACCTATATGGTTGGGCCGGCCTTAGCCCAAGGCCACATGAGTCTTCAGTGGCAGAGCAGGGAATCCCAAGTACCAGGCTAGAACTCCGACCACTGACCCATCCTCCATCTCCTGGCAAAAGGAACCTTAAAAACCTACATAGATACTTCAAATTAAGTGAAACCCTCTATTCTACTCAGCAGCCTAAAAAGGCTCTCTGGAACTTGTGTAGCATGGGAAGATGTCCACAAGACTGACAACCCCTTGCTCAGAGTCAAAGAGGTTCTCTACAGATAACCATCATGCTAGTGCCACACACACTTTCCTTTAGTTTTTCCACTCCCATGAGGTCTTCCACAAGAAGGTCACACAGGACCAGTCATCCATCTCACCCTTGGAACAGAAGTATTTGTTCTAATTTACTGTCTAAGCCTTTGTATAGTCTGTTTTGATTCAATGCTCAATGACTCAAGCACACGGAATACATTGTTGATATTATCATTAAATAAATGTTCCCAGTATTCAGCTTACATTTTCCTGTTTAATTTTATTACTCCTATTTCCATTGCTGTCTTTTACCAATCTAACCTCTGATGCATTCTTGTAGAATATTATGTCTTCCCATCTCATTCTTAATCACCATTTACCCAAGTGTTTTTAGGCTGAATGTACATCAGTCAAGCATAAGATGAGGCTGGGTTGATCAGCCTTAATGCATTACTTCCTGGGACTGGCAATGAAGTGAAAGTTACTTTATTGTGAAAGAGACCTTGTTTACAACTTTTAAAGAGACAGCAGATGTCCACTGAACTCGCATACTTATGCTAGGGACTTTACCAAGTTGTGGTTGAATTAAGAATACTTATTTTTATGAATTTGCAAGCATCTTTTTTGAGATGGTACCTGATGACACCCATCTGCAAAGAGACCATTAGGCCATATAACTAAATACAAAGATTATTCATGTATTGAATATGCTAAACACATTATTAAAAAGAGTGGTCACATATTTCCATCATCTCCTGGGTCTCTTCATTTTTCTATGAAACATCTTTTTGGACTACGCTGTGCTTCCTGATACAGAACATAGCGTTTTGGGGGAGGGTGGGATTGATTTGCATGTTATGTATGTTCCACTCTCATTTTTCTTGCAGCTTTGTTCAGAAACAACCATCTTAATCCCCCGTCTCCTTTTTAAAAACTTTTGTTTCTCCATTGTTAAAATGACTACTGCTTTAAAGGAGCAAGAGTAACACAAAAAAAGTTGGTATCTCTCTTCAATTTAACCAAAAATCAAATACCTAAATCTGAGGATAGGACCCTTGAACAGTTCTTGCAAAGATAAAATACATCAAATCAATCCTCTTCAGACCTCATAATGGTCAACCACTAAGAAGAAGAATAGCCCCATGCACTATTAGGCCTTTTTAGAAGCTTTATTTTAACTCTATGGCATCCTTAGAAAAGTCAGCTAATATAGAATCATAGAATCTTAGGTCTGGAAGGGACCTCATGAGGTCATCTAGTCCAACCCCCTGCTAACAGCAGGGCTACTCCCACTAATATGATCAGCTGGAATGCCTAATATTTCTAATATAATAACTCTGCACGGTCTTAAATCTGATCTAGCATGAGCAGAGAGAAGATGATCTTCTAAAGAGTCTTTCCCCTCTATAAACACAATCATTATTATGTGAATTTAATTTAAACTGTGTGTGTACATATGTACATGTGCACATGCGTACATGCCACACATGTGCACTCAATTTTGTGAAAGAACTAAAGTTTGGCTAGTTTTCTAGACTCGCATAGTTTAAGGTCAGAAGGGACCAATATTATCAGCTAGTCTGATCTCATGCACAATAGCACATATCAGTAGTATCCCAAACACCTCAAACCGAAGCAGATAGTGACTGAAAGATAAGGCATGCAGAGCACAGAAATGAACTAAACAGAAACGTTATATATGGCTCTAAGTATTGTTATTCTTCTTTCCCTAAACCTTAAATAGAATCACTAAATGATACTTCCAAATTTAGCTATGATATTTACAAATGACTGAGGTGTATAATTACAGAGGATATTGGCTAGGAATGAAGGGATAAGCACGTAATTTAAACTCATAATGGTGCCAGCACAGAACAAATTAGTTCAGCATTCATAGTTTATTCCTGAGGTATTTTTGGTCTAGGGGAATTTTCTTCTTTCCCTAAGAGATGAGTCCAGTGAAATCATATTTTAATAACATCCTCCATTTCTGGCACTGAAGCCTTCTACAAGCAGTCAGGACAAGAGCCCTTTCGTTTTAAAATGCAAGGAAATAAATATTTATCGGAGTTTTGCTGGGAAACTCACTTTCAAGGAAGTTTTTTAAAAAGTGAGGTGTCCATACAAACAATAAAAAAAGAATTAGTAGGCATGCTCGTGAGACCTCTTAACAAAAACATCCTACGGTATGAAAAAGTTCATACTGAGGTTGTCATTTTTATGAAGATTGTATCGTTCTAGAGGTCAGATGTCCTATCATTCTCAAAAGCATTTTTTCATCCTGGGATTTTCAGGTTGCGTTCCATCCTCTAAGTACCTTGCTGTACAGTAAAACAAACAAGGAGTCCTGTGGCACTTTTAAAGATTAACTAACGTATTTAATGCATGAACTTTCATGGGAGAAATCCCACTTCAGTAAATTCTCCATCTTCAAGTGTTTGACAAAGTGGGATTTCTCCCACAAAAGTTCATGCATTAAGTAAATTTGTTAGTCTTTAAAAGTGCCACAGGACTCCCTTTTTGTTTGTGTTGCTGAACTAGATTAACATGGCTACCCCCCTGGAACTTGCTGTATCGGGTCTGTCACATTGCATCCATCCCCAGTATCACAGCAGTGTACCATTGGGCAACTGTAGAGTCTGAAAAGACATGCCAAGAAGAAGTAGGTAACCCCAAGAAAATCTGATAGATGATTATGGTTTATAAAAACTGAAAAAATATTTTTCACAGAAACAAACTGAAGCGTGGGTAAAACTGGTCTGTGCAGGGTAATTGATTGCGTTCAGAGAGTCAGTTCAGTCTAGAGAGTCATGGTTGGCTTAAAACAAGCTACTGGCTTAGCAAGATTTTGATAAGGGGGGTGGGCAGGGAGGGCCAGGAAGCATTGTAGATGTTGCTAGTTTCCATAGGACCTGATTCTCAGTTACACGGCAGTTGGGAGGTGCAGTCACATCACGTGGGCATACCCAAGCCAGCTTTCATCGAGCTAGCTAACTGAAAATAGCCATGTTGCTGTGGCAGCATGCATGGCTAGCTGTCCAAATACAATCCACCTACTCAGGTAGCTAACCCATGCCACTGCCCACACTGTCACAGCTATTTTTAGCAAACTTGCTCGATCAAAGCTACACAAGCTGCACTCATCCCCCCCAACTGCAGCATAGTGTTTTTTGGTATTGCATCATTTCTATGAAAAAGCATATAGAATTCAAGCTGAACAAGTGAGAACCGAAAAGGTCAAACTGCAGGCCTGTGTGTATCTGTCATTTCTCAGTCTTTGTTTAAGAGGAAAATTCCCTCCCAAATGATTTTGGGCTCCAAAATAGCATAATTAGTTTAACTTTTCATGTTATGGTGTTAGTATTTAAGGGCTAAATTAGAGGATTGAGACTCAGAATGTCTGGCTTCTTATTCAAAGGCACTATGTACCCTTGGAAAAAGTCACTTAGGCCAAAATATTAAATCTCAGGATTTGATTTAGGGCTCTAAATCCATATTTTAGGGATTAAATAGGGGTCCTGCATTTTTCAGAGTTCCCATTGAAACAACTGATGATCTCTGATATTGTTTGCTAGAGTTATGGATAATAAAATAAAGACCTTTATGTAGGTGCCTGATTTTAGACCACACTGGCTTACATTCTCTGTGCCTCTATTTGTATCTATAAAATGGAAACAAAACTTCCAAACAAAGTGAGGATCCAGTAACAGATGAATGCTAGGAACCTAAACTTGAAGAAAAGAATCAGGGGGAAGTAAGTTATAGAATTGCTCCCAGGCAATAACTCTGATCTGTAGGGACACCAGAGGAGGGAAATGTATGAGAGGGAGGGAAAAGCTAATGCGTCTTTAAAAATGAGTTATCTAATCTGGGACCACAAACACTAAAATTTCTTAATTGTAATTGTATGATTATTGCACAGTGCCACTACCAGGTAGAGGTAAGCATGTTTGGGTGCCTGAGATGAAATTCTGACCACATGGTAGTCAGTGAGAGTTTTCAGTCAGGCCAGCATTTCACCCATACCTACTTTAACGGGTTTGGATTTTTTTTTTTTTTTAAATTCAAAGTTAACTCTGAATTTCCTGGGTTTGTAATACTCAGTAATATAGTTACAACCTCCCTGCAATTTCTTTAACCTGAAGTTACCGCTATATCGTCTGAAAATGAACTTCATTTTAAAGTAGCTTTTTTCTCCTGGATATGTGTGTATGTATGCAAATTTCTTGATCCTGAGTGCATTTAGAAACTTATAGATTAAATGCAGTGCTTTTTTTTCCTTTAAAAAATAAAAGTGCTGGTACACTGGCAGGAGTGGTGCAGGGGGGTGGGGGTGTCAGGAACCTCTCCAACCCCCCCCACACACTTCCCCCTGCTGGCATGCTCAGGGCCGCAGGTTTGAAAAAGCTGCAGCCTGGCCACAGCTCCAAGGCATTCAGGGGCCAGAGTCCAGCAGAGGGCCGGGACCCAGCAGAGGGCCAGGATCAGCAGGGGAAAGGGAGACCTGCTCCTTTCCCTGCCCTGCTGACCCCAGCCACCAGCTGAGCAGCGAGGCCAGCCAGGGAAAAATAGGTACCGGTACACTGTACCGGTGCATACTGGCTCAAAAAAAGCCCTGACTAAATTAAATCTATTTCATTTGCACATTAAAATATGGTATGTGTGAAACTTTGCTGACTGGTTATCAGCTGTCTGTCTCTTGTTTCCAGGCTTCCTTTTGTCACTATACTTACTATATTTAGACTTGCCTATGTTTTCTTTCAACAGTTCTCTATATCTCATTATACCGATTGTTTTCTCCAAGATCATGAATTACCAAGTATATGATCGTCATTTTGTAACCAGTAATCAGAACCGAAAATCACAGTGAGATGATTTGCACTATTATCGTTCAAGAGTGCATCAGTCTTTCCATTTTAAACTTCTATTTTTAAGTATCTATAACTGGGACACCGCTTTTACGTTGGTGGCAACTATTTCTGCAAATTTTCCAAGTTGAGATAGTTTCACGGTTTCAGAAAAAAACATCTCCTGTGACAACAAATTTCCCTGATTTGACACCTCTTTCTGAACTAATCATCCTTCACCCAAAGGGTGATATGAGACTCCTTTTAAAGCTCTGTTGTGCTGTTCCTATAAAACATGAAGGGATTTACTAGAGAATGACTGAAAACCCAGGAACATAATATGTTGCTTTCCAATGATTCTAAGGCTTTCCTTCTTTGAGGAACAAGAGAATCAAATCCAGATCTTTCATGTTAAAGAGCATTAATGTCGCAACCACTATTTCACATTCACTTTTATCTGAAAAATTCTAGATCTTGGGCCAGATTTATACCAGGGTCTTCTCCCCACAAAAATTCTGGAAGAAGGCCCCAGTAGCAGAGAGTGCTCTGTTAGAGGAGACATTGGCAGTGCAGCAAAATGCCTAGGCTACTGCCAGTAACTGGAATACCAATTATAATTATTGCCAGAAGCAACTAATCTAGTAGGTCTTTGTAGCAGCTTAGCATAACGAGGGCAGTGCCCATGACAAGAGAGCGTGACCATTCTGCCTTCCTTGTTAAGGCTTTCTTTGAAACCTTTGAGCTAAGTCGAGCTATATCTTTGGACTGTTGTTGTGTGGAAACAGAGCTGCAGGACCAGTGGCTTAAAAGTGCGTACTTAATGGTTTTCCTTTGACTGATGTGTTGTTGTTGTCATTGTAGTAGTCACTAACATAAAAGGGAAAAACAAACAAAGAGTCCTGTGGCACTTTTAAAGACTAACAAATTTATTGCATGAGCTTTTGTGGGAGATATCCCACTTCATCAGATACTTGAAAACAGAAAACTGACAGGATGGGAGGGAAAAATTAATCCAGTGAAGTGTGACAGAATTTCAGCAAATCAACAGTTTGTTTAGAGTCAGACAGTGTGGAACAACATATAAGAACATGGGGAAATTGAGAGACGTGAAAATCACTTTTTGTAATGAGAAAGCCAGCTCATATCTCTATTTGAACCCAAGTTAATGGTGTCAAGTCTGCATATAAATTCTAACTCTGTAGTTTCTCTTTGAAGCTTAGATTTAGAATTAACTTGTCTAAGGACAGTAATGGAAATGTCTTTTATAGACTGGGCATGGAGATTGAAGTGTTCCCCTATTGGTTTTTGAATGTTGCCATTTCTGATGTCAGATTTGTGTCCATTTATTCTTTTGCAAAGAGACAGATCCAGAAGCCAAGTACTACAGGACAAGCCCAACGAGGAAAACAACAGAACAGCACTGGTCATCACCTACAGCCCTCAAGTAAAACCTTTGCAGCACATCATCAAGGATCTACATCCTACAAGACAATCCCTCGCTCACTCAAGCCTTGGGAGGCAGACCTCTCCTCGCTTACAGGCAGCCCCCCCAATCTTGAACAGATAATCACCAGCAACTACAGACCATACAACAGAAACACTAAGGCAGGCACATATCCCTGCAAGAAATCCCGTTGCCAACTCTGCCCACATATCTGCACAAATGGCACCACTATAGAACCTCATCAAACCAGCTACTCCATCAAGGGCTCATTCACCTGCTCATCGACCAACATGATATATGCCATCATGTGACAACAATGCCCCTCTGACAACATTGGACAAACTGGGCTGTCTCTGACAGTGTTGGGAGGATTAAAGACATTAGATGATGAGGCTTTCAAATACTGCAGTAAGGGGGGGAGGCATATGAGCACGATAAATACAGATCTCATGTGAAGCTTCATCCAAACCTGCATGAGCTTCTTGGGTTTGTAAAATTAGTCAGAAACCTTGTGAGAATAAGCTACCTCCTGAGATTTCCAGCATTTGCACTTCTGGTACCAGATGGAAATACAAGACAGACTCCTGATATTTTGGAAGTTTCAGACGTGGTCCTGTCTGGCTAGGAGGTATGGGAGCTCTTGTTATTTCCAATCAGTTTGACCATCTCTCCCTACCACTTTAATGAAATAGTTGGTCCATAAAGCCCATATGCATCTTATAAAAGAATTAATGACGCTGCTCTGTAGCATGTGAGTTTGTCATTGTCTTGTCAGGCTTTTTTTTAAATGCACATTCCCACTGAATGCAATGACAGCTACAGCACAAACCAATCAATAGCAGAATAGCCTTATGTGGATACTGTCTATATAGCACCACTGAAGTTAACATACAGGAAACATCTATTGTGTTTGAACTGAATGCTTCGGAACCAAGTTCTCTAGAAAGGCACAGAGAACTCAGAGTGACTAGGAGTTGCAAGTGAGCAAAGGGGGCAGTTTATAGTCCTACAAATGTACACTATTAATGTAATTCAGGGGTAGGCAACCCCTGGCATGTGTGCCCTCAGTGGCACTCAAGTCCATACAAAGTGGCACACAGCACTCTCTGTGGCATCACAGAAGTTGCCGCTTCTGTCACCGAAAGCGACTCCAGGCAGCTTCTTTTGGGGACAGCTGGGGCATGGGGGATCCCTGCCATGCCCATGCTCCACATAAAGAAACTGCCTGGGGTGGCTCCTCTCCACAGTTTGCTGCCACCGAAAGGAGCCACTCTGTACAGCTTCTTTTTGTGGCATGCCTGGAGAGGAGCTGCTCCAGGCAGTTTCTTTATGTGGCATGCCTGGGGCCCCTATCTCCAGGTACACCGCTGAGAGGAGAAGCTCTGGGTGACTTCTTTCCATGAGAGACTCCTTTCAGCAGAAGGCATGGGAAGTGCCCCCCCCCCAAATCCAGCTGTGGCCACCACCAATTTTTTAGGTGGCTGCCGGCGTTGGCTAAGGGTCAGGGAGGAAGGGCTGGAACAGGGGACAGCAAAGGTTGCTGTCCCCTGATGTAACTGATCAGTTACAGCACTAAGAAAGATGACTGATCGATGCAGATGCAACAGGCCACATACGAGCCAGAACAACCCTGTCTATTTCTTTTGTCTGTGAAAATTTAGGGCCCGATTTGTCTCATACTAAGTTTTACACTAGTGACACTTTGCATTGCTCCTCAAGCGGGCTCCAGTCACTTTGCACTGCTCCAGAGGTGCACATCTACCTTAAGGTCAGCAGATGCAGCCCTTTAAGATTTTTATTGTAGAAGTGGGTCCTCGGGTAGTGTAGAGCTGCCATGCATTCATGTGCCGCACTCCTCCCTGTCCTCTATAACAACTTCCTGAGGGCCTTAGTAGCTGGCACAGGTGTTTGGAGCCTTGTGTGTTTGCTTCATCCAGTTTAACATACAAAAGAGCGACCAAATTGAGGATGCTGTCCAGCCACTCAATCATGCAAGTAGTTTCACTGATTTTCATTGATCAAAAATAATTCACACTACAGAGAGCTAGCTCAAGTCCCTCTGTACAAGGAAGCCCTGTTTGGGAAGCACAGGGTTGGTCCACTGGCAGATTGACCACACAAGAAATGTCTCCACACCTTACCTATGAAAGAAAGGGTCTCTGGCCCCATGTAGGCTGGCAAAAAGGGCCACAGTTGAAGTAGGCCAGGGAGTAGGCCAGAGCAGCCACAGAACCAATTTGGCAGCACTACCTGACCCCATAGAACTGCTGCAGGGGCCCTGTGGCCACTCTTCCAGCACCCAGGCCAGAGGAGCTACCATAAGGGACCATACAGCAGCCCTGCACTCTAATTTTGGATTGAATCTCCTAGCTGGGCCGCGCTCCCCCTTCATAGACCCTGAGACTCTATGCAGATGGCGCTGATTTCACCCATAAAGAACACTCACCTGAGTTGAGCTTTGCAGGGTCAGGCCCTTAATAAGAGTCATTTTTTATTTGCAAACTTTACACATGAAGCCCTTGTGACAAACAAAACAGAGAGCTCAAACATTTGGGGATAGCATATTCTATATTTCCCCTGTAGTTTATTGGTGACCTAATAATAATGTATTCAAATTACATCAGGAAGTGCAGTGAAAAATATTTCATGAAGGGTACATTAATAGGAGCGAAGACCTAATGAACAGTAGTAATTCAGAGAGGGAATTGCTTGGCCCATCTCCTATTTATTTGGAAATGTTATTGCCTTAAAACCCTTTAAATATATTACTTGTTTTTATACCTAAAAATCTGTAGTTTGAAGATTTTTATTATTCCCTTATAATACACATTGATTTTAAAATATTTTAAGCTAAAATAGATCATTTACTAACAACGGTGCTTCAGGCACATCATTGATTAATCCAAATGTGATAAAAAGACCTCATTTTTATCATTCTCTTAAAGTCTGGGTAAAATCTGCATTCTTGGAAATACTGAGGTAATATCTTGGTTCCGAGTATGATTTATTCAAGTCTAGTTTATTTTTGCTTTTAAATTCTAGAATCCCCAGAATGCTTTAGTAAAACATGAGTGCAAGCTATGTTTCTAATTATTAAAGAAGAAAAAATATCAGAAGGCACTGTATATGTGAAGAGGGTCAATTTTTTGTTTATCTTCTTTTGAAAAGTATGAATTTCCTTGGAAGGAAGTTATTCAATATTCTAAAAAGTTGAGGTCAACTGAGAAAGAGTACAGTTTTCATAGCAGTGATCCTCAGTTAAAATCAGTTTTGCAAATAAGCTCTTCTTATATCCTGTTAGGGTGAAAATACCCAAGATATACCCATTCATGAGCAGCTTTGGCAACGTACCAGAAGCCTGGGGGTCATAACTCATTTTGAATAAACAGAGCCAAGTGTGAGAGTAGAGATAGTGTGTATGTGTTCTCTAGAACAGAATTTCATGCAGCTGAGTTAAATGAAATGCTTAACTTGGTCCCCGAAACAGTTGTGAACAGATCAGTTTCTTTAACTGCTGCAAAATGGTATAGGAATGCAATAGAGGTACTTTGTGTAACAGTTCAAAAATCAACAACAAAACCACACTCACAACAATCATTTATATTTAATGGCTTCTCCAGCAATACCTATGTTACTTGGTACTCTCTGTCAACCCTAGGGACTGAACTGAGAAAACATGATTCAGCGGATACAGCACTGGAAATTCACAAAACCTGGCTTCTATTTCTGGCTCTGCCACTGAACTCCTGTGGGATTCTAGGCAAATCACTGGCTCTATTTTACCTCTGTTTCCCTTTCAAACTCCTGTCTATTTAGATTGTAAGATTCTTCAGGGGAAATGATATGATTGTTTTAGGCACTACACAAACAGACCTTAGCCTTGGGTGGAATTCCAATATAATAACTGCAAAGATTGAATTTTTAAAAATTCACCCCTTTTGCCTGTAACCATTTCACTTCTTGCCTTTACGTGCCTTAGATTATGCCTGTTTTCCTTACCAATAATTTAGCACTTAATGCAGGAGTGCCAGACATGTATTTAGAAGCATTCTAACTAAATGATCATAAGCATACATATCAGTAACAATATGCCACCTCTTCTGTAATAAAGGGGCAAAACAGAAAAGAAGTTAATACTTACCAGATGGAAGACCAGGAGTTGCAAAGCTGGAGCCAATTACAAAATGGCTACTTTAGGACTACAGGGTCTTGTTTCTGCCACATTTAAAGGGGCAGCCCCAGAAAGACACACTGGAGAAAAGGCTCCTGTAAGATGACAGCTGACCAAGAAGGGCTGGTAGGGACTTGGGCCCACATCCACAAAGGACTTGGGTATGGCAAGACCTAACTTTTAGGTGCCCTGAAAGATCCCGGGAATCCACAAACTCTGGGTTCAATGTGTAGGCTCTTGGTACAGTGCATGGAGAGAGGCACCTGAGAACGGATCCACAAAAGCCAGCACACTAGGTGAGGAGTCACATAAGATAGCCTGTAGCAACCTCCAATAAAGAAGGGTGTGTCCTAAACACTGGGTTTTACATGGGGGGGACGGACAAGCAAGGGCATGGGCCACCCCAGCTGCCCCAAATAAATCTCCATGCGTCCTTGCAGCCCTGGGCTAGCGTTGCCTACTTTCTAAAAGCTGAAACACGATACGCCTGCCCCACTCCTTCCCCTGAAGGCCCCAGCCTTGCCCTGCCTCTTCCTCCAAACCTTACCCCTCATCTTCTCCTCTCTGCTCAATCTTATTCTCCCACTCCACCCCTGTGTCACTCATTCCCCTGTCCCAGGACTCACCTGCCACCTGCACGGCCAGGCTGGGAGGAGCTGACATTGAGCCTGCCTCTCTGTCCAATCAGGGCACAACAGGAAGGTTGGTCTCCAAAGCAAGAGGTTGGGGAAATCAGGGTATGGCAGGGTCCCCAGAGAGAGGCTGGGCAGGGACAACTGGGGATAGCAGGTCGGTCCCTGGAGTGTGGGGATGGGGAAATTAGGGGGCACACGGTGCAGGGAGTCTGTCCCCAGAGGAGGTGGGGCAGGGTAGAAGGAGGCAGATTGGATTCCTGGTCAGCTGGGTCCAGTACCTATTTCTCTGTCAGAGGGTCTGAAGTCAGTTCTCTCCTTCAGCAGCTAAGCAGAGGTCTTGCTCTTCCACCCCCTGGTCCCTATTGCCTCTGCAGGTAGTCTGCAAAGCAGGCAGCAGCAGGGAAGGAGAAGCAGCAGGCTGCTGCTGTAGGGGTGGAGGAAGGAGGAGCTCAGCAGCCAGTTACTTTGTGGCTCCCTCCCTCCCCAGGCTGCCGGGCCAGGAAGAACGCTGCTGCACCCCAGCTGCTGAGATTCTCTGCTAGAGATATGCCAAGAACTCTGGGGAAGAGAAGAAGTGTCGCACGAATCTCTGGTGTGTGCTTAATATACCCCTCCAAAAGTGATCCCATTAAATTCCTGCACATGCCCCTGCCTAAGCCCCATTCCTGTCAGGTCCAAGTCGATATTAAAAAGTTAGATCAACCCACCTACAGCACACAGGGGTGTGAAAAAAATTCAACCCGCTGAGCAGTGTGGTGAAGCCAAAGGTCCTCACTGCGGGGCTCCCGTGGAGGGTGAATCTTGGAGGGGGATGCAGCAGGGCCCAGGCCAGCCCCCATGGGGGGGGCAGGGAAGAAGCACCTCTGTTCCAGCCCCATCCCTCAGCCATGGCTCTGGCCTCAGCTTTTAGTCCCAGGCCCAGCTGCCAGCTGTGGTTCCTGGCTTGGCCTCTGACCTCACTTCACCACAGCCCCACTTCTGGCTGTTGCCACTCAACCCCAGCTCAGCTGTCCCCTGCTCAGCTCCTAGCCACTGCAGCCCCGCTCCCAGTCTCAGCTGCTACAGTCCTGCTTCAGCCCCTGGCCTTGGCCACTGGCTCCCGACTGCTGTTCCCAACTCGGCTCATGGCCCCATGGGGCACGGACAGGCATAAGAGGGGGCTCATTAAGCTGCCCTAACCCTCTGGTTCAGACAATGCTAGGTCAAGTGAAGAATTCTTCTTGCAGCCTACCCACTGTCTCTCCGAGAGATGGATCATCTACAGTGGCAGGAGAACACCGCCCATCTCTGTATCAAATGCCTACAGTGAAGCTACACTTGTGCCACTGTAACGTTTCAAGTGTAGACATAGTCTTATTCTCACCTAAGTCTAGCTCACAGGGAGCCCCTTACCTCTTCTTGCTATTCACAGCGGGGAACCTTCTCCTGCAAGCAGCTGCGAAGCTGTTCTTGCAAGAATGCTAATACTAACGCAGCAATGAGTCCCTTGAGTTGCATATTGAATGTGGAAGTGAGCTTCTATATAAGCCAAGTTTCAAAATGCCTGTTTCAGTTACAGCAATTTTTTACATTACATTTAATTCAGTAAGTGTCTTTGGAGTCCACTGTACTAAATGCAAAGTTTGTATATTATTGTGGGCTAGGATTGGATATAGCATGGCTAGGAAGGAAGTGGTGTAAGACCTGGATGTTCAAAGGACTGTACTAAACAATGGGTTAGACAAGAATGGATTCTGGGGACAACATGTGTGACATGGATTTCCTGTGAAATATTGAGAGGGAGATGAAAGTACTCCCTTCTCCCCCATCATGCAAAACTCAGCCGGTTGAAGCTACATGCTGATGGTTGGGTCTTCCTCTGCTGATTATCTGACACAAAAGGCCAAGCCCAAAGGCTCAAGCTGTATACAGGAAAGACTGAACTATATTCATGGCTGTTCTGGTTCTGAATCTGAGAGAAAAATGAACTTGTAACCACAGGGAAAATGCAGAGTGGGTTTTGAAGAACTGATATCTACCAGAACCCTTGCTGTAGTCAGGTGGTAATCTCTGGTAAGCTTTTAGGAAAATATGTAGGTTCTTTATTACTTTTTAAAATTTGTTTTCCATGTAATGCTTTTACCTTAATTATAAATGTGTTTGCTTATAAGAACTTTATGACTGGTGACTGCTGGCAATAACAGCCATTCATAGCTTTTGAAGAGCAAACAAAGGACAGATGCTGGCCTGTTTAGGTAGTCTGGCTTGGTGGGGATATACCAGGGAATTGTGCAGCTTGGAAAAAAATCCAGGTCAGGAGGGAGAGAGACGCACATCTATGTCCAAGAAAGTGACAGCTGAGGAGCTGGCAGCCTAGAGTGGATGCCCTCCCGCCATGTTTCTCAACCTTTTTGATATCAGTGACCAGCTTGCTGCCTTCTTAAACTGTGTCGGGGAGATTTCAGGGACTGGCACCAGTCCAGAGACCAGCTGTTGAGAAACACTGCTGTAGGGGGAGCCTGGAAGGGAAATACAGGTACCATTCTCTTAAAATATGTCAATTTCCACCTCCAAACTCACTTTGCCAAAACACATTAACCTGAGATTTCACGTGGGTGAACATCCCTAGGGTATGATGTCTTGTAAAAAAAAAAAAAAAGATAAATCAAACCATATGTTTGGATGATCTGGAAAGGAGGGGAGGAGAATCAAGCAACTGATGTGTCTCACTTCATAGACATTTTCAAATAAAATGGCAGATGAAATTCAATGTTGATAAATGCAAAGTAATGCCCATTGTAAAATTCACTCAGTACCTACGTAAAGTTTCCCTAGGGGCTTGTGATTCTGCCTTTGGGCGTGTCAGCTGCTGCCTCCCTCTAAGCATCTGGATCTTTATCGCCCACCTAAGCCCCAGTATGAGTCACAAACCAGGATTTGTGGAGAGATTTCACTTTCCTCTGTAGCATGGGGCACGGCTCATTTGCTGGTGGATTCTGGTACCTTAAAGTCTTGAAATCATGATTTGAGGACTTTAAAATAACTCAGTCATAGGTTTAATACAGGAGTGGGTGGGTGAGGCTCTCTGGCCTGCTTTGTGCAGGAGGTCAGACTAAATGATCTATTGGTCCCTCCTGACCTGAGAGTCTATGAAAGATTGGCACTCTGTCACCTAATTCACAGACCAGGTCCCATTTGGTAGGCATGCTCAAAGATCTACACAGGGCAGTGGGGAGTGATGTGAGAAGGTCCTGCTTAATGTGTGGCCTGTGGGTTGGAGCCCTCCTCCAGGAGATAGGCTGCTAGTTTAAGTCCTCCCTCTGCCAGAGAAGGGATTTGAAGAGGGATTTGCCACCTTTTGGGAGAGCACTCTAACTGCTTGACGGGGGTGGGGCTCCTTCAATATCTCCCTGTGAAGTTGTTACACTTCGATTAACTGGGAAAGAATGAGAACTTGACAGCCCAGTGTTTAGGACCCTCACCTCAGAGGTAGCAGATCTCTGTGTTTCAACAAGCAAAGAGGGTTGGAGGGTAACTTAGAATCATAGGGATGGAAGGAACATCACAAGATCATCTAGTCCAACCCCCTGCTAAAAAGCAGGACCACTTCCACTAAATCACCCCAGCCAGGGTTTTGTCTAACTGGGCCTTAAATATCTCCAAAGATGGAGATTCTACCACCTCCCTAGGTAACCCATTCCAATGCTTCACCGCCCTCCTAGTGAGAAAGTTTTTCCTAATATCCAACCTTGACCTCCCCAGCTGTAATTTGAAACCATTGCTCCTTGTTCTGTCCTCTGTTACCATCAAGAATAGCTTAGCTCCCTCCTCTTTGGAGCACCCCTTCAAGTAGTTGAAGGTTGCTATTAAATCTCCCCTCAGTCTTCTCTTCTGTAGACTAAATAAGCCTAGTTGAACCACATCCCAGTTGAATGCTCTGTGGGCTAAAGGTTATGAGGGAGGTTCTTTTTCTCTACTCTCTCCCCTTCTGCCCACAAATGTTTTAGATGGATGAAGGGTGCCTCAGACCTCAGGCCCTACAACCCAGTTAGGAGGAACAGCACTCTATTCATAGTTTCCTAAACAGAGATTGGCACCTCCATGGAGCCCAGATATCAGCGCCTGTCTTTAAGAGAAAGGCAGAGTTTAGGACAATCCCCTCTCATTGACATCTCCCAGAGATTAGTTTACAGGGTCACCAACCTTACATTTTAGTTTTTCCTGACATGAAGATCTGAAATTGATTGTCACAAAAGTTTGTACTCACTCACGCTATTCTGGACACAGGAATTTGGAATGATGCAATTGTTTTAGCTGCAGTTAATTGATCAATCGGGTTCTTTGGTCGTATGTAATAATAGAAGTGATAAAGTCACAATCAGTGTATTTTATGATACAAGAAGTGATTCTGAATGATGACACTCAATGTCAAAATACAATATGTTTTATTTCTACCCCATGTTATGGACATTTTCATTTATTTATGGATTTACTGAGTAATTTGAAAATTTTTGTAAATTTTTTTTACTAACTGTCCATAAATTTACAAATGGTTGACAACCCCATAGCTAAGACAGCTTCCCACCTAGCACGCCGCTTTTTGGATCCCATTCTTAGGCCTCGCCCTCTCTCCATTCATTGTTTAGAGAGCCTGGGCACGTTAATTCTGTCTTTGTGAATCACAGTGTAGTTCCTGTGATTTTCTAAGCACCTAAAAGGTAGGTGATGTGATGCTCAGCAAGTCCCTTTGTGATTCCAGTCCTACCTGTAAAGTTATTTTTGTGTTCTGTTCCAATTAATATTTCAAACAATCGTTTTCTCTGATGGGTAGTGATGCAGTACACTTGCTGAATATATTATTATTAAACAGCAGCAAAATATTGAATGCTGCCTGCTTCTAAGGTATTTACTGAGCAGTAACTGGAGAAAGATATCCTGTCAGTGGATCCCATCTACACCCATCTCTGTGACATGCCTATGCTGTTATTCTGTGACAGTGTTCTCTTCCTTACCTCTCATGTACTAAGTCTGCTGACTTCACTCACATTTTGTACTCAGGAAGAAGCCCTTTTGAGTAAGGATGTCAGAATCAGACCCCTAATAAAAGAGAATATTGTCATAGGGTAATGGCACTCAGATAGAGGGTATCACTGTTACAGTGCTATGTGGGCTTTATAAAAAGAAGTAAAAACTAGGAACCCCGCCATTAACTTCAATGAGTGCAGACTCTGACTCTTAATGATTATGTGCTAAATTCCACAGTCCTTAACTGAACACAACTTCCATTAAATTCAAAGGAATCTTGCTCAGTTAAGGACTGCAGAAATTGATCCTGGAAACTTAAGTCCAGCCTTCTAATAAAGCAGGATATTCCCTAATACCATCTTCCTTTGTTGAAACTTTGTTTTATCAGCTATTTGTACAATGCATTAAAAATAATTCATATTGCTCTTGACTTAAACTGAAGACAGTAAGAGAAACCACCATTTGTTTATTTTGTCAGTGCTTGGGTGGCCTACCAGTATATAGAAAGCAGATGGCTGATTAAAATAAAATAAAAAGCAGCCCTAAGCTTGGCATGGAATGCCCCTCCCTCTCCCCCCCCAAATTGCATTAATGATTAGCCTATCTCAGCTCAGTTCAGAGAAGGAAGACAACTGACCATTTACAGTCCAGGGCTACATAATCTTTCCAACTACCAAATATGAGCTAACATGATTGACTTTATCAGGTTTAAACCAGTATGAAATTGATTAAGCGACCTGGCAAACGTTGCTCAGTGCAATGTTTCAACAGCTGTTTCACTGCTTGTCCATTACTTAACAAATAATAAACTGCAGCAATTTGTATGGTTAGGCAAGATACTGTGGTAAATAGGCTTTGACTAGGGATATGAAAATAAACATTGTTGTTCTCTGTAGAAGTGTTTAAGTGTTTTTTATTGGCTAGATACTTGACTGTTGTCCCAGTGAACCATGCATAAGTGGCCTGTGTACCATACAGCTAACAGCTGAAAGACAGATGATATAAAAATATACTGTGAGAGAGAAGCATAGCAGTGGGTTGACTATATGACCAGAAGCTAAGAATTCCTGGGTTTTGATTCTAACTTTGACTCTGGTATCCTTGGGCAAGTTATTTAGGCTATGATTTTCAGCGGTGATGAGCACCCACAGCTACAGCTGACCTCAGGCACACAGCTGACAGCTCAGGAACTCTGAAAATCAGGTCCTTAGCTTCTGTTTGCATCTGTAAAATGGGGGATAAGAATTAGTAACTCAGGGGGGGTTTGTGAAGTTTAATTAATGTTTATACATTCTGCTGGTTCTGCTAGCTTTGACCAACTATTGTCTAACCATTCTACTATAAAACCAAGGCTCTGATAGAGTTTCCCAATCTTCAGAGGTTTATAACTCGGGAATTAATATACTAATTCCCATGTATTTAAAGTGAATTGTTCTCATGAGAGGTATGGAATCTCTTAACTCAACAATCTGTGCAAAGCCAAACTTTCAAATGTTGATGCCAAAGTGCAATATAAGAAATTGTTCATGTAGCCACCCATTTCAGCACACAAACTTTGCACATGTACATTGTACAGACTCAGCCTACATTGCTCACAAAGAAAACATCAGCCTTTGCCAACACTCGGTACACAGCAATTTATGGGGAAAAAAAAACACACACACACAATTAGCGCAATATGTAAATAGGAAGGATGATATTACTGTGTGGTGAACACTGGCAAATTTTTACTATTTAATGATGGTTACTGAATGAGTGCACACAGAAAATGAGGCCAATGTCAGATAGAATTAGGAGGAAATACTTTAATCAAATATGTGGAAATATGTTTAAGGGAAGCATAAGGGGAGAAATCAGATTTAAGATCTTTACTCTCCTAAAATGAATCGTAATCGATTTTGAAGACAAACATTACATTAAGTTGGCTGACATTTTAAAAGCTGCCCACTCAGCACACTGCCTCAAATTTCCTGCTGAACTTAGCATTTTTTTTTTAATTCTTTGAAACATCTATGATTCAGTGCAATAGATTTTAATACAGAGACAACACAGCAAGATGTTTCAGAAAAAAAAACAACACTTCATCGGTAGTTCTAGAACACTCACTTTTTACATTATAATGAACAATAGATTTCACTCAAATCCCTACCATCTATTCAGAATATTTCTTAATAAATAAATGAAGACGACAGAGCCTGCAAGGAGTTTTATTCCCATAAGGGAATAGCGTTTTAGAAAGAAATTTTGACTTACTGTAACAAAACAAAATATTAGTTTGTGGGGGAAGTTTTGGTCACTTTAATGAGTTAAATGAAATCGGAAAAAATATGTAACTTTTCGTTAACCCCTGTTGAGATGGATTCATTGCTTTCTGCAGAAACACTCCATTTTATTGGTTCAGTCTGGTTTGTCTGTCACAGTTTCCTTCACTGAGAATAAATAATAAACTAATTCAGTGAGTAGGAAGAAAATGCTACCTCCACTCTTACATAGGACTTGGTTTGTGCCTTCATTCAGTTTTCCAGAAGGATTCTCTTTTTATGTATGTGGGTTTTTTAAATACAGAAACATATGTGAAACAAATTAGGAGTCCTGTGGCACTTATAAAAGACTAACAAATTTATTAATCACATGAGCTTTCATGAGAGAAATCCCACTTCATCAGACGCTTGAAGATGGAGAACTTACAGAATGGGAGGAAAAATAAATGCAGGGTAGTGTAAGTCATAAGATCAGGTTGGACTAGAGTCAACCAGTGTGGAACAATATATTAGAAGGAGGAGAGGTAGAGAGAGGGGAGGTAGAGAAAGGGGGCAAAATCACTTTCTGTAATGAGAAAGCCAACTGATATCTATGTTCGAGGTAATAGTATCAAATTTGCATATGAATTCTAACTCAGTAGTTTCTCTTTGAAGCTTTGATTTGTAATTAACCTGTTTAAGTACAGCAATTAACGTATCTTTCATGGAGTTAGCAGGGAGATTTTAATGTCCACCTATTAGACATCACCTTCCTTTCTAAATTATTACAAATATATGTGAGCACATGCAAAGATATGCTCTTTGTGGCAGGTGTTATGTCTTCCTTCTACATACATACACCACCTAACATAATGGGCCACAATCCTGAGTTGGAGCCTCTTGCTGCTTCCAATAATAGGAAAGCACTTTTTGGCGGTGTTATTGTTGGATATAGAGAGGCACCAAACCAGGAATTCTTTATACAACTTCTTCTCCAAATTCTGATGAAGAGGGAGCTTTGATTAAGAGGGACTCCATGTCTGTACCAACCTTTAGTTCTTGGATTTTCAAAACAAAAACTTACTAAAAAGTCCATGTATTTAAAAAAAAACAAAAACCACCAAACCCAAGCAGCTAGTTCTTTCTACAGATTTCATGCAGGATTTTATGTTGTATGGATCCATTCCTATTCAGACAACATACAATTGCTTTCATTTCAATGGCCTTGCAAAGTGCACAAGAGTAGAAGTGATCGCAAAAATTGGTAAATTTTATAATGTAGTTTTGTAAATGGTTAGTACCCAATCCATTGACATTTCAAGCACCCGTAACAAAATGCTGAGGTTCTTCCTCTAGTTATTTACAAAAGAACAGAATTCAATGTTTGATCTGATGTTCTGTAATCACACTCCGTTACTGGATTTGTTTCTCAAGGATCCATCCTGACACGGAAAAAATTAGACCATGTGTAAATAATTGGAATAAAGAACTGATCCAAATAAGAGATACAAGAAGCTTCACAGCTGCTTGAATGCCAAGATCTGCCTCTGCTCCACCACAACCAGGGAAGATTTTCCTGGCCTCGGGACAGAAATGGCTCCTCTCCAGCATCTCCCAGAGTCCCAATTAGCCTTCTGTCACTAAGGTATATTGGGGTTGTTGTATAGAAGACAGAGTACAGAGTGGATATAGACCTTCATGGCCAAATACATTAGAATGCACAGAAGTATCTACAGAATTCCCAACTAACTATGGTCAGTACTTCCAATTCTTCCATGTAAGCAAGCCGCTATATTTCCAAAGAATTCCACTGACTAGAAGATGCAGAATCGGGGCCCCTTTCTGTATCTTGCAGTAGGCGCTGAAGTGAAGCGAGAGAATCTTACAGAAGGCTTCTCTGTCCCAGTTTCTCAGCAGAGAGAAAATAAATATTAGCTGCAGGGAACAGCAGTCTGTGTTCCCTCAGTCAGACATTCCAGGTTCTATCCTTGCTCTCTGGAGAGCATCATTCACACAGAGAAGATTAGTCAAAAGGATTAGCATGCAGCAGGATTACCCACACACACCATCTAGTCAACTAATAAAAGAGTATCTTCGTGTGTTTGCTGCCTCTCAGCCTGCGGGTTCCTGGAATTCCAGTATTTATCCCTTTAAGCACCACCATACTCTACAGAATGTAGAATACACACACGACATAAAAACAAGAGTCCTGTGGCACTTTTAGGCTATGTCTGCACTTGCCAAAATTAATTTGAATTAGTTAGTTTGAACTAACTAATTCAAACTAATTTTAGTTAGTTCGAATTAACTTAATTAGAACTAAGCAAGTGCCATGAGTTAGTTCGAATTAGCGATCCCCATTCATTTCAATGGCCGGTTAGTTCAAACTAAGAAATGAGTTCGAATTAACACGGCCACATTGGCTAATTCGTACTAGTTAGTTCGAATTAAAGCCTTACATCTAAAGCCCTATTCGAACTTATTAAGGAAGCCCTTAATTCAAACTAACAAAAGCCTAGTGTAGCCATGGCTTTAGTTAGTTCAAATTAAGCCTCCTTAATTCAAACTAACTTGCCAGTGTAGACATAGCCTTAAAGACTAACAGATTTATTTATCTCATGAGCTTTCGTGGGAGAAAATCCCACTTTGTCAGATGCTTTAAAGATGGGAAACTTACAGAATGGGAGGAAATTAAATGCAGGGAAGTGTATGACATAGGATCAGGTCAGACTGTAACAGCAAATCAAAATAGATGTTGGGATTCAAATACTGGAGAACAGCACATAGAGGAAGGTGAGGTCAAATCACCTGTTGTAATGAGAGAAAAATCAGTAGTCCGTTTAACCCCAAGGCAACTGAGTCGAATTTGCATATAAATTCGAGTTCTGCAGTTTCTCTTTGAAGCTGTGATTTGCTATTCATCTGTTTCAGCACAGCTATTTGTACGTCATCAGTGGGGTTAGCAGATAGATTGAAGTGTTCCCCTATTGGTTTTTGAGTGTTGTGATTTCTGATGTCAGATTGTGTCCATTTATTCTTTTGCACAGAGACTGTCCTGTTTGTCCAATATATAAGGCAGAGGGGCATTTCCAGCATGTGGTGGCATAAATCACATTGGTGGATGAGCAGGTGAATGACCCCTTGATGGAGTAGGTGGCTTGATTTGGTCCTGTGATGGTGTCTTCAGTGTAGATATGAGGGCAAAGTTGGCAGTATGTTCTGTTACAGGGATATGTTCCTGCTTTAATGTTTCTGTTGTTTGATCTGTAGTTGCTGGTGAGTATCTGTTTAGGTTGGGGGGCTGTGTGTAAGCAAGGAGAGGTCTGTCTCCCAAGGCTTGAGAGAGTGAGGGATCATCTGGTAGAATAGGCTGTAGATCTTTGATGATGTGTTGAAGAGGTCTGACTTGGGGGTTGAAGGTGGTAACCAATGGCGTTCTGTTGTTTTCTTTCTTGGGCTTCTCCTGTAGTAGTTGACTTCTGTCAATCTCTTTCTTCACTTCTGCGGGTGGGTATTGTAGTTTTAAGAATGTTTGATAGAGATCCTTTTAAGAATGCTTGATAGACTTCTCCTTGCTTACAGACAGCCCCCCAACCTTAAACGGATAGTCACCAGCAACTACAGACCAAACAACAGAAACATTAAAGCAGGAACACATCCCTGCAACAGACCACGCTGCCAACTTTGCCCTCATATCTACACTAAAGACACCATCACAATCACATCACAATCACAATCGCCATCAATCACAATCACCATCACAATCACATCACAATCGCAATCGCATCGGCCAACTCCCTCAGCACCCTCGGGTGCAGTTCATCCGGCCCCATAGACTCGTGCACATCCAACTTCTTTAAGTAGTCCTTAACCTGACCTTCCATCACCGAGGGCCCCTACTCTCCATTCTGCATTACCCAGTGTAGTAACCTGGGAGCTGACCTTCCCTGTGAAGACTGAAGTAAAAAAAGCATTGAGGACTTCAGCCTTTTCCGCATCATCCACCACGAGGATACCTGCCCCATTCAGTAAGGGACCTACACCATCCCTGATCCTCTTCTTGTTACTGACATACTTGTAGAATCCCTTCCTGTTATCCTTGACATCTCTTGCCAGCTGCAACTCCAATTGTCATTTGGCCTTTCTGATTTTATCCCTGTAGTCCCGAGCAATATATTTATATGTCTCCCTAGTCATCTGTCCAAGCTTCCACTTCTTGTAAGCTTCCCTTTCATGTTTCAGCTCAATGCAGTATTCTCTGCTAAGCCATGCTGGGCACCTTCCACATTTGCTGTTCTTTCTGCACATCGGAATGGTATCTTCCTGTGTCCTTAGCAGGGTTTCTTTAAAATACAGCCAGCTCTCTTGTATGCCTTTCCCCTTCAGATCAGCCTCCCAAGGAATCCTGCCCATCAGTTCACTGAGGGAGCCAAAATCTGCTTTTCTGAAGTCCAGGGTGTGTGTTCTGCTTCTTTCCTTTTTTCCTTTGATCAGAATCCTGAATTCTACTGTCTCATGGTCACAGATGAATAACAAATCACAGTTTCAAAGAGAAACTGCAAAACTCAAATTTATATGCAAAATTGACTCAGTTGCCTTGGGGTTAAACAGGGACTACGGAGTTTTCTCTCATTACAACAGGTGATTTGACCTCACCTTCCTCTATGTGCTGTTCCCCAGTGTTTGAATCCTAACATCTATTTTGATTTGCTGTTACAGCCTGACCTGATCCTATGTCATACATTCTCCCCTGCATTTAATTTCCTCCCATTCTGTAAGTTTCCCATCTTCAAAGTGTCTGATAAAGTGGGATTTTCTCCCATGAAAGCTCATGTGATAAATAAATCTGTTAGTCTTTAAAAATGCCACAGGACTCTGTTGTTTTTCTGCAATAGACTAACAGGGCTACCGCTTTAGAACTTAACAAATGACATAGATACATTTGCAGCTGCTCTCTCACATTTGTGTCATCTGCAATCAGCCACAAGATGTCAGTGTTGCAAAACATTATTCCTACCTGTGAAGGAGCAGCTGTTTCTGTTGTCTTAGGTGGCTGTCACTATTGGGTGCTATTTGAAAGGGTCGGTGAATATACCCAGGCCATGATAGTCTGGGACTATTGTGTTGCTCAGTGCAGTTTATTATTGTTCCGTTTTGTTAATTAAAATTTTATATTATACTTTTAATGTTGCAGCACACTGCAGCATTCTCCTAGAGTGAAGCAAAAACTATCCTAGTCACTTTCACAGCTCCTAAAACGACACATGGAAAACTTGAACTAGGCAGACATTTAGTGTGTAAAAAATACTGCCATGAGGCCATTTCTGGTCAAGAAATTAGATGATCCAAACAGAGAAGCCATTCTGGAGCTACTGCTTCTCAACTAATTAACTAATAACCACAAGTTCCAGTGGGCTAGCCATGTTAATCTACTTCAGCAAAACAAACAAGGAGCCCTGTGGCTCTTTTAAAGACTAACAAATTTATTTGTTAAATCTATATATACATTTGTGTATGTATAATTAAATGTATATAAATGTGTTAGTCTTTAAAAGTGTCACAGGACTCCTTGTTTGTTTTAATAATCACAAGTTACTAGAGTTCATCAGTAGCCCCAGCAAACATTAAATACCTATTTACGTATATTCATGTCGCACCAAGTTCTGAATATAGACTAACCTGTATGTCTACCTACTACTCCTTTACAAATAGATTTACATCACCAAATACCAACTTGGCTTCCAATAACCGATGTAGCAATGCACTTTTATATCATGCTAGTAATTCCTGTTTCCCCGTGTAACATTACATATATTCTATATGCCTTTTAAAATAATTACCCATGTATAAATTACCTGTATAATTTTAGGGATATTATCTTTGCTTTCCTCTAACTAATTCATTTTAATCGAAGGTAAATGGCTTAATGAGTCTGGTTTTTTTCAGAGGTTTTCACAGAATGGATCAGTGCAAGGTATGAAAGACTGAGAAAACAAAGTTTGAAGAATTAAGAAATCAAAGTGCAGTTTGTGTGTGGCGGAGGTTGGAGGAAGCAATGAAATCAACAGATGCTGAAGGCAGCTGGAGAATTCTAGAGACATAAGAGTCAACAACTCCATCAGTTATGAAGAATGAAAGGAACTAGAATGAGTCAATATGGTTTACCAAGGCTTGAAAAAGACGTCACATTTATAACTGACTCTTTGCATTCTTGTTTGGTTCCTGATTTCTATTTTAAATTCCAATGCAAGTTGAATTTTTGGAACATAAAAATGGCCATAGAATCATAGGGCTGGAAGGGACCTCATGAGGTCATCTAGTCCAACCACCTGCTAAAAGCAGGATCACCACATATTGGGTGAGATCAGTGATCCATCTAGATCAATATCCTGTCTTCCAACAATGGCCAATGCCAGGTGCTTCAGAGGGTATGAAGAGAACAGGTAACCATCAAGTGATCCATCATCCCCTGTTGTTCATTGCTAGCTTCTGGCAAACAGAAGCTAAGGACACTTCAGAGTATGATTTTGCTTCCCTGTCCACCCTGGCTAATAGCGATTGCTGGATCTATCTACCATGAACTTATCTCATTCTTTTTTTATCCCCGTTATGAACCCCGACCTTCACAATATCATCTGGCAAAGAGTTCCACAGGTTGACTTTGTGTTTTATGAAGAAATCATTCTTTTGTTTGTTTGTTTGTTTGTTTGTTTTTAACCTGCTATCTATTAATTTCATTTGGTGACCCCTAGTTCTTGTGTTATGAGTTAATAACACTTCCACTTTACTTTTTTCCACATCAGTTATGATTTTATAGACCTCTATCATATTCCCCCCTAATTATTTCTTTTCCAAGCTGAAAAGTCCCAGACATAATAATCCCACTTCATATGAAAGCTGTTCCATATATCTAAATCAATTTTGTTGCCCTTTTCTGTACCTGTTCCAATTTCAATACATCTTTGGCTATGTCTACACTAGAAAAAGTTAGGTCGACTTTGTTAAGTTGACTTAATAAAGTCAACTTAACAAAGTGGACTAAGTTGACTTAGCTTTAAGTCGACCTAACCACCCTTAAATTGATTTAAGGAGTTGACTTAAGGGTTAAGTTGACCTAATGAGTGGTAGTGATAAAGTCAACTTAAGCTTTCATTAAGTCGACTTAAGGAATTTCTTAAATTGACTTAATGAAAGTCTAGTGTGGACGTGGCTTAATTTAAGTCAACTTAAGCCTCAAGTCAACTTAAATTGCCTTTGAGATGAGGCAACCAGATCTGCACACACTATTCAAGATGTGGGTGTACTATGGATTTATAAAGAGGCAGTATGATATTTTCGGTCTTATTGTCTATTCCTTTCCTAGTGATGCCCAAAAGTCTGTTAGCTTTTTTGACTGCCACTGCACAGTAAGTGGCTGTTTTCGGAGACTTATCCACAACGACTCCAAGATCTCTTTCCTGAGTGGTAACAGCTAATTTAGACCCCATTATTTGATATGTATAGTTGGGATTGTGTTTTACAATCTGCATTACTTTGCATTTATTAAGATAAATATAGATACAGATATAGACATATACAGAGGCAATTATAAAAGCACACACACTTGTACTTGGGGATGCATTGGATACATTTAATAAATCTTTTCTATTGCACACTTCTAGGCATTTATTAGAAAATAAGAACCTTCCTATACTTTAGCCCATATTAGGAGCCTAACAAGGACAGTCAGGACCAAGGGTCAGAGCAAGGTCAAGACTGAGATTGGGAATAGCAGAGGAGATCATAATGAAGTTCCAGGCCAGGGTCAACACTACGGCTCAGAGTCCAATTCAGGTTAGATGAAGTCCAAATGAAGCTGAGGTCAAAGCCAGGGGATCAAGAGCAGGAATGGCCATGGCAGCTATAGGAAATCTACACTGTTTCCTGGAATTCTCATTGGCTATGTCCACACTGGCAAGTTAGTTCGAATTAAGGAAGCTTAATTCGAACTAATTAAAGCCATGGCTACACTAGGCTTTAATTAGTTCGAATTAAGGGCTTCCTTAATTCGAACTAATAAATTCGAATAGGGTATTAGAAGTAAGGGTTAATTCGAACTAACTAGTTCAAATTAATCAATGTGGCCATGTTAATTTGAACTAATTTCTTAGTTCGAACTAACCGGCCCATCGAAATCAATGGAGATCACTAATTCAAACTAAGCATGTGCCATGAATGGCACATGCTTAGTTCGAACTAATTTTTTCTAGTTCGAATTAAGCTAATTTGAATTAACTAAAATTAGTTCGAATTAGTTAGTTTGAACTAACTAATTCGAACTAATTTTAGTAAGTGTAGACATAGCCATTGTGTTTACATAGGGCAGGGAGGCAATCAGGAGCCATGAGATTGCTGCCTGTCAGATCCCTTTAGGCAGAACTTCCCATAATTTGTGTTCACAGCTGCTTATGGAAAATACAGAATAAACTGGTTATGAGTGGCAGCCTGCTAACACCAGCCGCTTGATTGCTCTATAGGCCTGGAGCTGCCAGACTTCATAGCTCAGTCTTTCAGTCTGATAACCTCTAGTTTAAAATGAAAATTTTCACAACTTGCTGGTGCCACCCCCCTGCTACCCTCGCAAAAAAAGAAAGTTAGAAAGCATGACAGTATCTGTTGAACTAGCTTCTCTATCTAAATGTTGCTTTTTCTGAGGCCTTCTCAGGATAAGAGAGATGCAATATAGTCAGGGTTAGCACTATACTGTGCTTGGTCTGGAGCAAACAACATCTGGAAGCATTTAGGCAACCTAGCAAAAATGGACACACCTGTTGATACCCTGCAATAGAGACCGTCAGAGAGGCTGAAGTTAGGTATCAGGGAAATTCCTGACAAAACTTTATCATGTGAGGGAGTAGACAGGGGTTATTTGATCCCAATTAGGTGATTAGCTAATTTAGAAGTGATTTGAGGGAAGGGTACCCAGGGGTGAAGGAGGAAAGGATCTACTTGTCTCGGAAAATGACTAGAACACAGATAAGATACAGATTAGGAGTAGAAGCCAGACTTTGACCTGAGTTACACCAGTGTAAAAATGAAACAGCTCCATTAAAGTTAGTATCGGTATAACTGAAATCAGAATCTGACACCCAGTATTTTTCTGTTTCTTAGGTACACGCTCTTTGTTGGTGAGCTATGTTTTTTATTGCCCTAGGGTTTGGACTGAGAGTTTAGGAAAAGAAAAATGTAGTTTAGATTTTAAATTATAAAAAGGGCAAACTGACTGCGTTGCCTAATTCAGTTTCATATGCAATAATCTTTCCAATGGTGCTAGAAGGTCAAAACAAATTTCACTGTAAATGGCATTGCTGGGTTAACATTCATATGTGAGACACTGCCCTGTACTTTTCACTATCATTCCCTTGATGGTGTTGAAGAGCAATTTTAATAGATTGATAAAAATCTTCAATTTCCTCTTTGTAGACTTGACCAAGGCTAAGTGCAATACAAGAGATATACTTATGTCTCACTCATAGGGCTTGTGATTATTTCAACATCTTACTTCTTGAAGCTCTTGTGTATGCAGATTATAGGACTGTAGTGTATTGGCGGTTGTCCCTCCCCTCGGGTTAGTAAATCAGAGCTCTGGCCCCCTGGGCAGGACAGAGCAACATGCAATTTATAGCAGACAGGAGACCAATGCAGGCTGTTCAGCCTAAGGTAAATAGTCTCCCACGCATGGAGTGGGACTGGCAGCTGGAGGTAGGCAGACCTAGGCCCACTCTACTCCACCAGGTACCAGCCCAGGACCCTGACAGTGATGGAGAATTCTATCACTGGGTCGGCATGGATCCCACTGAAACAAGTTGATTTGTGCTATAACAGAAAAACTGAATTGAACTCTGGCTTCCCTGAGCTACTTCATACCACACTCCGTGGATAGGGCTCCATAGTCCAAAGGCTGCTGTCTCTTCGCGGTGCTCAGAAGCAAAGTCCTAGCAGCTCCTCAGGGACTTTCTCCAGGGAGCAGGGGTTAGCACAATTTGCTTCCAGGCCAGAGGCCAGCAGCAAGGCAGTGGCATTGACTCCTTCTCTGCCTCTGGCCCAGCTGAGCTGGAGGCCCCACCCCTTATACTTCCTATCCAGCCTCTCATCTTCCAGTGCAAGGGGCAGGCTGGCCTGGCTCCGCCCACCAGAGAGCATAGAATGGTCCCTCCTTCTCAGGCTCACTACAAAGACTGCTAAATGTTTTTTTTAGAAATAGTTTTACTTAAATACTGTCTAAATGAGTTTTTCCTTGCTTATTTATTCAAATAAATATATCAGAATTAGGGATCATGGGTGAAAAAGAGGGATTCTGGTGAAGATACATTTAATAATTGGCCTTTAAGTGAACATTTAATGCCATGAATTAAACTAGGATCTTGAAAAGTTATTTCAATACTTACTGGTTTGTGATACAAACTCGTCTTTTTTATAGGCGAAATTTATGTCCCAAAAGACATTTCTGAGGAAAATTTAAAATGACTGAAAATAAGGGTTAGAGGGAAAGGCTATAAGCCTTGTGATTCATCAGTAAAGAAAGGAATACTCTGGAATTGCAATGAAGGGCAAAATGAGATACAGAAAAGCGGGTGGAAAGTAGTATGGGCGGGAGAGAGATCCAAACTCAGTTACGCAGTCTCAGTGGCAATGGGTCTGATTCTTTGTTACCCCAACCTTGAGTAGTCATTTACTGCAGGGCAGAGTGGCAGTAATGCTGTGGTAGCATTTTACACCCGCTCTGTGCTCACATTGCCCTGATGTAAATGACTACATAAGGTGCAGGGTGATGGAGAAGCAGGTCCATGGTTTTCCCAACTAGATGATGAGAGGTAGTCCCTACTCATTACACAGCAACCACTTTGACCAATTAGGGAGCACTAACGACGAGTGCTGAAGGGAATCTGTCTCATACATTCACACAATGCCAAAAATTACAAGTCTTTGCTGCCTTCAGATCAAAGCATAAACCCAACCCAAACACAGACTGTTCTGTAGCCCGGAGACTGAGTTTCAAAGTCACTGACCAACCAGTATATTGCCATGTAAATTCTGATCCATCTGAGTGGTCAGGCTACCTCTGGAGGTAGGAGCAGGTTTCTAACTTCCTTCCTGAGCTTCTGTTTTCCACTTAAAAAAAATAACTTGTAGTGACTGAAATATTTTATGTGTAATGTATTTATTTTATAAAAGTAGGATTTCCATTTTCTACACTTTTTTAAAAATTATTCTTTGTTTCATGTACCAGCAAAGATTGACTACCTAGGTAGAACTGTTCAATTACTTCTTAATATTTCACAGACAATTAGCTTAATTTTAAAATGTCCTAAATAAATTACTGCAACATTTCTTGCTACCTGGCCAACTGTTTGGGGTACTAAATCAGCAACAAAAAATCTAGATGTTATAGACACATAGGAGCTATATGCTACCTTCTGATACACATACATAATTCTCATTGGCTTCAGTAAGAGTTACTTGGGTTCACAGTTGAATTCCACGTGTAACCCCTTTGCCAGGCCGTGATGGCAGCAGCAAAGGACCGGGTTCTGTTTCTAGGGGTTCCCAAATAATATTACACCACCAATTGGCTCGAGCCTCCACCCAGTCTCCTAGGAAATTACACACCACTCCCTGGGTGCCCTAGAAAGGCAATACTTCTCCTCTCGCAAGCACGAGTCTGAGTGTAGCACATAAGGGTTTTAATAAAGACTATATAAAGGCAACATCAAGACACAACACTGATTGTGATACAATGCAAAGATTCCCACAAAATCCAATAGATAGAAATCATTCCACCCCCCAGTGTACATAGAGGGTGTCCTTCACTTCTTCGTAACCCCCCATACTGAGCTTTAAAGGTCTGCTCACACCACTGGCCACTCACACCCACTGTCCGCTGGCTCCGCCTGCTGTCTGCCGTCCCTGCCGCACCACTGCTGGCCTCTGGTCACACCTGTTGTCCCTTGGCTCCGCCCACTATCCACTGGCTACACCGCACCACCTGCTGGTCACACCTGCCATTTGCTGGCTCCACCGCACCACCTGCTGGCCTCCGGTCACACATGCTGTCCACTGGTACCAATCTTCTGCTTGACTTCAGTCAGCTCTTAGTGATTTCAGCTCTCTGGGAAGTTTTCCCTTCCCTGGTGATTTCAGCTCAATCAAAATAACAAAAGAGACTCCACAAGGAATCTTTAGGTCTATCCTTTAACAATGAGCAGGGAGATAGATGTTTATTTAAGGTACAGCTCCAGCAGAACTAGTGCTCACACCCCTCCCCACCTGATGTTACAACACTGAAAACTAGGGTTGCTCACTTTTTGAAGTTCTCTGTTGCTGATGATGACTTTTCATCAGCTTCTTTGTCAATAACAGATATACAATCAAAGGGTGGCATATCATGAAAGAGCAATATTTCTTTTCCCCCTTCTGATAAAACACCAAATTCAGAGGATTTGAACCAGTCACACATACCATCTCCCATCATGCCCAGCCTCTGGGTGAAATTATGCTGAGTGTCATGTAAATACAAAGCCCAGGTAAATCAGTTGCCCCCCTCCCTGCTTAGCTGCTAAGCAAGAGAGACTCAGATTCTTAACCTTGCTTACACATGCTTTGCAGAAATGAATCCAGAAACAAGCCATATCAGTTTTCAATCACTTTTTTGTGCCACACTAATATTCTTCCCTTCACTGATACCAGGGATACTGCGTACATTACATAGAGCTTGTCCTCAAGTTGGGCCTATGGTTTCCAAGAGCCTCCTGAGGTTCTTACCTCCCTCACAAGCTTGAAGGATGAGGCTCCACATCGTCATTTCCCTGAACTTTCAAACTGTTCCTTGCTCAACTACACATACCTCCTCCTGTCGCACCATCAGAAGATAACGCCCCTCACTAAAAGGAGGAGCAGCACTTAGCCTTTTTATAAAGCATTAAGGGAAGAGAATCATCACACTGATTTGCTGCTTTTTCTCCATGAAAATCAGTCTTTTTAAATTCTCTGTACTATTGTAATATCAGAGCTAAAGGTGATTTCTGAAGACAATTAAAAGGTCCATTTTACACACAGTGTAGGTAGTTATACCTATTGTTGAAATTTCTCAACAATTTCCATTTTAAGATCCTGTTTTCAGTTGCTTATAACTGACAAACTTTAATTTTTGGAGCTGAAACTTTCTATGCCAGATGTCTGCCATGGACTAATTTCTCTCCACCCCAACCCAACCCTAAAAAAAAAAAGCAAAAACAGTTCAGCTATTTCCAAGAACACAGTTAGGAGGAAATATTTTGTTTTGCCCATGTTAAAAACATTCTTCCAATCATCTAATTGAGAAGCTCTATCAACTCAATGCTTTAGAGCAGGAACTTTACATTTGGTAAGAGTGTTGCCCTCTGGTCATGGATCTGCCTTTTGTGGTCCCTGTGAAAATCTACCCAAAATTTGGTCATGTTATGAGCCTCTGAAAAATCTCAACTTGCAACCTGCCATTAAAGACATGTTAGAATTTTACAGCTAAACTGTCCAGGAATTCTGCAGACCCAAATTTTGGATGAATGCTTTTTTTTCATCCACAATGATTATATGACCACCATTTGTAATTTCATACATCTCTATTGGATAATTTCAGAGCTTTCTCTAGTGAGTTAGAATGAGATTGGAGACTCTTTCACTTTTCTTCAGAATAACTATTCGGAAAAGCTGAAATCCTCCTGGTTGTCCTAGGTTATTTGCTCTGTCCCAAAAATACCTCTTCTATAAAGAAGTGATCCAACTGAACACATAATTCTATAATGAAGACCAGCTAGCCAGCTCTTCATATACACACATAATAAAATTCTACTCCTCTGGTAGTTCATACTAGTCTGTTTACATTCCTTAGCACAACCATACAGAGTGTGGATAGCTTTAAGGGTCATTCTGCAATTAACATTAATCTCTTTCCAGAGGATTCTCTGTTTCATGTGTATTCTCTATTTTAGTTCATTGCACCTGAGGCTAATTATT
The DNA here is from genome assembly GCA_007922175.1 of Pelusios castaneus. Classification (NCBI taxonomy): domain Eukaryota; kingdom Metazoa; phylum Chordata; order Testudines; family Pelomedusidae; genus Pelusios; species Pelusios castaneus. The sequence goes on from ML686047.1 coordinate 2,199,161, forward strand.
TTAATTTCTAACTTACACTGCATTTTTTTACTCAGTCTTGTGAAGTAACCACTTTAGCATGCTACCCCTATTTGACATCTTACAAAACAAAGTAAAACTCAAGAGCAGAACTTCAGTCATTTGATGCTATAGAACAGTTGACTAAATTTTTTTTTGTCTTATGAAATGTCCATGTTTACCGCAGCCTTACTAAATATAAAAAAGTGCCTGATTGCAGCAGTCAGACAACAATTTCTCCATCACAATAAGGCTAGCTCAACAGTGGGAGCTGGGGTAGGATTCTCAGCTAATGTAGACAGTCACTGCTTGAGCTCGTGCCCCGAAAATAGTAGTGAACCTGCACTAGCTTGGGTATGGCATGGCTAGCCCTCCCGAGGACCCACCTACCTGGACTCCTTGAGTACATACATACCAGGGGTGGTTAGCTGCTGCCATTTCTCATGCTACTACAGATACGCTACTATTTGTAGCATGCTAGTGTAGAGCTAGTGTGAGCACTTCTAAGTGGGCAGGGCGTCACGCCCCTACCTTCAAATGTAGACAAAGGCTAAGTCACAAACACCAAGTTTCTCAAAAGTAACTAGTGATTTGGGGTGCCTCAGTGTTTGGGTACTCAACTCAGTGTTTGGGTACTCAACTCAGTGTTTGGGTACTCAACTCAGTGTTTGGGT
>ML686047.1:2199841-2350768 GCA_007922175.1 Pelusios castaneus
TTTGGGTACTCAACTCAGTGTTTGGGTACTCAACTCAGTGTTTGGGTGGACACCTTAAAAGGTTTCCAGAAAGTACTAAGAATCCACCCGCTGAAAATCATGTCTTTTTAAAGTATCTCAAGTTGGGCACCCAAAAGCACCAATCCCTTTTGAAAATGTTGGCAAAGCACATGGAAAAAGACATTTAGGTTACCACCTGGCCAGCAGGGTCAAAAAAAAAAAAAAAAAAAAAAAAGCAAACAATATCTTTTGACTATATTAAAAAAAAGGTATAATAGATAATATAATGTACTTTTAATATCACTGGCGTGCCCTTACTTGGAACACTTTTTCAGCACTGCTCCTCAACTCTCAGAAAAGGATACGGTAAAAACTTGGAAGCTCCAGTTAAAAGAACATCAAAAATTAATAGCTGCCTAGAAAGTCTTACATAGGAAGAAATATTTGAAGAAAAAAAAAAAAGCTTAATTTAGGAAGAAGAAAAAGAAATCATGACAGGATAGAAGTATATAAAACAGTGAATAGTTGAGAGAAGTTAGATTGGAATCTGCTATTTATTTCCGGACTACAAGGCCAAAAAGCCCCCCCCCCCCGACCCCAATTAAATTAAAATGAAATGAAATAAAAAATGAGCTTCATAGATACTCCCAGCTCCACTCCTTCCCCATCACACGGACCCAATGGCAGCGCCCTGGCCAGAGCACGCAAGCCACCCATTCCCACTGCGTGGGCTCAGTGGCAGTATCCTGGCTGGAGTGTGGCAGCTGTTCCCCTCCCCGTCCCACCCCTTCCCCACCATGTGGGCCCAGCAGCGGGTGCCCCGGCCAAGCGTGGCAGCTACTCCTCCCCCACCCCACCGCCACCAACCCCACTCCTTTTCCTACCTCTCTCCCACCACATATGACCTGCCATACAGCAGATGTGGCCCTCAGGCCAAAAAGTTTGCCCACCCCTGGTCTAAGTATACTTAATTCTGACTTGGTGCAGGGGAGGTGGGGTGGACTAGATGATTTCCTGAGGTTTCTTCCCGCTCGATGTTTCTATGATTCATGATATTACCTGGTAGCATGGTGAAAAGACCATAATGTCCTGTATTCATAGAATATTAAACCTGGAAGGGACCACACACGAAGCACAGGACTGTTCCCACTAACTCCCACTACTGAACGGTGACTCCCTTAGTCGACTACTGAATATGATCATACAAAGTCATATTTCTCTCTGTTGACATGCACATACCTCATTCTTTATGTCAAGTTTCTCCAGCTGTTATGTTGCAATATTTTGTGTTTTATGCAAGCACTTATAACTAACATATTAGTAAAAGAGTCATAGAGATTAGAGATGAAAAAGGCTGTTGGGTAGAGTTAATCTGTCAGTTAACGCAGGGTTTTCCCCAATAGTATATTTTCTGGTGCCTTTTCCACAGGCAGCTGTCTTGCATCTTGACTCAGGGCAACCTCTTGCTTCAATCCCACTGAAAGGAAGGGAGAATTGAAGCCATTTTAAATGGGGACAAGCAAGGGTGTCACTACCATTGGGCCCATGGGACATGGGCCCCGACTATGCCAGGGAGTGCCCCGAGCCGCGCTGGGGAGCTGGGGCCAGCGGGGCCATTTTAAATCGCCTGCCCTGCTGCGCTCCTAGGCACATGGCCCAGGGCAGCGCAGGGCGGGAATCTAAACAGCTGGGGCTCGGTGTCTGGAGACTACCCTGCTCCAGCAAAACTAACTGCTGTGCTGGACCGGGTGGGCACAGGCTGGGAAGGGGGAAAGGGAAGGGGCTAGGGTGCACAGGGCCGGGTGGGAGGGACGGGGCTTGGGGCTGGGGTGTGCAGGACCCAGGGGGGCAAGGGAAGGGACTCGGAGCCGAGGTTCATGGAGGTTGGTAGAGGAAGGTGCTCTCGGCCGGGGGCTTGGGTATGCAGGCCAGGGAAGGAGTTGTGGGGTAAGAGGGCAGCGGAAAGAAGGGGACAGGGGAAGGTACATGTGGTGGGAGCTGGGGAAAGTGCATGCGGCTGGGCCTGGAAAAGGGGAGGGGGTCAGGGAAAAGACTGAGAGCCTGTGCCCTGAATCTCTTTTCAGGATAGCAGCACCCCGGGGGCAAGAGTTCATCAGTTTGGTGCCAGAAATTAAGTGAAGAGGAGAAACTTTTTTAAAAGTCAGAGTGGCAAGTGATGTCTTGGATGAAACAGGATATTATACTGGGGACCTCACAGCTAAAGAGTCAGAGAGAGAGATGTGACACACTGGCTTGTTGATTACCTACTTCCTGTAAACAGAGGAAACTTGTCCCCAGCTTCTGAGATTCAAATCAGTTTGAATCCTGAACAAGCCTCCACCTCCATGACATCAAGCATGTCACCTGAAACACAAGGGACTTGAACGGAGGACATATAGAGCCCCACACTGCACACAATGTGATAAGCATTAGGAATGTGAATGGGCTAGTGTCTTTATACTATGGAGTATAGGGAGCATGATGAAAAAGCTTATAATATTTGCCTAACCTGTTATTTGCAATATTCCCTGCATTTAAAATGTTGTACATAATTTGGTAAATGTGAACTACTGCAGGTGGTAAAGTACAGTTTTAATTGATTCCACTGTATATACAGATGCACACATAAATCACCTGGCATATAACTGAAAGCCTGGAAAAACTCGAGTTCCGTGGGTTAATCATTCATGCTGGGGGGATAGCAGAGGGGTATTTTTAAGATTGCCACAGCATCTGGGAATTTCCCATATGCATTTCCTGCAGGTTTCCAAGAAATAGCCTCTCTGTTTGGCTGAGTTGATTTTGCAACTGTTTACATAAATCCCACGAACTACCAGGGTCACATTTTTCAGCAACGTCAAAGAACATAATTTGTCATTCTGCTGTCTGAGTGAATACCAGTACAATTCCAGCATTAGCCAACTTGCTTTACTTTTTGTTTTGTGGGATATTGTACTATATGGCCAAAAAAAATAAAATACTGCTAGAAACTTTGCTAGGTTAAATCAATGTGCAATTTCTTGTAGCCTTGTGTCTAAGGCATAAAATAAAAAGGTTAGCTTCATATCATGCAAGCAGGGATTGTTTTCTACATTTTAAGTTTATTTTTCTGTTATTATAATATGGCATAACCACTGAGAATTCAAGGAACCATAGCATCTGCTCTATTTATTTCTTTAACTCTATTTGCAACTTGTAATTAAAATAGCCTATCTGGGGAGGTGCCAATCATGGGTGTTTGTCAACAACAGCAGAGTCAGTAGCAATTGAGTACAGCATCCCATTGCTCTGAGATTCCTCAAAGGACAGATGAGTGTCTGCCAGCTAGACAGCCTGTCTCGCAGGGAATCTCAGCCTGCTGGAGCAACCAGGACCCCCCAGGCATTAGGAGAGGGGCAGGACTTTAAAAATCAGAGCCTTCTGGTTTGCCAGGCCACCCACCAAGACTTAGCTGCCAGGATAGTGACGGTCACACATCTATACCAATGCTTTGTCTGTGAGTAAGTGACATACTGTGAGTAATCTGTAGGTATAAAACAGTGAATGTAAAAATGAGCACAGTACCATCGACATGCTTACTTTAAATATGTAGTGATTTGCAGTTCTTAATGGTGTATACGTCAATACATTTTTTTTATGAGTTGATAGACTGGTGCCCCTTCAGGCTTGTAAAAATGATATCTGTGGCCCTCAAGCCCAAAAGGTTGGGAACCACTGGCTCACGGACCTATGTGAAACTGTGGCCGTATGTAAGTCAACAGGGGTTTTGCCACTGACTTCAGTGGGGCCAGGATTTTATCCATGGTATGTCATCAAGAGTGATATTATCTCAGGGCTCCTCTGCTCTGGCTCAGAGAGCATTTCTGGCTGGCCTCCATGTTTCCACCACAAAAATCTGTAGGGCAGCCACTGGAGCTCTGTTCGCACACTGACACTTTAAGTCGACTTAAAGTCAACCTTGTTAAGTCGACTTAACAGAGTGGCTACACTGTAAACCTTGTCAAGTCAACTTAACAGTAGACATAGCCATCCACACTGACTTTAAGTCAACTTAATAAGGTCGACTTAGTGCTATTCCCTGTCGACACTGGCTTTAAGTTGACTTAATAAGTTGACTTAAGGTTTAAGTCGACCTTCAGAGGTGGTGTTATTAAATCAACCTTCAGAGGTGGTGTTATTAAGTCGACTTAAGGAAGTGCTCAAGTTGATGTAATAAAAGCTCAGTGTGGACTCAACTTTGTGTAAGTCGACTTAAGCGTCCTTAAGTAGACCTAAGTTGGCAGTGTAGACACACTGTTAGAAAGAACAATGAGAGTCCTGTGGCGCCTTAAAGACTAACCAGTTTTCTTTGTTAGTCTTTAAGGTGCCACAGGACTCTCGTTGTTTTTGCTGCACACAGACTAACATGGCTACCCCTCTGGAAATTGGCACAGATCTTTGATATTTCCATACTTACACTATCCCCCTCTCTACCCTTCCTCTTCCCACTCTTTTTTCCCCTTTCCCCTTCACCCAGAGTTCTAATATTTTAGGAATCTGGGATTTAGAAGAAGAAATTGAAGCAGTGATGACACACTGCTTTAAGAACGTTTCCTGAATATCTTCAATACCAGGGGCCACATGTTCCAAGAAAGAATAAATACATGGTCACAATCTTGACAAACAGCTGTTAGTATGCTCTTCTATTCCAGGGACTCATAGAGCATGGTATAACTGTTGTTTATATGCAAGTATAAAATGAGATTTCCTTTCAAAATTACAGGAGAGCATCTTGAGATTTTACATACTACAAGCAAATGCTGTGTTTTATTTTTCTTGGCTAGATGACTCTGCCTCGACGGCAGAGAACATGGCATTATAAAGTCCCTTCCTGGCTTTTAGTTCCTGTCACAGGCTGGCCCCAGTGCAGTTCTCAGAGCCGGCTCAGAATTGCTTGTAAAAATTAACCCATCTCAACGTATTATTGGAAACAAAATTATTTACTTAGAAATATGACAAGCAAGTGGATGGAATAACTGAGGGTCAGATGGGTGATGCCTGGTAAGATTTTACACTGGGCGCTTTAACCCAGATTTCACACCTAGGAATATTTGATGGGGTTTCACAACATGGGGGTTAACTATAGTTTTAGCAGTCTCAGCATCTTTCTATTGCACAAATGTCTCCCTATTCAGCAGTACCTTCCACTCCCACTGGAGAGCAGAGGGTTCTGCACTCTGAAGGATGCAGCATCACACACAGGTGATGCTCTAGGGTGTGAATGGTTTGGCATGAACATTACATGCCATCAAAGAATTGACTGTGTAACTCTCCTGCCAGAGGTGCAATCACATAGTTAACCCCATGAGGCTGGGATGCAGCTGGCCTTTTCAGCCCTGTAGTGGTCCTCAGTGGTCAGTGAGGACTATCCCAACTGACTATACATGGGACACTATATTTTCCTCATTCCTCCCAGAGCTTTTCGGAGTTGATTTCCTTCCCCCTAGGTGTGGATCTCAGCTTGGATACAATCCCTGTCCTCTGATCCTGTGCCAACCGTATCCGATTTTTTGTCAAACCCTGACTGACTATCCACATAATGATCTTTGACTCTTAACCATGATTTTAGATTAGGGTGGCAAAGTTTATAGAATTGGTCCAAAAATATTCATTCACAGGCCTCGTTGACCATGGTAACCCCCCTGACAATTCCCCCACTTCCTTATGTAACCCTTAATTTGAGATGACACCTCTGCATAGGTCAGATCCCTTTTTCTGAACTACCTGAAACATCTTCCCATATACTTCAGGGATTAATTTAAACTTTTGCAACAAAGCTTGTTTATGTTCATAGCCTTTATAGTCTTCTCTTTCTATATGGGTTAACGTGTCTAACGTCTTCATCCCCAACAATAGTTGATCCTGATACCATACTATGTTCTCCTGCCCCACCTTGTTGAATTCACACCCCCATTTCAAAAGCATTTAGAAACACATCCATGTCATTCCCTTCCATAAAGCAAGGAAATTATTTGGCATCTACACCACTCATCAGGGTAGACATAAGAGGCCTGACTTCGCCTATGAGATTAGTTTTTTACTGGTACAGTATCTCCACTTCAGCTAATACTGACGTTTCTTCTGTACTCTCACTGTTTGCCTCTCTCACCTCCTACTGGATTCCAGACAGTTTATCCCTCTCCAGCTGCAGTTTCTCTGGCTATGACTGTGGATCGGTCCATGATCTCTCCTGCAATGATATATCCAGTCGGGATGGGGTATGGGTGCCTTCCTGGTAGGGAGGTGTCTCCATAATGCCTCCCATGTGCTGTTCTCTCTACCAATAGGCTGGATGTTTCCTAGGATCCTGGACCATGGTTCTTTTTCTGATCCTTAGAGTATAGCAAGTTAACTAGCACGGCCTATATCTGCTCCTCCGAATTGAGCTGCCTTTCTCTGAATATCTCAACCAGCTGAATAGCTATGTTAGCTATTCATAACTCATTTTCCTCTCTCTCTTTTCACTACTCCTTTTCCAAAAAGGCTACGAGACACTTTCCTCTGTGCTTGCCCCTTCCACAGTACTAGCTTTCACTCCTTGAGCACTTCACTTCAGTGGGAAATTCCCCACTGACACAGACCACACATGCTGCCACCTGCCATATGTCACAGATTGAAGATGAACTGTTCCTTTGACCCCACCCTCCAAGCTCTTTTTCTCCAAGGTTCCAGGGCCCCCAGATATCACCTGTCTCAGGCACAGCCTCTATCTCTCTCTCCAAATCAGGGGTTTAAGTCCCTCTGTATTGGCTATGATTTCCCCAGCAGGTCTGATTGTGTATGAGGTCACCTATCAGTCGTATGAGGCTCTAGCAAGCTAAAGTCCTGGCAATCCTTCAGCAGGATTAAAGACACTTAGGCAAAGAATTCATGTCCATTTGCCAGATCCAAAAGAATGCCTATATCATTTCTAACTTGGCCATCTTATACCAAAATCCCTTTCTTTGTTTGAGGCTATGGAAAACCTAGTCTGAACCAGTCTATGCAGACCTCCCTAGGGTGTGGGACTTTTCTACAATTATTTAGTCTCAGCGACTTGCCTTAATCATCCCCTCTCCCCCCATTGGTTTTAGCTCATGGAGCAGCTGTGGTAACTCTTTGCAATGGAGTAGAACACAGTCATACATAAATTGAATACAGGAGTCCCCAAAGATAATGCATGGTATTGCATTATCTGTCAACATATTGGCTCAAGAATTTCATTATAATAAGGTTTGCACTCTTCTCTGAAAATAATATACATCCCCTGTAAGTCCATACTTATCCCCATTTCTAGAGATTTGGCACTCTTGATAACTTTCTCCCCAGTCTTGGCAATTCCTTGGGTTTCCCCTATATGACTTGCCTGTCCCCAATGATAATTCTCTCTCCCCTGGAAAAAGGCCCTATTCCCTCTATGAATGAGTGTGTCTTAGTAATATTCACACTGCATTTACACTGCAGGGTTTGAGTTCCTAGTAACAGAATTACACAGAGGAACCTGTAATCAAATGTTTAGATAATATTCTTGTTAAATTCCTTTCCCTCCTCTCACCACATTTCTTTCTTTCTATTGCTGTGATTTTTAAGATACTTTTACAGTTTGCAGTCTGTCCTACTACTGGTCCCCATATTACTTTGAAATACTTCCTCGTCCAATATTCAGCCACTGAGTTAACAATTTGCCAGATTTATTTTTCAGTCAGTAATATTCCATACCACGTCTCCTAAAAATACCTGAGATGTTTATGTCAGAATGATAGTAAATACGAATCCCTTTGTAGCAAGTCTTGCAGGCTTGAAACTGGACAGATGAGCATATCATTCAAGCACACTGGCATCATTCATAAGTCTTTTGAAGGTCCAAGGGTCATTTCCAGCCTTTGAAGCTTGCCATTTTAAAACTCATCTTCAAAATGATTGGATAAGTCTTTCAAACGCTATGGTTTCCTCTCAAACCTTTGTGAACCTCTCTCCCTAACCCCACGAGCCTACTTCCTACTTTGGTGTGGCCATGCCACTTTAATGCAGTGGTTCATAGGCTTTGTGGTTATGTCTTTCTGCCCAGGCCCAGTGATTAGCCAGGGGTGCTAGATCCTGTGGCACTCTACAAGAGCATAGCAGGATAGGAGTTATGAAAAGGCATGCAACCCAAGGATCCATATGGACTGCCTTCGTATGTGCCTACCACAGGGCACTCTACTCTCTGCTGCGTGGTACCTTCTTCTGGTAGTAGCTCCACCCAGTTCAGCCTCCCCTTTCTTCTCTTCCACCGTTGCCATGTTCCTCCCACTCGTGGCATCAAGGAACGGCCGTTTTGTGACTCGACTTTCCAGCAAAGTTACTTGATGCTTTCCCCTTCCAGCGTAGTCTGTCAAAGTTGCTCTGTACCAGCAGCACCAGATAGTTCTCACACCTGCTGTCCTGACTATGTCACTCCCACAATGACTCAGGCAGTCTTCCTGTTCACTAACTGTAGCCATACTGCTCTGTAGTGGCTGGTAGAGGGACCCAGGCCTGCCCTCTTCTCTGCATTCCAGACCAGGGACTCTACAATAAACAGTTATGGTCTGTGGCTACCCCAATCTTACTGTTGTTACCCCAGATGACTTCCTATCATGCTTCTTCAAGCTTTTCTTTCTCCAGCTTTCCTAGTTGGATACCTCTTTCTCAAGCCTATTAAGTGAACCTTTTCACTGGGAGTTTCTATACCTCTTCCTTCTCCCTTACCTCAGAGAGAGAGACTGCAGGGTAGTTTCCTCCTGCTGCCTCCATGTTGCCAGCATCCTGGCTTTATAGGAGCTCCACCTGTTCCCTCACAGGGGAGCTTCCTTCTAATTTAGCACCTCTACACAGCCTAAATCTCCCTCATGTGTAGCTTAATTGGCTGAATGAATGTGCCCTGCCAAATTCAAGTCTCTTAGGGCTGGTGTGGAGAGCACACCCCATCATAATGCCGTATGGAGCCCAGTCAAAAAGAAACCAAGGGAATTAAGGAGTGGCGAAACACAGCTTTTGGAGAGATGTCTATTATTATTTTGGAGAGACGACGATATAAAGGTTGGAAAGGCAGTTTTTCCGCTCTATATTTAATTCCTAATATGAATCTGATCTGAAGTTTGGTTTCCAACACTTGGGAAAATAAACCAGCCACAGGTATATTGATATTTTGACCCTAACACAGTGCATGGTCCTAAGTAACAGGTGGCAGGGAATGGTATGCAATAACACAGATACTCATTTAGCATTCTGCAGCTTCAGGAAATGCCAAGTTCGGAGAGTCCAAAAAGTGAATTGCAATTAAAATAATAAGAAATCATAACCACAAAGTAATGACTGAAAAATACAAAACTAATGAAAAAATACACTCCCCTCATATCTCATTATCTCTGCAGTGAAAAGTGCTATTAGACAATAATCCTAATTACATATACAAACTTCTCTCTCCTTGAAACGGCACTGGGAATTCAAAACAATTTAACAATATGCCTGACAGTGTGAATAAAAGAATACTCCCCTCTATTTAGATGGTGTCTAAAACAAAGCGGCGTTTTACAATAATGTTTTTGTTGGTGTCTGAACAAGTGGTAAACTCTCCAGGGCTTCTTTCATAGCAAAAGTCAGATGTGCATAAATTCAGCTGGGCAGACAAGCCAATAGTCAGCGAATGCAATAACAGCACCAGTGTCTGCTTTCAAAAGAAGCCTTTTTTTATTCAGATGATTCCATTATTAAAAAACAACTGAAAAGGCACGTGTGGCTCAGCATTACCCCTTTGGGAAAACACTTGATTATACAGAAACCCACTGCAAGGGCAAAATTCTCTCCAGCTCAGCCACAAAAGCCATAGACACACAGTGGCTGAATGAGCTCTTCCACAGAACAATTAAACAACAAAAACAACTCTGACTAGCTCTGGGAGTCTGAAACCCCTGTCCCCATCCTTCATGGTAAATAAAGGGTAAGTAATTACTTAGCATAAAGTCAACATTACACACAACATCGAAGACTGGAAAGAGGAATTACACAATCCTCTCTCATTACACTGCTGTAGCAACGTGAGCCTGAAGGATTCAGAGAGAATAATTCTCTCAGATAGTTTCTCTCTGGGTTGCTTTGCTTTACAAATGTTGTAAGAGCTGCGTGTCTCTTGATACCTGGAGTATCTACTTGCCACAGCCTATAACCCATTTGGTCAAATAGTACGGGGCAGCCCAAGAATTAAGCACTGCATGAGACCTACAGTGTTGCTAGTTTATCACTGAGCCAGGCACAACTGCTGAATAGCTTTAAATGCTGCAGAGGAGTTGCTTAATTTTGATTTCCCTCTTGTCTACCGCCTACGGGGATACGAGAACAGGTTTGATGATACCTTATGACTCAGGCCTTGTCTACACCACAAAGATAAGTCAGCCTGTGTTAGGTCAACTGGCTGCCACCCCATTAATTACCGTGGTGGCTGATGACCATATTAACCTTCTAGGGTCGGTGGTGTGCATCCTCACCATGAGCACATCCACTGACCGAAGAGGGGCAATGTGGGAGCTAAGACCCCAATCTCCCTTTCCTGTTCCCCATAAAGAGCCGGGGGAAGTCACCAGGGCTCCTTGCCCCGAGTAGGGTCCAGATGCCTGGGATTTCTTACCCCACTCCTAGCTTCATCACTAATGGAGCTGTGAATCTGACATGAATGACATCCAACAACTGATGTAAGGAACACAGTGTCTACACCGACTCTGCAACACTCTAACAACAGCAACATAAGCCCTACACCTCTCATTGAGGTGGTTTTATTACGTTGGCATGGCATGGAAGTTACCATCGGTGGGAGGCGCATCTCAGTGCGTACTTCAGTGAGCACTTCAATGCGTACTCAAGCTGACTTTTGCCAACAAAACTCTCTAATGCAGACCAGGGGTTTTCAAACACTTTTTCTTGGGGCACAGTTGAAAAAAAAATCATTTATGCCTGCGCCCCAACAATTACATCTTTCAGCAATGCATTCCAGTCTTTCGGCGGTACCGCAACCCAGTACCTGAGGGTCTGTGATCCAGTACTGGGTCCCGACCCATAACTTGAAAACCACTGTTGTAGACCAGCCCTCAGACTCAGACTGTAAGGCCAGAAGGGACTATTGTGATTATCTAGGGTGACCTCTCTGACTTTACCTGCATTCTTTTTAATACCCCTTCCCTGAGAATGCACATCACAGCTACAATCATCTGAAAGAAGAAGGACCAGCTGGCACTTCCTTTGGGGACCATCAGAATTGTCCTATTAATGGCAGGTGAGGTCATGGATCATTGTGAGCCTGAATCTTGCAATTTATTACAGATATGAATAGCTCCATTGACACCAATGCATAGCCAGACTTGTGGCCTCTGAATTTCAGTTTCTGTCAGCTGGGGAAGCTTAAGCGATCAGGGTCCCCTTCTCCTGTTTGGCCTGTGACCCATCTCTCCAAGGCCTGCTGACATCAGAGGAAAAAGCCCCTTGTGGCAAGGGAATGCTAAATGGTGCGTCTGCAGCTCTTTAAAACTCCCATCGTTGGACACCAGAGCTGGTCTGATATGTGGAAAAGAAGGTGTTTCCTCACTTCCTTCTTGCTATAGCGATGCATCAGAATTGCAGATTTATTCTCTTTCCAGTCCTCTGGAGTTTATTTTCCCTGACTCAGAACACACATCTGAAGAAAGTATACAGGAACTGTATTTTTTTGTACATACAGGCCTGGTACATAGTACTAGTAAACTGCCTTGCAATGACCTAGCTATGGAAGTGTCTTCATTTAAATTTGACTGTCTCCAACGTAAGTGCCACTCTATGCCAATTTAGTGACACCACCTCCCCGAGTAGCGTAGAAAGTCAAAGTCACTGTGGTTAGACTGACAGTGTAAACACTGAGATGCTCATAGTGACTGCCACTGGCTTTCAGGAGCCATCCCCACAGAGTCCCATTCTGACAATACAATCAATACAAGTATTCCTTGTGAGAAGACACCACCGACACAGCCACACCAAGGAATCTGTTACCTACAGCCAGGCACTCATGCTCTGAGGATGAAGTTGGGAATGCACACTTAAACACACCTAGAACAGCTGTCACCATCAAGAACGCTTCTCCAGAGAAACAAATAAAGAGTCTGGTGGCACTTTTAAAGACTAACAAATTTATTTATCGCATGCGGGATGGGGAACTTCAAGAGTCTGACGAAGTGGGATTTTCTCCCACGAAAGCTCATGTGATAAATAAATTTGTTAGTCTTTAAAAGTGCCACAGGACTCCTTGTTTGTTTTGCTGAACTAGACTAACATGGCTCCCCCTCTGGAACTTGTCCTCCTGAGAAGTAGACCATATAATGGCCTGCGCCACCCAAATAACCTGAGCAAGCCTGCTTCAAAACGCGGGGAAGGAGAGGAGACACCAACTGTGCATTCTTAGTTATTACTTACCACCTCACGTAGGAAACCATACAAGGTTTTATCAAACGATTCAAACCCACATCCTGAACCCAGTCTTCAGGCCTTCAAATAATCCCCCCAACCTTGCCAAGTCCGTCATGAGATGTAAGCTCCCCACCGACGTGGACACACCAACTCAAAGCACAGCCATATCCTGCCAGAATAGCAGATACAAAATCTACAGGCAAAACTGCATAGCCATGATGTCAATGTCCCCCACAGTACACTTTCAAGATCCATGGATCCTATTCATGCCTACAACAATTTGTGACATACCCCATCCAGAGCATCGAATGTCCCAACAACTATGTGGGTGAAATTAGATAATCACAATGCTCTCAAATGAACTCAGAGAGAAAAACAATAATATATGAAAGCCCCCTATTTCACATAGACAAACACTTTTCTTCCTGTTCATTTTCACAGAACTGTAACTCCATATCTGATTTGCAAGGTCAGTCCTCAAAGGAAACCTGAACAGCTCCTTCAAAAGACAAGCCATGGAACTCAAATTCGTAGCTGCTAGACACTGCATAGCATGGCTTGAACAGAGACACAAGTTTTATGGCTCATTACAACTATATACAATCTACTGTAGAGCTGTTAATTGCCCACTTCGTTTCTAATAGGTTTAACAATCCTATTTTGTACTGAGCTGTGACCTGAAGAGCTCTGTGTAAAAAGGCTTATTTTTCTTCCTCCCACTATCCGCACCCTGAAGTGCCTAAAAACACCTTTGAAAACCAGGCCCTAGGTCTTGATTTTTATGCTCTTTAAAATCCATGGCAAAGCACTCACTAACTTTAAATGGTACAGGATCAGGTCCTAAGGGTAGATCTGTGGGTAGATCATTGCACTCCCATGGAGCCTCTTACAGGATCTGAGTCTAAGGACTTAAATGAATTGAATTCTCTGCCTCCTGTTCAGCTGTGCCTGCTTTAATCAGATATGGAGGGTTGGTTGCCCTAAACTCCATTCTTGAGACCTTGTGTACTGGTGTGTTTATCTTCAAGCATAAAGTTTTTTTAAAAAAACGCTTTCATTGGTTTGCATTAGAAGGTAGACGGTAGGATTAATAGCGGTTCTTCAAAGCTATAAACTGCGTGGTGTGTTTTCTCAGACTTTGAGCCATTGAGTTACTGCTGTAATTAGATCCAGAAGGAGAGAACATAATAACATTCTGACTTGATTTCCACTGGCAGAGCATTGATTAAAAGAGCTACATAATAAATGAAAGACATTTTTCAGAATTGCACTGTTGATAACTGTAATTTTTTTATAATTAGAAAAGCCTACCAAAATTGTATATTATAATTACATGCATTATTAATCCTATTCTGTTATAATAAGAATTATTCTATGATTACAGGTTGCAGAGAGTTTTTCTGTAATTTTTTTTAAAGGCACGGCTGTTTGGATTACAATACAAAGCCTTTTTACAGAGCAGATAAATTGGGCCATATTTTTTTCAAACTAATGCAAACCAAAGGATCTACACATTAATGATAGGAAAATTCAAAGAGGAGCAAATAGTTAAAGGGTAATGTTTTTGCCTGGTAAAAGTCTGCAGTGCAAGGAAAAGAACATTCCATTAGCCGTCTTTGATATGTTGCTTCTGAACAGAAATCTTACATACCTAATAGTGGAAGAAGGTAAACATGGCATTTAATGAAACTTTAAACAATTTATGGTTATCTTCTTTTCAGTAAAGTCACTTATGTGCATAATTTAATTCCTGGAAAAAATTCTATTATACTGTAAGTTTATTTTATATACAATGTATTTTTTCCAACCCAATTCACTATGAATAGGAATCTATATTTCATTTAAAATATACAAAGATCCTCAGATTATTTACTGTCAAAACAGCCAGGCACATCTGTTAACTATAATTTTTGGTTAGGCCCATGTTTTTCAGCAATCCTCAAAGGCAAATCCACAGCAATCCTCAAAGGCAAATTACAATTTATGTGAACCACTCACTCACATTAATGGTCAGTTATTTACTCAAGTAGTCCTTCTGGTGTCAATGGGATTGATTACTCATGTGAGTAACTGGTCACCAATGTGAACAAAGGGGTTGCAATCTAGCTTCTCACTTCTGATTTATTGCTCGGCTAATTCACAGTGACTTGATGTAGCAGATAATACCCAGGTTCCATCATTAAGTAGACTTAATTTACTCTGTGTCTACACTACACTTTTCTTAAGTCGACTTAAGCAGCTGCTTAAGTCGACTTAAGGAAAAATTAAGTCAACTTTGGAAAACCTAGTTTAAAGTTGACTTTGCTGGCTAAGTCGACTTTAGAAAGTCGACTTAGCCAGTGTAGACTTGGAGTAGCCCTAAGTCGACTTTAAGTTGCCTTAGGGGACTCCAGGGCTTCCCCACTGCCCTCCCTGCCAGGGTGGCTGGTACAGTCACAGCCTGGCATGCCCCCCCAGGGTACAAGGTACAATGGGGCAAAGGCTGAGCCCCCGGCACTTGGCAAGGGGTGCCCCTCCCACCACTCTGGACCTGTCCCAGGTCCACCTAGCCCCTACAAGTCGACCTAGGCATCCAGTATGGAATCTCTAGGTCGATTTTGTAGGGACCCCTAAAAGTCAACTTAAAATTTAAGTGTGGACATGCTAAGTCGACCTAAATTCACAAGTGTAGCCATAGCCTCTGTCCCTGCATTTTTAGATGAAGGGGTCTCCTAAGTAAAAATTTAGGGAAATACTTTCAGAAGAGCTTATGCTCAGTTCCTCTTTTGCTGACACCAAAAATATTTATAACAGTAAAATTAAATTCAGATGCAAATGTCAATACTTGCATCTTTAACTACTAGAGGTCATTTTTTTAATGAACTCTTTAATTACAGGAACAAAAGTTGAAAAATTGCACTGAAAAAAACCCTTAAAAACTACAGACTTGGTGCAGAACCTCTGCTCTAAAGGTTATGTACATTTTTGTGAGAATTCATGAGGATCTCATATACTATTATGTGAAGCCCATTTGGGTGGATTTTACTGCTCTCACTAAAGGATGATTCAGGCTTGAACTAAATGGATAGACCAAATTGGGACAAAGTACATAAACAGATCTAGAAATGGAAGCAGAGATATTTGCAGTGTCAAAAGCACCTTGAAGCTGCCCAAGTGGCATCCACAAATGTAATTCTACCCTGCCCCCCAAATTAAACAACTAAAACCAAGCAAAAAAACCACCACTCCATCGGAGCTCCAGAGTGAAGCATCTTAATGAGCTCTCACAAAGGCAAAGCTAGAGAGACATTTGTTAATAGCTACAAATCCACCCAGAATTGTTAGTTATGAGAACAAGTGGCTGCAGAAAGGACAATCAAATGCAAACCTTCAATTTTCTTGTCCTATGCTATTATGTACTATAAGAATCTAGCCTCCCTGAGAATGTTGATAGTGCACTAGGAACACCACTATTAATTCTTCTCAAAACTAACACCAACCACGCAAAACTAGCTATTACCTGGAGAGTTCCAGTTTGTCTCATGCAAGTAGGATGAGGTTTACACCTGGTAACAGTCTTTTGGAGCAGTGTTTTTCAACAGGTGTACTGCTCCGCCAATATAGTGAAGGTGTTCTGTGAGCATCCCCGAACCCTCCCCGTTGGAGGACAGGGGGGGCTAAATGGGAAGGAAGAAAGAAGCAACTCCACCAGCCAACATGTGCCTAGGGGATTTTAAATGCTCCAGCCACAGCAAAGCTTCCAGACATGTAGTGGTTAAAGTATAATTTGACGGGCCCCGGAACCCTCCTAATCTCTGGGCCCCCTTCCCGTATTGTCTGGGCCCCCTTCATGCATGTGTGGGCCCCAGCCCAGGTAGGCATTTACAACCACTTCTCAGTACCACATTCATCAGTTATTGCTCCATAAAAATATTTATAATTTTATATGGTGTTTATGTCTATAGCAATTATTGTCACAAACTAGCAAACACTGCATAACACAATAAGTATTGTGATTAAGAACGGTGGGGCGTAGGACCTGCCAGCACCCAGGGTAGGGTGGAACATGTGTTCCACTGGATTTTTCTATTTTTAGGGGCCCCAGAACTCTGACCTCTCAAATTTGGGGGCCCCGGAACTGCGTTCCGGTGCATTCCTCCTTAGTTTAACCCCTGCCATGCATCAGCATCTGCCACTGCCTTGCTCCTTTGTTGCAGGTGGGGCATTTTAAATTTCCTGCCGCCATTACTGCTGGCATCAAAATTGCTTGGACACAACTTCCACAGTCAGACTTTTTTTGATTAACTTTACTCCAAGAATGGATGAACTCTTCTTGAACATGCAGGACCAAAATTCCCAATAAATTTTAAGTAATATCATTTTTCACTTTTAAGTTGTGTGCATAATCATTATGTATCTATTTTTTTAGAAACAAATGTGTGTTATATTCATAAAATTATACTTAATTTGGTTTCCTGAATCATTTTCACAGGCATGAGTAGTACGCAGATATTACAAACATTATATACTGGCTTTTTTGAGAAAGTTTTCATCAGGTGTTCTGCATGAGGTAATTAATACCATAAGTGTTCCCTGGTTCACTAAAGGTTGAGAAACACTGTTTTGGAGGATTGATAATGATGGCTTTAGGTGGTTCTGAATTTGTTCCAGGCCGTGCGTGTTGATTCTGGCAGAAATTGACTGAATGATGTTTGGTTCCAAGCTGAGTCTACGTATTGCAATTTGGAGTTGGTTACAGATGATTTTGGATGGATACCAGCTGGTTAATGGGTTTTCTGCCTGGGTTACAGTGGAATAATAGTGTTCAGATCGTGGGTACAGCTAAAGGAAAGCGGCTTTTCGTAAGACACACTAGACTCGTGTTTTCAGGTTGAGGGAAAAGGAATTATGGCAAGTTATAGGAAGGTGTCATAAATTTATAGGTGATTTCCATTCTGGCTCAACTATTTACTCAACCTTATTATAACATGAGACGTCCAATGTGGCCTACCAGGCTATGTCTACACTGGTAAATTAAGTCGACTTAAGCTCGCGTAAGTCGACTTTATTTACCCTGCGTCTACACTACAGTTTCCTTAAGTCGACTTAAGTAGCTTGCTTAAGTCGACTTAAGAAAAATAAAGTCGACTTAATTAAAATTAAGTCGACTTTATTAAACCACTTTTTCATTAGACTTAAGGCTTAATTCGAGTTTTTAAAGTCAAATTAAGCCAGTGTAGCCCTGGGATAGCCCTAAGTCGACTTAAGGCTACCCCAGGACTACACCAATGCCCTCCCTGCCAGGGGGGTCACAGGGGGAGCCTGGCATGCCCCCTAAAGGGCAGGGTATGTGGGCAGGGTGTGACACTGTCTGAATTTAGGGAAGCATTTATGATTTTATTTTCAATGGATATCTCATAAATGCTATAATCCATAGGAACTATATCATGTTTGGTAACAATAGCAAGGTAGTAATTTGCTGGGTATGATTATATAGTTTATGTCTAGGAATTCTATTTCGATTAGAAGTTAGGAATTTGATGTTATATCCATACTTTAACTTGTGTCATTCTGGAGGAAAGCCTTAGATAGGAGGGTGTGAACAACCATTGTCTCCTTAAATGTTAAGGAATCTGCCAGGTGATATGGTCCCAGGGAGTAAACTGATGAGCCATTAAGGACACAATGGTTGTATTCTTTATGTCCTTAATGGCTCATCAGGATACTCCCTGGGACCATTCTACCTGGAAAATTCCTAAACATTAAGGAGACAATGGTTGTTCACACCCTCCCGTCTAAGGCTTTCCTCCAGAATGACACAAGTTAAAGTATGGATATAACATCAAATTCCTAACTTCTAATCGAAATAGAATTCCTAGACATAAACTATATAATCATTCCCAGCAAATTACTACCTTTCTATTGATACCAAACATCACATAGTTCCTATGGATTATAGCATTTATGAGATATCCTTTGAAAATAATATCATAAATGCTTTCCTAAATCCAGACAGCATCACACAGAGGGCTCTGCCCTGCCAGGGTCCCTGTCCCCCTTTGCCCCATTGCACACAGGGGATGCCCCCCTTGCCACCGTGGACCTGCCTAAGGTTCCCCTAGCCCCACAAAGTCGACCTAGAGCATCCAGTGTGGACTCCCTAGGTCGACTTTGTAAGTTCCCCTTTAAGTCGACTTTAATTTTAAGTGTAGACACACTAAGTCGACTTAGTTAAGTCGACTTAGTTAAAGTCAACTTAAAAGTGCAAGTGTAGACATAGCCCTTGTTTGTCTTGCTGACCTAGACTAAGACGGCTACTCCTTTGGTATTAGAGCTGGTGAGAGATGAATGGCTTAAGCGTTATAAGGTTACATTTGCACAAGGTTTTGTCGCATGCATGCATGGTTGTGTTGAAACAGAAAAATCTTTCAACCAAATACATCATGTGATTTATAGTGAGTCTGTTTAAAATTTCAGTATCTAATTTATTCCCATTCCTTCTTTGTTATTTAATCTAACAATGGAATAAGAATCCAATACAACATACTAAATAGTCATTGATTTTTCCTGGCATTTGTATATTTAAATTCACACAAAAAGGTGCAAATGAGGGGTAAAGGACCGAGAACGTATTGCAAAATAATTAGAGGGAATATGTCATTCAGACAGGGTTTTTTAAAGCATCTTAATTGAACAGTCTCAAAAGAGCAAACAGCAGAATTGAATGCTCTTCTAAATTTCCAGCCACATTATTTAACATGCCACCAAAATGGATAAGATATTAAGCTAAATATTTATTGTTCTAAAAGGTCTAAATTCTTAGCTTATTTAATTCGACTGGAGCATATACAGATGCTATAGTCATTCTTGCCTTACAAATCTGCAGTAACTCTTGTTCACCTAACTCAGTTCCTGTGGGCACGTTCACGGAGGTCCAGGAAGTATGTTTGAGCAGTTCAGTATCTACTGAGAGACCTATAACCTAAGAATTCAATAGAAATATTAGTGAAGATGGAGAAAAATGGGATTTTATATCTTTTGAGTGTTGGTCTGGACCCAAGAGAATAAATGGGTCTATATCCTGAAACCAAAGCTGATGTATACAGAAATAACATAAAATGAAATTAGCAGAGTTGGCCAAGAATTTACTGCTGAAATGCATTTTGATTGAAAAATGCAATTTTTATAAAATCAAAATTTTCTGCTGAAAATTTGACATTTTTGACGAAAAAAATTAATTTTTCACCAGGAAAGTCAAAAAAAAATATTTTGGTTTGGTTGAGTTGACCTGAACTGAGATATTTTGCTTTATCAATTAAATTGCAACATTTTGTTTTGGGTCAGTTTACCCTTCATCTGTGTCTTCCTGAACTGTTGCAGTACCTCATGGGAGAGTCAGTTCCAGTGCCTGATGCTCCTTTCTCCTTAATGGGGAGGTTTCTTGCCTGGACTACATCCCCCAGAATGCACTGCAATCTCCCTTGTTATTGAACCATCAGGTACATGGGAGATATAGGCCAATTAGGGAGCCTCGCCCTTATAGAAGAGTGAGGGCATAGTACAGCAGCTCAGGGAGACACAGGTATATGCTGAATCAAACAAAACATTTCAACACTTCAAAGTTAATATTTTTTGGAACTTTCCATCTTGATGATGAAAACAAAATTTTGAAATATTGGAATTCCCCAATGGAAATTCTGGGGTTTTTGTTTTCAACCAGCTCTTCAGATTAGCACCTCAGATCTAAAACTTATTGCTGGGTGTGTTGTTTGTGCACTTTAATTTATGAAAATAACACGCTGACACTGGTAACTCAAGCTAAGTAGTGATCCACTGATCTGTATGACTTTATTCTGCTAAGGCTTAAAATTGATAATTCCAGAGCTGACTCTGACTTGTAGCACCTGTAGCTATCAGCTCTATTTTGGGGCTGTCTCATTTCCCGTCAGTCAGAGTTAAAAAGTCTTCCAAAAAAGGTAAGCTGTTCTCTCAAACTCCCATAACAGTCATAGGATCTTTATTTCATTTCTTGTCACCCAATAGGGTTATGGAAATTCATAACTTTTTCTATATTCTCTTACTTTTTCCAAAAAGGAATATTATCACCTGTCAGTTAAATTGTCCCAGATTCCAAACTGCATTGATAACTTGTTTTGCTCAAATAATGCCTCAATGAGTTTCTTTCCTGTCTAGAACTGAGAGGTTTTGCTGTTAAAATATTTTGAAATCTATTCACTAACATGGCTACCCCTTTGGAACCTATCGAATTTGGTTTTTGTCTAGATTTTTCATGGCGTTACCAAGTGAAATTAAACACTGATCCTGCTCAGTACAGTTCTCAGTTGTGTTTCCATGTGGAGACCACACACTAACACCTGTGGGCCAACCATCCTGGCTAAAAAAAACATTGCAGAATTGATCCTCTGCATTGTTGGGAATCTTTTGAAAAGATAAGTTCCAATTGTCCTCTATGTGACTGAAGTCTTAGAATTTCTGCCTTTTTGCAGATACTCAGAATTTTTACTCACACAGGATTTCTACATCTAACATTTAGGTTGTATAATCACACTTCATCTATATATCTCAAAGTACTTTACGAAGACTGGGCTAATTACATTTACCCTTCACTGCTGACACAGATTCTAAAAGATTTGCCTAAGGTCATCCAAGAAGATAATATTGATACCAGGAATCAAATTTGATTTCTGGACTCAGGCTGATGCTCTGCTCTAGGGACCCTGCTGACACCCTTTAATATGCACATTATAACAAATACAGTCTGCAAGGCAATGAAACAATAGCCCTCATTCCTGTGATTGGATTTGTGCACACCCCATCCTCATGTGAAACTCTCAGAGCCAATTTCAGGTTCAAGGTATCAGTATCTAAGGTACTCCATCACACTGGAGATTCCTCAAACTATTCTACACAGCTTTGTATTATATTTGCATGCCTGATTACTTATCTGATTAATTAGCTAATGTTCATACAGAATGTTGAATGTCAAGTGACTGTTATTGTCTGCATCTCACTGTCTTCAATGCTCTGCTTTGTTCCTAACCTGAATTTAAAAATACCCCAAATTTCCCTAATTCTGAAACCAGAATTCCCTGGGTCACAAGTGCTGGGGCTCCTGAGCCTCCTTAATTGAAATAAGCCTAGAATGTCACTATATAAAATGCAGATAAATAAAATAGATCACAGTTAAGTGGAAGGAAATAAGGGAGGAAATGCCTTTAGGTACTCACGTGCCCTCTTTAGTATCTGAGCATCTCACAATCTTTTTAATATATTTATCCTCACAGCACTTCTATAAGACGGGGAAATGTTATTATACTCATTTTACAGAGGGGCAACTGAGATACGGCCATACTAAGTGACTTGCCCAGGGTCGCAAATGAAATTTGTTACAGAGCAAGGACATGAATTCGTTTTTTCAAGTCCTAGTTTAGTGTCCTAACTACTGTACCATCCCTCCTCTTTCCGTAAAGCATCTGAGAACAGCCCCAAGAGTTGGAAGGATAGTTTAGTAGTGTTGTTAGACACAGACATTGCCACAGGCCTGCATCAAGGTATCCTGATAGGGTATGTCTATACTGGGATAAAAGACCCACAGCATGACCATGACTGGCCTGGGTCAGCTGACTTGGGCTCACATGGCTTGGGCTCTGGCTTTCCTGCAGATAGGGGAAGGGGCAAAGGGGGAAATTGCTCAGGGGCCTGGCAATTTAAAAGGACTCAGGCCTCTTCTAGCCAGGGCCCTGCCCATGCTCCACCCTCACCGCATTTCTCAGCCTCCTCCGCTCAGCATCCTTGCCATCACTTGCCACTCGCACACCTCCTCTTCTCCCCGGCTCTCTCCCACTGCTCATCGTGTTCTCGGCCCCCTGCTCAGTTCCCCCAGTTGTCTCTCACTGCCCGTGGGCACGGGAATGTGGAAGACAGGAGGGGAACTGAGCAGAAGGGGAGGGGAGACGCAAGCAGAGGAGAGGGTGGGATGGGGGATGGAGTGAGGGAGGGACCTGGGGCAGAGCAGGGGTGGACTGTGAGGCAGAAGATGTGGGACCAGACTGTTCTGCCCTGGGGCCTAGAATTGCTGATGGGTCAGGATTTCAGTTTGCCGTAGGGATGAGTCACTTCAAATGATTATTTTGTAATTTTAAAAATGTTACTTGGAGTTGTTTTGTTTTGTTCTTTAGAACTCATGTGTCAGGATTGAAGGCGTAAGAGCTGCCATGCTGGCCACCTCTGGGGACTACACCTGGGAAAGTTCAGAGATAAAGCTTGAGCCTCTAGATCCAAATCTAAACCCCTTATCTGGGAGCTAAGGCAGAGGATAGCCTCTTCGATCAGGCACAGGCAGTGGATGGATAATACACTCAGAGGAGTGGGCTACAAAAGTATTGAAATATTGGTACGCCGTAGCTCCGGGTTTAATCAAAAGGTGTTCTCTGCAGAGCAAATGGTGGAAAATGAAACCCACTCTTCATATTACGGGCAAGGCATCTCTAGTGTAAACTTCCACCACAGCATCCTGCCACTTACATTTCAAACATAAGATTAAAATAATCAGTCAAAATAAATGAATTTCAGGGTGAGTATGCGGGAATGAAGGGAAGTGGAAATAAGTACGTGTTCCTGTTTTTTATATGGATCTTGCAGTTGTATTGAGTGTGGGATATTTCTCTTTGTACTCAGGAGACATGTTTCAGTGTGTGACCGTTCAGAAAGGGAAGCTGCAGCTGGTGAACAGGTGCACTGCGGCAGTGACCTGGTTTGTAAGTGACCTCTGCTGACCTCCTTGGTTTACCAAGACAAAGGCTGGCCACATGTTCTCATGCACACTTTGCACCAGCATGCAAAAGGGTATTTTCCAAGCGGACTGACAGAGAATGTACTTCAGTGAAAAACACCAAAAGATTTCCCAGCACAAAAAACTACAGCTCAACTTTAATGCATGAATAAAGAATGTAGAATAAAGGTGTATGAACATTTGGAGCCATTTCAAACTGGGCTGGCCTCTTAGCTGAATTTTAAGGTACATAACACGAACAATACATATAATCCCTCCAGGGGAAAATAATGAAGGCCACAGCCGTAGCAGCCTCTAGGCAAAGGTTGAGGAACAGCACTGTAGATACCATATATAGTGTAGCCACAAAGAAAGTCAGAGAGGAGATGACTCTACCAGTACAATCCAACACCAAATGTTGTACTGGGAGTCACAGTAAACACTTAAAAGGTACGTCTACGCTGGAGGGTCTGTTAAGTCAACATGGTCAACTGTAAGTCAACTTAAAGTCGATCTTGTTAAGTCGACTTAGAGAGTCCACACTGAAAACTCCAGTCAACTGCCAGTGTCCACACTGGAAGGTGCTAGGTTGATGGAGTGGTGCATTGTGGGTAGATGTCCCACATTGTACTGGGGCCTGGAGGCCAATTAGGTCAACTTAAGGGCGTTTCCCGTCTACACTGGCTTAAGTCGACTTAGTAAGGTCGACTTAAGCGTTAAGTTGACCATAAGAGGTGGTGTTATTAAGTCGACCTAAGGAAGCGCTTAAGTTGACTTAAAAAGTGCCCAATTTGGACACAGGATTCTTTAGGTCGACTTAACCGTCCTTAAGTCAACCTAATGCTCCAGTGAGGACGTACCCTTAAACAGCTCTAAAAACTCTTGACTGGCTTGGTGGCTGTCCAACAGTAATGGTGGAGGTCTCTTCAGTGTCCCTTAGGTCACGTACAGCTCAGCTTCCTGGCTGAGCATCATAGAACTGAAAGGAGAGACACCCATTGCCCTCATTCCCGCACATTCCTGAGCCTGCCAGAACCAGCCCTGTTGTGCATCCTGAGGTTTTTCTTTTGGATCAAGTTATCACAGTTTATACACACTCCAGCCCACGTACCTAGAAACTTTTATCATAAGTTACTTATGTCCCTTGGAGTCTAAGTGGATTTGGGTTCCAAAGTTCCTAAGTCACTTTTGAGAATGGGATGTTGGTTCCTAAATGACTATGATACTCTTGATAATTTTATTCCTGATTTGTCATCTGTACAAAGTGAAGGTATTTCTACCCCACAGCTGGCAGCCTGCAGCAAACACATGTCAATAGACATGAGCTAGCTCTTCTTGAGTACGTCCACACTGGAGCCTTAGGTCGACTTAAGGATAGTTAAGTCAGCCTACAGATCGCTGTGTCCACATTGGGCACTTCCTTAAGTTGACTTAATAACATCACCTCTGAAGGTCAACTTAACGCTTAAGTCGATCTTATTAAGTCGACTTAAGCCAGTGTAGACGGGGAAAGCCCTTAAATCAACCTAATTGGCTTCCAGACCCTGGTGCAATGTAGGACAGCTACTCACAACGCACCTCTCCTCCATCAACCTAGCACCTGCCAATGTGGATGCAGGCAGTCAACTGGAGGTTTACGTGTGGACTCTCTAAGTCGACTTAACAGAGCCTCCAGTGTAGACGTACCCCTTGAGTCCTCCTTTTGGGTTATACTTTGAAACTGAGATAACTTGCTCAGTGGTCTCATCCCCCTCACACCTATTCCTATCAACTAAACTTTTCAGTCATAATCTTTATCTGTAGCATATAAAACATACTCTCTTCTGTGACTCTGTCTGCCTCACCCTGATTACTTGCCTGTGTGGATTAAGTGCTGGTAGATTAGAGACATCTGCCAACAAGCATTGTAGGAAAGAACTTGTAGACTTTTTGCATAATCCTGTTGCTATTTACCTAATATTCTTTTTATTATGATACCTTTGCAGTGGTAAAGTACAACATTTGTAGCATTCACAATGGTACATAACCTATGACTTCCTCTTATTCCTTCCCTTACAATAAAGCTACTTGTAGTCAATACACGTACTTGCCCCTCGCAGGGCTGTGGCATTCTTATTGAACTCTTGGTGTGAATATAAATGTTTCCAGGCTAAGATGGATGGGGGGAAGTAGATCTGGTGGCTCACTTTTCATACAGTCAATCTCTCTCCCCCAGCACATCCAGCCATTCTAAAAGGTGCAGGAGGTATATAACACGAAAGGCTGGCTTCTTGGGTCTGCTCCGTTTACTTGGTGCAGAAGAAGGCAGCTATGCCATCTTCTAAGCCCATGCCACCGTCCACTTGTCTCTTACATTGGAACTGTACTCCCTAGTATAAGTGGGTGTGTCAGTGGCATAGTAGATGGGACAAGGGAAATGTGGGTAGGACAAGTTAAAGGGAGGGGGTGTTATGAATGAGATGCTCCATAGTGATTAGTTCTGACTTAGATTAACATCTAGGGACATTAGCCTAATAACGTAAATTCAAGTTGCCCTCATCAACCTTAACTTGTATGAGGCCAAGCAGAACAGCATCAGGACGCCACAGTGATCTTCTGTCCATTCCCCTTTTCCTTCCTTATCCCTCACCCCGCCTGAAGAATTCAGATGGAAGTTCAGAAAAGTCCAATTTAATCTGGAACTTTCACACAATTGTTCGGAGGGTTTTGACTGTCTCGTATGAAACTTACCCGCCTACCCTTTCCAATTACACCGTTTAAAATCCAGGTGCCAATGTCTGTCAAGAATGCAACCTCCATTCGCATATGATAGCTTCGAGTGTCATGTTCCCCGCACATCCTGAAATACATACTGAGCGTTGCTCATGCTGTGAAGCACTCACTGCCGTATTTGAGTTTGAGTTTGGGTGCGCTTGTTGACATACAGTAAAGGGGTCTGAATTTCTGAAAGGGCTTGGCACAAGCACTCTCAAAAAACAGACCATTTTCAGGTCATGTCAAGTTTGACACCTAAAAATGAAGGTCTCCAACATCACTAACTACCTGGCAAAACTGAGCCCATTCCTCTCAGAAACATCCTAACACTCATGTAAAAGTGTTGAAGAATTAGCATCTACCTGTTAATGAGATAAACCAAATTGTGACAAACCACCCAGATAGTGTTCTTTGACAGGGTAACGATGTGGTAGATGTGGTATGTCTTGACTTTTTAAAGCTTTTGATACTATCTCGCATGATCTTCTCGTGATCAAACGAGGGAAATACAATCTAGATGGGCCTACTACTAAGTGGGTGTATAATTGGTTGGAAAAACCATTCCCAGAGAGTGGTTATAAGTGGGTCACAGTCAAGCTGGAAGGCCATATTGAGGGGGTTCCTACAGGGATCAGTTCTGGGTCCGGTTCTGTTCAATATCTTTATCAATTTAGATAATGGTATCGTGAATACACATATAAAGTGTGTGGATGAAACCAAGCTGGGAGGGGTTGCAAGTGTTTTAGAGGTTAGAATTAAATTTCAAAATGATCTGGACAAACTGGGGAAATGGTCTAAAGTAAATAGGATGAAATTCAATAAAGGCAAATGCACTTCCACTTAGGAAGGCTCAGTCAGTTGCGCACATACAAAATGGGCAATGACTCCCTAGGAAAGATACTGCAGAAAGAGCTCTGAGGTTCATAGTGGATCATAAGCTAAGATGAGTCGACTGTGTAACACTGTTAGAAAAAAGCAAACATCATTCTGGGATGTATTAATAGGGGCGTGGAAAGCAAGCCATGAGAAGTAATTTTTCCTCTGTACTCTGCACTGACTAGGCCTCAGCTGGAGTACTATGCCCTGTTCTAGATGCCACGTTTCAGGAAAGATGTGGATACATTGGAGAAAATCCACAGAAGAACAACAAAAATGATTAAATGTCTAGAAAACATGACCTATGAGGGAAGATGTAAAAAATGGGGCTTGGTTAGTCTGGAGAAGAGAAAATCGAGCGGGGACAAGATAGCAGTTCTCAATACGTGGAGGAAAAATTGTTCTCCTTAACCTCTGAGGATAGGACAATAAGCAATGGACTTAAATTGCAGCAAGGAAGGCTTAGATTGGACATTAGGAAAACTTTCTAACTCTCAGAGTAGTTAAGCATTGAAATACATTGCTTAGAGGGGTTGTGAAGTTGCCATCACTGGAGATTTTTCAGAATACATTAGATGAACACCTGTCAGGGGTGGTCTAGATGATGCTTAATCCTACCATAGATGCAGGGGAGTGGACTAAATGACGGCTCGAGGTGCCTTCCAGTCCCACAATGTTTGATTCTATGGTTTCCATGTCATATGCACTGTGTAATTTACTGGCATCCTGTAATCTAAAAGGGCCTGATTCTGCCATGTTTCAGTGTGAATAAGGTGTTTCTTAGTCTAAGGGTAGTAGAATCCGCATAACTCTTATCTCTGGTGCCCCTTGCAGTTATGTAGAGATGGAATATGATCACTCAGTGTGAATTATCTAGGAGCCCTGTGGCACTTTTAAAGACTAACAAATTTATTTATCGCATGAGCTTTTGTGTGATTAAAAAAAATGTGCTAGTCTTTAAAAGTGCCACAGGACTCCTTGTTTGTTTTACTGAACTAGACTAACACGGCTACCCCTTTGGAATTTGAATGATCTGTATCTGTCTATATAGACACCAAGAAGGAAGAAAAAGAAGTTGTCAGCTCTTTGTAACCCCTAAAATTCATTTTCATACTCAGTTAGCAAGGTTTGGACTAGGTCATGAGAAGCAGGGCAATGGTGTCAAGTGCTCCTTCTGTACGTTTGCCATCCTATCCATCCACTTTATTAATATATTGCACGTAGGCGGCCTGCTCCGCTCCACAATTGATGCCAGCCTCAATGACCATTTCTCCTACAAGAAACTCTGTTCTTCCTTTCATTCTGCACCCCAAAAATCTATACATCCCCTAGTCTGGTCTACAAATACCTCCTTTAAAATTCAGTGATACCGGGATGTCTACAGATCATTCTTAGTTGATGCTTACTAGCCAGTACGCGGCTGAGGCAGATTATGAAAAACATACTCATATTATTGCTTTCCTCCTGTGCTCCCTGCCATTTGTTTTTCACCCGCCAGTTATGTCTCAGTCATTATCTGAGGCCTTGTACACACTACAAAGTTATTGCACGGTAAAGCTCTTTACTGCGCTATAACAGTGAGAGCGTACACACACCAATGCTTCTTGCTGAATAGCAACAGCCCTCTTCCTGCGCAACATGTAAACCACCCAAACGAGGGTGGTAAGGCTGGCCACAGAACAGTTGTTCCGTGGTACAGCCTGTGTGTATGCTTCTTGCGCCATTGACAGCCTCCGGAAATGTCCCAGAGTGCTACTCTGGGACACCGGAGCTGTCAAATATGTCAATTTCACTGCTCTAGCTGACTGTTATGGGAGCTGCCAGGTTCGGCCACTCCCTGGACTGAGTTAGGGGGCTGGCTCGAACCGGCTGCCCACGCCGGTTTGGGCCAGCCCCCTAGCTCAGCCCCCGGGCTTCGGGTGGTGGCAGAGCTGCGGCGCTTGCCCCTGCCACCACCCAAAGCCCCGGGGCTGAGCTTTTATTGTGGGACAAATTTATAGTGTGTACATGGCCTAAGATTGTAAACTCTCTGGGGACAGAGACCAATTGAGTGTGGTAACTTACGTGAAATATTGATGAGTATCTGATGCATGGCTAGTAAGTGTCAACACAGTTGCTGGTATGTCTACCAGCTAACCAAAGCACTGTTGGGGTCGTTAATTGTGTATTCACAATGAAACCATGTGACATTTCCTGGTTTTCTGTTACCGGGTTGGAACTTTTAAATAATTAACTTGTGAGCCACTAAGACATCTGATACCTCAGCTATTTTAGCTCTTAACCCTATTATCAGATCAATGTTGGTAAACCCTTCTATCTGTATAGAATCTCATTGGAGTCACTGGGGCTTCGTACTACTGCATGGGTCCAAACAGACAATCCGATTATAGAGAAAGGGCCTTAATAGACAGTCTGCGCATATCTCACCTAACACTGTTTGAAATGAAGCATGTTAATTCAGTTTTTGTTCCATTGCAATAAATTAAACACATACAAGGGGGTAGGAGGAGCCCACCTTCATGCTAAAGTATTGCTTCTATTTAACCATCTGCTCTCTTTTATCACCTGTTAATTTCTAAAATAAATGTAAATATAAAAATACACTGTTTAAAAAAATTGAATTCTAAAATGTAATAGCTAAAGCTTACTACAATTATTTCAAGTTTTCAATTATGAAGATTCTTATGCTTTGGGGGTTCTTTGCAGTGGATGGTTTTAATTCCTTAAATTGTTACTTTTTTGTTCATTTAACCCATTCATTCTTGTTTGGGTCTATCATGCAGTAACAGTGTTTGTCACTTCTATTGTTTGTATGCTTCCTTTCGTGTCTTCATTAGACATCTCCCATGTTGGAACAGATTGAGGGCCAACTAATGGACTTGCACAGGAAGTTCAAGTTGGTGCCATGTGTCCCATCATTGCTTTAGGCTGGTTACACATACCCTAGGTAGGAGGGAGAGAGGGAGAAGAGATGATTCTGTTGGACTATTACTCACTAATCAGGTCTGCTCCTGGGACGGTGCTGCGACACTACTCCTTGCTTAGTTCTTCTGCCAAAGCTACAATTTAGTCCTCTATTATTTTTATTACTGGGCTAGTCTTCACTGGTGACACATTGGTCACTGTCAGATTGATCTTCCCAAATGACTGATCAGGTCTGTGAAGACCCACTCAGTCGATCAGGAACCTGATTGCTGAAGAACACCCCGGCAACTGGAGTAGTGCTGATTTGAAGGAAGAGCACTTCCCTTCGACTCAGTGCACTGGAGACACTGTGGTAAGTAGGCAGTCGAAGGGAGATACACACTTTGTGTATCTCCCTTTGTCTGCTGTCGACCTGCCCACTGTAGTGCCTAAGAACTCCAGGCGTGTACGTGGACCCTGTTGTACTAGCTGCTGTACAAACACAAACAAAAAGACATTCCCTGCTCTAGACAGATTGACAGTTTGGTTATTTTCTTCATGTTGTTGTTAAATCTTCTTTCCCCGCTCTTCTCCATGCTGCTTTTAACTTTGTCTCTTTTAAAATCACTGTATTAGTTGGCTTTGCTCAATAAGTTACCTTTCTAAAATACTCAATGACCTGAGTCAAGACAGGACTGCAGGATCTAGTTAATTTCAACTGACTGGTGTCCACAATTCCTTCAACATTTTGTATTAAAAACATATGGCTTTAACATGGAGATATTACGTGCACTCCTGTTGCATAAACACACCATATGGGCATGCTGTGTATCTCGACCCATGTATCTCGACCCATGTATCTCGACACATACACGTACCCATGCAAAGACCATGGGTGCAAAAATTTAGTGAGCTCCCTGCTCTTGTGTCCTATTTGCCACTCTCATTGTTTAAGATGATGTTTTGTTTTTCGATGACTGGACCAAATTCGATGATGAGTCCTGGTCACATGCTACCCGAAGCACATTATGAATATGAATACAAATTGTCCATCAGGAAATTTAGGCTTGAAATTAGACACAGGTTTTTAACCATCAGAGGAGTAAAGTTCTGGAATAGTCTATCAAGGGGAACTGTGGGGGCAAAAACCATAGTTGCCTTCAAAACTTGATAGATAGATAGATAGATAGATAGATAGATAGATAGATAGATAGATAGATAGATAGATTTATGGAGGCATGGTTAAAGTGTAATTTGACGGACCCCGGAACCCTCCTAATCTCCGGGCCGCCTTCCCGTATAGTCCAGGCCCCCTTCATGCATGTGCAGACCCTAGCCCAGGTAGGCATTTGCAACCACTTCTCAGTACCATATGCATCAATTATCGCTCCATAAAAATATTTATAATTTTATAGGGCATTTATGTCTATATCAATTATTGTCACAAACTAGCTAACACTGCATAACACAATAAGTACCGTGATCTTTGTATTCCCGATATGCACATTTCACTTCATTAAATGCAATGCAAAACTTGGAACACAAAAATTTTAGGTCTCTTTCACCAAATTCCAGTGACAGCTCTGTAGTGAAACATGATGGATCAAGTGCTTCAACTGCACTGCTTAGATGTTTTTCTGAGGTTGGCAACAATCTAGCATTCACACAGTCCGCTAAGGCCTGGTAAAACTGACATTTAGATATTTCAGTTTGCTTGCCAGCGTTCACAGACAAGTTTACACATACACCTTCAAAGGAACCTACAGCAATTGCCTCACAAGCTGCTTGGTAGAATTCTGAATCACACTCTCTGCGAGCTATAAACACCTGAACTTGTCGCCTTTTCAACTTACTTGCTGTAGATAATGTTGCCTCAGATTTTTTGCAACACCAAGGACAGGTCTGGCAGTTCCTCCAGAGCACCAAGCATGAGACCCAAGTTTTTAACAAAAACTGGATTCTCTAGGTTTTTTTGCCATGCCAGCAAATTTTGCTTTATCTTTCCCTTCTAGTGAGAAGTCAGTTAATTTTTTCAAGAAGTGGCTATGGAGAGCTGCATATGACTGCCAAACAGCTCGTACAGTGTGGCATCTAGAGGCAACCCAACATACATCAAGTACACATCCAATCCTATTAAGCTGGACTTCCAGACCACTCGCAGTTAGCCAACTCTCTCAAGTACTTCCGTGACTGACTGTTCAGAGCATACATTGAATCCACGAATGATTTAAAATGATAAACTTCACTGCAGCATTTGATAGCATCATCCATGGCCAAATCCAACCAGTGATTAAAACAATGCCATCTTATCAAAAGTGGAAATCGTGTTTTTAATTTTGCAGCAAACACCAGCCTTACTGCCTAACATGACAGAGGCTCCATCAACACCTAAACCAATCCAATTATCTTTGAGAAATTCCTCCATGAACCTATTTGCTGTCAAACACTGCAGCAAAGCTAATACTACGCCATCAGCATCATTGCTCCCTAGTTCAACCAGATCAAGAAAAAAATATAACAGGATCAATGTTTGCATCAAAAATTATGCGCAAGTAAATTACAAGACAGGAAAGTTTACTTAAACTCGTATTCTCATCAATTAAAACAGAAATTTGCTGAGAAATGACACGAACACAAACTATGTTTCATCTTCACAGATATATGGTCTATTGTGTGAGCACAAACAACACTGGTATGCAAAAAACACAACCCATATCAACACCATTTAACTGCTGTAAGTAATAAGATCTGGATGGTGAGTGACCACCACCCAAATAAAAGATGTTAAATGCATGCTAACCTAATAACACTATCTACAAGGTTCTCAAACTCAAATCTCCACAAGGGCCACATGAGGACTAGGATACTGGCCCGAGGGCCGTGTCACTGAAACCTTTTCATACGAGGAGTTATTATTAGAACTAGAGACAGCACTGCCTGGGTAGCCTTATGACACACATTTACTTTTAGAATTACTTCCATTCAAGATCCAAAGGGGGAGCCGTGTTCATCTAGATCAGCCAAACAAAAAAAGAGTCCTGTGGCACTTAAAGACTCACAAATTAACAACTACCTTTGTTAGTCTTTAAATGTGCCACAGGACTCCCCCCCCAAGATAACAGTATCATTAGAAAGACAAAGAATAAGCAAATGAACACACTTAAAATTTTGCATTATAAATCAGTAGCTCCCAACCTTTATGGCTGAGGGACCAAAATACAGTTGTTAAAACCTTGAAGGGCTACCTGTTTATTAAATAAAAATAAATTAAAAATTAATTAATTGAATTCTAATTGATCATAATTAAAATTATTTGGGTTCAATTTTTAATTAATTGAATTTGAATTAATTTTAATTGAAATTTAATTTTAGAAAGGCTTTTTAAAAACTTTTTATAAAAGCTTTAATTAAAATTAATTTTTAGTTTTGTTTTTTGTTGTTTTTTACAAGGAAGAAGAAAAGGAAAGAAAGAAGAGAAAGAAAGGACTGCTTGCATCCCCAAGCCCAGAGGGGTGGTCAGCAGCCATAGCCCGGCTCCCAGCTGCATGCTGGGACCAGGCAGGAGGCGGGCTGGGCCAGGGCCCCCAGCACGGACCCTCCCAGTGGAACCCACCCCACACCCCCAGGCCCCCTTAGGGACCCCAAAGCTGAGTACTGTCCGGCCCGGGCACTCCTCAGGCTCCCAGTTCCTGCTCCATGGGCCCCCCCCATTGCCCGGCAGCTCCCTGGCCCCGGCTCCCTGGCCCCAGCTTCTCGACCCTCCCAGTCCCCACCGCCCGACTGGCTCCGCGGCCTCTGCCCTCCCATCCCCCATTGGCTACCTGGCCCCAGCACCTCGACTCTCCCGGTCCCCACCTCCCAACTGGCTCCACGGCCTCCAACCCTCCTGGTCTCCATCTGCTCCCCGGCCCCAGCTCCTCAACCCTCCCGGTCTCCACCCCTGACTGGCTCTGCAGTCCCCAAGTCTGATCCTCCCGGTCTTCAGACCCCGTTCCCCGACCCCTCCCAGTTCCCTATCGGCTCCCTGGCCCACCCAGCCTTCCTGGTCCCAGATCCCCAGCACTCCCCGTCCCAGCTCTCCAGCCCCGCTCTCCCGCTTGGCCCCCCCAACTTACCTGGCCGGAGAGCTGCAGTGACATCTGGAGTTGCGCTGGCCAGGAGGCCACTCCCGCCCTGAATATGCTCTTTCGGAGCAAGCTCAGGGTGGGAGTTTTGAAAACTCCCCAGTCCGGCCAGCGGCCGCTGCTCCCAGCTGACCAGCAGCCTGCCTACAGGGCAGAGCGGAACATGTGTTCCGCCGGAGCTTTCTGGTTTCCTGGGCCCTGGAATGCTGGGCCGCCAAATTTTTAGGCCCGAGAACTGTGTTCCGGTGTGTTCCGGCGTACTTTAACCTCTGTATGGAGGGGATGATATGATGGGACGGCTTAGTTTGCAATTGTCCATTTTTTACTACTGGTGATAGATATGCCAGTGACCTGGGAAGGGGCATTAGATGGGGTGGGTTCTGAGTTATTACAGAGAATTTTTTCTTGACTGGCTGGTGAGACTTGCCCACATGCTCAGGGTTTAACTGCTTGCCATATTTGGGGTCAGGAAGGAATTTTCCCCCAAGGCAGATTGGCTTGGGCGCTGGGTTTTTTTTTTTTTTTGCCTTCCTCTGTAGCATTGGGCATGGCTCACTTGCTGGTTGATTCTCTGTATTTTAAAGTCTTTAAATCATGATCTGAGGACTTTAATAACTCAGTCATAGGTTAGAGGTTCATTACAGGAGTGGGTGGGTGAGGTTTTGTGACCTGCATTGCACAGGAGGTCAGACTAGATGGTCATTTTGGTCCCTTCTGACCTTAGAATCTCTATCCTAAGAATTAATATGGGTGCAAAATGCATTACCATATCATTCTCCATCTACCGAGAAATGAAAAATGATATACAACTCCGCCTTTGTTGTTCTGTGCACGAAGGATGATGATGTTGTTGGTAATTGGGTGTTTGATGTCTCAAGGATGAATTTTGTAATTTGCTGCTATTGTTGACAGAACGCCTTTGTAAACCTCCAAGCCACAATTTATCTCAGTCATTTAATATCTGTATGTATGGCTATTATGGTGTGTTCAGAATGAGTAATTTCACTCTGTCTGTTCAATAATGTAGATATTTTGCAATCATTTGTGAATGATTTTTTCTTTAAATGAAGAAATTAATGCCTAAATTCTGCATAGAAATAACTTTGTCAGATGCAAAGAAGCATTTGAAAGATATTGCTCCATCACGATGGAAATTCTCTCTTTCACCACTCCACCTGTTTTCTTTTAATCAAGGTTACAGGGACTAGAGTTTCAGCTTTAACTCTCCATTCCCTGTCTAGCCAAACAACATCCTGCTGTATTTGTTATAATAAAAATATTTAGAGATGGGGTTGAATCAATACCCTGGATCCAAATTCTCCCCAGTTTTCTAATGTGAGATCTAGATCTGCATGTTGTAATTTGGGCCCTTCACTAAATATATCACTTGTTGCTCACTACAGACCAAACAAAAACAGTTGCTGAAATGCTAAGCATTGAAATGAGACAGCCACCTTCACTGCCCATGTACTGAGCAATGAACTAGGGACTTCAGAGCTGAAAGCATAAGCTGTTATTGCTTATGCCAAGGAAGCAAGTTTTGGTAGGATGAGATATCGTTTGTTGATGAGCACAGAGAGGACCTGTCACATGTATTCACCAATAGGTTGCAAAAACACCAAGAAAAGGGGAGCTAGAAAACCAAGGCGGGTGCTGGACTACTGAGAAAATAGACACCGAAGTATAGAGAAAATGGAGATTGAAGCATTGAGGAATACAGGTTCCAAGCCACTGCAGAAATGCATCCAAGTACTCAACGCAAGGTCCTCTGTAACTCCACAGGAGACTGAACAGGACCTTACTGGAAGGCAGAGTTGTGCGTATGAAAAGGTGCCTGATCAATGTCAGAGAAGAATTGGCGAAATACCAAATATGCTCATGCACCTTAGACATTCAAGAGGGAACTGACGAGAAATTTTGGAGGCCCACATTTATACTAGGCAGAGGGTGGCCTTTGATAGACAATAGGAGCATGGATAGTGCTCTATCCTGAGTCCACAATAAGTGGTGCTAATAATAGAGCTGGTCAACATTTTTTTAAATGAAAAGGTTTTGGTATTGTTGGAAAATGGGCTTTTGTAAAAAAATAAAAAATTTGATGAGCTATTGTTAATATTTTGTGTGTGTGTGTGTGTGTGTGTGTGTGTGTGTGTGTGTGAGAGAGAGAGAGAGAGAGAGAGAGAGAGAGAGAGAGAGAGAGAGAGAGAACTGTTACATTTTCCCCCTCTCATGAGTACAGATTTTTGGGGCAAAATATTATTTAAGTAGTTATAAATTTTGTTTTGTTTGCCAGAAGCCGTGGTTTTAGTATGACGTGTATGCTTAGGCCCAAAAGTTGTTGAGAACATCTGAGAGGAAAAGCAAGTCTATATGCACATAAGTTAAACAAACTTATCAGCCAGCAACCTTCATGTACTTTAAATGTGATGCCTTACAGAGTATTTTTTTCATTTTAACTTATAATTCTAGATCATAAATGCACCCATAACTATGATGTCGGAGCTCCTGAAATATTCATTTGATCTTACTCAGTGAACTGTGATTATTTCGGTTGTTTCAAACTCCTGGATAGCCTTTGATGCTTGTATTATTTGTATGTAAATTCAAAATATTAGGTGGCATTATCAAGAAGGTGCAGATTGAATCATAACAACCCAGGAAAATTAATGCAATCTTGGCAGACAAGGAGAAATATTTAAACTATCAAGTTGCTGGCTGCTAGCTATGATTTTAGAGAAGAGAAAAATAAATGTAAAATTTTAGAATGTAAACATCTCAGGGAATTACAGTCTGTACAGACACTTGGCAGATTTGTAAGCATGAAAGTGTACGCTAACTTGTAGCCTTGAATAGCTTTTTAGAAAGTGCAGGTAGAATCCTAGTTTTGCATTGAATGAATGCTACAGTAACTTTCCAGCCCTGAGAGCAGAAAATGTGAGACTAGTTATTCACTTGATTAATTGTAACTACATTTAATTAAACCATAAAATTGTTTTCAGACAGCATTAAAGATCAGATTAAAATTTGGAAAATTAGGATAAGATTGAAATTCTTTCTCTAACTTGCCATGTTCCATAGATGGCACCTATCATTCATTAAAGCCCCTTCAATATCTAGGCCATTGGAAACACAGATTCAGTCTTAATTCTGAATATCCATGCTTTTGGGTATTGAAAGGCAGACCCTCAATGCCATTTGAATACATTGTCATTGTAGCTTTTTACTTTAAAGTAGTAGTTTTTTAAAAAGCATCCACCCATTGCAGGGAATGAGAAATAACGTAATTGACTCTAATGGATGCGAAATTGTCTACACGGTTTATTAACAACATAGAGTCTCATTCCACCCAGCAGGCACAGATAGTTGTACCTGAAGAGATGGTTGCCCTGAAGCAGTGACGAAACTGAATTAACCACTAATGAAAATTTGCATGTGTTATAACCTAGAACAGTGTTTCTCAGTGACCAGTCCATGGACCAGAGCCAGTCCTTGAGATCTCCTTGACAGTTTAGGAAGGCAAGAATCTGTTCTGTGGTATCAAAAAGACTGTGAAGGAGTATCCCTAGGGAAACAGTGGAAGCCCCAGGTGTTTACAGCTAGGATGGGCAAAACAGTAGATAATATTAGAGATGAGCCTGAATTGCATAGTTTAAGATTCAGAGGCTGAGGTGCACTTTCTGAAAACGCACAGGGGTTTTGGCCTCTTACAGTGATGCATAATGAAGATTTGGATCTGAACTTCTCCAGGGTGGAGAGTCCAGAAAATATACTGATGGGTGCCTGGGATATTGGTGGCTGCATGACCTAACAGACTTATTCTATCCCTAAACTGTGGTATCCTGTTTTTCGATTATCCTCTCTCTAGCCATTGGCCCAGCAATCAATAAAGCCATATATTAATTTTTGTAATGGCTATTTCACTAGTTGAAATGTGATGGGTTGAGAACTAGTCTTCAAAGGTCTGAATAATGAGAAGAGTTAGTTTTCTTGGGGTCTCAGTCACTCATTCCTGCAGCATGGATGTATGTAAATACTACAGCTAGGCAGTTATTCAAAACCATCTCTGCCACAGATGCATATGAGACTGAATCGTCTGATAAATCATTGTGCTGAAGACAGACAAAAAAGAATAAATAAAAGAGAAAATTCGAGGGAAATGTCCTCACTTTCAGCTTCCATTAAAGCTGTTTTCAGAATCGTAGAATCATAGATGAAAAAGGCACTCGAAGATGTTTTTGAGACTCTGGTCCATATTGGCATGTTGTGTATATCCACAATAGAACATGCTGGCTAAGTAATATTCTGAGGTAATTCTCAAGAATTACCTCTTATTTTTCAAGGATTGCAATTCTGAAGTCATCCCCATCTTATCTGTCGACAGAAATTCTGTTTACAGTGGTATAGTCTCCTTTCATAAAGGAAACTGGCTGGATCAGGGGGACCATTTATGATATGATTTAACATCAATATTTCAAAACTACAATAATCTGTATGAGATATGGCATGTCGGGTACCAACAGAAAGGTTATAACTTCGTAAGATTGATGATATTGTTTATGGTGCATGTGTCATGTTGTATTGGAAGTTACGGATATGTTTGATGTACCTGTATTTCAACTTGTGCTGCATTTCTGGGCCATACCCAGGTTGGATGGCTACAGCAATAGCCTGTATAATAGCCCATTAAGAAAACTCTCAGGTACAGTGGGCCCAAGAGAGACCTGATGCGACACCTGGACTTGCTTATGTGACTCTAGACTTCATCTTATTTCTAAAAATTTCCAAGCGTAGCATGGAAAAGGTCAAGGGACATAAAAGGCAGCTGTGCACCGTCCATCTTGTCTTTAGTCTACGCAGCCTTCAGTCATCACCTACCTCTGGATTTATTCATCTACAAGGGAAGCTGTTAAACCAAGGCCTAAGATCCATCCAGGTAGTGGATGTGCAGCACAGAAACTATACAATCCTGCAAATTCTACTGAGAAGCTGATGTGTATGGACGTTTAAGTCATTTGTATGCATGTGATTGCTTTAATCTTTTAACAGTTCTCTTATAGTTTGTTTCTTTCCTTTCATATGAAACCTTTAGTTTTAGTGACTAAAGGATTGGCTGGCAGTGTGGTATTTTGGGTAAGATTCAAACTTATATTGATCTGGTAATGTGGCTGGTCCTTTGGGGTCAGGAGAACTCTTTTTGTAAAGAGCCTGGAGTTTTACGTAACTTGTCTCTTTACTAGACCCAGTGGCTGACTGGGAGCCAGAGGCTGAAACGCAGTAAAGGGGGCTGAGTATATTTTATTTTAACTTCTTGATAACCAATGGGGGATCAGAAGCATTGTTTGTGGCTGGCTGGGAAGCTTGATCAGTACTGGGAGAATCTGCTCTCCTTTTGCAGCCTGCCCTGATCTTGGTGTTTTCAGATGGCTATCCTAGGCACAGATGCGTCACAGTGTTGAGTGGCATGTTCCAATTGTCACATTGTTCTTCCCCTGCATGTGTGCCGTTAAAATACTTCAGACTTCTGAGGGAGGGAGATTAGTAGACTTTAGAGTCTTATTGGAGACTAGGTTATGGGAAAAGAAAACCGCCATATATATATTTCTTTGACAATATTATTTCTGCTAAGGGCATCCTGTGTAATTTTGGGATGTTAGCAACCACGTTAACTCCTTTGCTTGCTGTGGGCTTCTCTCAATAAAACTGTCTGAGAAAGCCTGAGGAGCTGTAAATCTCTGTACAAATTCTCCTATTGCTGATGATTTTCAGGGAACTCTGTCATATATCATTTCTGCTAGGATTGTTTGAATGGAGAATTAATTTACACTGGTTCCTTGATTAACATACCAACTCTGAGTCCGGGAGTAAAATTATTAGGCTCAGTCTGCCTAATTAAATAAGCCAATAGTTTCTCTTTTTCCTTCTTCCTTGGTCTCTCCAGGTTTATAATGGGTTCATTTTAGTTAGCAAGCAATGCAGAAGTCTCATTCAATAACCAGGAAAGAGCAGCACCATTCGGCTCAAATAATCACTTTATTCCAACAATCAACAGGATTTGCACTCCGTAATCTTATTAGTTTGGCAACACAAGCATGCATCCATCTACAAACATGTTGAATGGTTGACAGGTGTCGGTGTCATAAAATCAATATAGGCAGTGATAACTCTAGACATAAGCAGACTAAGCAATTGCTTAGAGATTGCAATGGGCTAGCAACACTTCAGGGTGTATAGGCATGAATCAACCAAAATTATGGTTTGTAATGGTCCATGATTTTATTGATTTATGGATTTAGGGCAAGAAGGAACCATTGTGATTATCTAGTCTCACTTTCTACATGGCACAGACTACTGATCTTATCCAGTCACTTCTGCATTAAGCCTGTAACTTCTGTTGGAGATATAATACATTTTTTGAGAAAGATGTGCTGTCTTCATCTACAGACTTCAAGTGATGTAGAATTCACTAAGCCAGTTGGGAAGTTATTCCAAGGATTAATGACACTCACTGGTGAAAATGTGTTCCTTATTTCTGATCTGAATTGATCTAGTTTCACTAACTGGTTCTCTTTGTGTTTTTTTCCTGCTGAAATAAAGAGCCTGGTATGATCTGAAGTCTCTTCTTCATGTAGATCCTTAGAGACTGTAAGTATTTTACAGCATCACAATACAGCAAATATAATGGGCCAATCCTGCTTGCCTTACTCAGTCAAATCAATGGGATATTCACTGTGAGTAAGACAAGCTAGATTTGGCTCAATATTCATATAATACGGCATATGTATTCACTATCTCTTGAGTTGTTTTTCTGTTCTAATGTATGGTACTGGACAGCCTCTAATTACCATAGTCCAGTCCCTCAAGAAAATGGAAGCTTTGTTCCTAATGTGGAGGTGCAAGGAATTCCCTATTTTCACTTTCTGATGTGAAAAGGGCTCTTCTCCCCCCACATTCTGAGCTGATCACTACATTTCACTATACCCTTTTTCCTTTGATAATTTTTTTTTTACAGATTGTTACAAAGGAACCCACTGGAATTCTGTGTATATTTATAGGACAACATGTATCTGTTTCCTGTTCACTTTTATCTGGTTTTGTAGCATTTAGCACACCTCACAGACCGAGAAGAATGTCTGAACGTCTGCAGGAAGAAGACCTAGATTCCTACTGAATTTTACTTTATGTATAAATGGAAATGCACAGTCCACCATGTCAGGCTTAGCGCAGCTTGTCACTGTAGGGAAAGAGGTTCAAATAGTAGGGTCAGGTGTGAAAGAACCATAGTCATTAGCAATCTGAAGGCTCAAAACAATGAAAAAAACTTCATTCAAAGAACTGGATGTTGGCTTTCACCATAATTTTGCAGGTATACAGCTAATATTATACAATCATCAGACTCTTAAGACATGTCAGCACAAAGATCATTTCCCAAGGTAGTTCAGATATTGTTAGCTATGCCCTACAATGGGTCAGAGTGCACATCTTGGGAATGATAGAAGCCATTATAGGTAAGCAATTCAGGCAGAATTGTCATAGCTTGACTAATATGCAACCTGATCTTCCAGTCCAGAATTAGACCTACGGAACAGGATATCTCCTGCATGTTATTTCTTCATCCCCACTGATGACAAGAATAATCAATCTGTTCTGTAGGGAATCTTTCAGCTGTAAGAGCTCGGGGCATTGGAATGGTTTCCTCCAGGTGTAATGCGCTCAAGGAAAATGTCAGGAGTAGGTGGAACTGTCTTGGATCTCAAGAGTCTGAACAAGTCAATAAAAAAGATTAAATTCAGAGGGACACATTAGCATTGATTGGAACTGCAGTCTCTGCAAGGGACCTCTAATGCTGAAGTTAATTGGCAGATTCCCACCAGGGCTTTTTACCTGTAACTTCTTTGGTTTGTATATAGAAATACTCACTTCTTTAACAAAATATTACCTTTCGGTCTGTCCTCCATCTCTAGAGTGTACATAAAGTTATACTCATCAGAGGGAGTTGAGAGGAAGAGACCCAAAGAACCCTTGATTCATGATCACCTTAAAGACTATTCCAGCCCTGCACAGAAATCACTGAGTCTTTCCATTGACTTCAACAGGATTTGGATCAGGATCTTAAAAATGAGCTTCCTTACTCCCATCAGAGGATTGTTCTAGGAGTGAAGATTAGAGCTGGATGGGAAATGGTTTTTCCATCCCATGAAAATTTTTGAGATTTCAAAAAAAAACCACAATATGTTCTGCACCAGGACAAAATTACGATCTTTCAATTTTTTTTCATGAACATAAAACCAGCCTCCTCTCCCCGCTAACCTCATCCCAGAACAAATAATAGACTGATGTTATGGTACTCAAGTAGGATGTGTGACACACAGGTTCAAATCTCTGCTCCAAATCAGACACAGCAGGTATTCTAACCACCAAGCTATTGCCTGTTTGGAGTTTTCGCTTATTCTCTCTGGTTTTAACCAGAAATATCATCCTAGAACTGAGAAGCCTTCCCAGAAAAAGTTTCCTTAAAACTCATCCTTTCCCACAAAAAGTTTTGGTTTGGATGAAATAGAAGTTTCCTTTTTACTGCGAAATTCCCGACCAGCTGTGGTGAAGATAGACAGGGGTACAGGCCAAATGTGTGGACTGTGAGAGGTTTGTCCCCGAAAGGAAATTTGTTTGGCAAAATTGCATCAAAGCATTTTTTTAAAAGGGGGGGAGGGGGAGTGTTCCCTTACTCTTCAAGGAAGGGATGGTGAAGAATACAATGTACAGATGAGTATGGGTGCGTCTACACTTGTAAGTTAAGTCAATTTAAGCTTGCTTAAGTCGACTTAAGGGAAAATAAAGTCAACTTTGTAAAACCTCCTTTTAAGTTGACTTTTGGCTTAAGTCGACTTTCTAAAGTCGACTTAAGCCAGTGTAGACATGGAGTAACCCTAAGTCAACTCTAAGTTGAATTAGGGCTCTCCAGGACTCCCCCACTGCCCTCCCTCCCAGGGGGGCTGGCACAGGGAGCCTGGCATGCCCCTGCAAAGGGCAGGGCAGAGCCCTGCCCACCCTGCCCCTATGCCCTGCGAGGGTCCCTATCCCCCTTTGCCCCATTGTACCCAGGTACAGTGGGGCAAAGGCTAAGCCCCCTGGCACTTGGCAAGGGGTGCCCCCCCCGCCACCATGGACCTGTCCCAGGTCCACCTAGCCCCTACAAGTCGACCTAGGCGTCCAGTTCGGACACTCTAGGTCGACTTTGTAGGGTCCCCCCAAAATCGACTTAAAATTTAAGTGTAGACATGCTAAGTCGACCTAAATTAACAAGTGTAGACATAGCCTCTGGGGCTATGTCTACACTTGCACTTTTACATCGACTTTAACTAAGTCGACTTAGTGTGTCTACACTTAAAATTAAAGTTGACTTAAAGGGGAACTTACAAAGTCGACCTAGAGCATCCACTGGATACTCTAGGTCGACTTTGTGGGACTAGGGGGACCTTGGGCAGGTCCACGGTGGCGGGGGGGGGGGCACCCTTTGTGTGCAATAGGGCAAAGGAGGACAGGGACCCTGGCAGGGCATGTGGGCAGGGTGTGACGCTGTCTGGATTTAGGGAAGCATTTATGATATTATTTTCAATTGATAGCTCATAAATGCTATAATCCATAGGAACTATATCATGTTTGGTATCAATAGAAAGGTAGTAATTTGCTGGGAATGATTATATAGTTTATGTCTAGGAATTCTATTTCGATTAGAAGTTAGGAATTCAGTGTTCTATCTATACTTTAACTTGTGTGATTTTATGGGAACGCCCCAGACAGGATGTCACCAACCATTGTCTCCTTAATGTTTAGGAATTTTCCAGGTAGAATGGTCCCAGGGAGTATCCTGATGAGCCATTAAGGACATAAAGAATA
The DNA here is from genome assembly GCA_007922175.1 of Pelusios castaneus. Taxonomy (NCBI): domain Eukaryota; kingdom Metazoa; phylum Chordata; order Testudines; family Pelomedusidae; genus Pelusios; species Pelusios castaneus. Next base: position 2,243,630 of record ML686047.1, read on the forward strand.
CAACCATTGTGTCCTTAATGGCTCATCAGTTTACTCCCTGGGACCATATCACCTGGCAGATTCCTTAACATTAAGGAGACAATGGTGGTTCACACCCTCCCGTCTAAGGCATTCCTCCAGAATGACAAAAGTTAAAGTATGGATATAACATCAAACTCCTAACTTCTAATCGAAATAGAATTGCTAGACATAAACTATATAATCATTCCCAGCAAATTACTACCTTTCTATTGATACCAAACATGATATAGTTCCTATGGATTATAGCATTTATGAGATATCCATAGAAAATAATATCATAAATGCTTCCCTAAATCCAGACAGTGTCACACCCTGCCCACGTGCCCTGCCCCTTGGGGGGCATGCCAGGCTCCCCCTGTGCCCCCCCCCCAGCAGGGAGGGCATTGGTGTAGTCCTGCGGTAGCCCTAAGTCGACTAAGGGCTACCCCAAGGCTACATTGGCTTAATTTGACTTTAAAAAGTCGAATTAAGCCTTAGGTCGAGTAGAAAGGTGGTTTAATAAAGTCGACTTAACTTTAATTAAGTCGACTTTATTTTCCTTAAGTCGACTTAAGCAAGCTGCTTAAGTCAACTTAAATAAAGTGTAGTATGGACACAGGGCAAATTAAGTCAACTTAAGCCAAGCTTAAGTCGACTTAATTTACCAGTGTAGACGCAGCCAAGGAGTCCTGTGGCACTTTTAAAGACTAACAAATTTATTTATCGCATGAGCTTTCGTGGGAGAAAATCCTACTTCATCAGACACTTTGACGAAGTGGGATTTTCTCCCACAAAAAGTCATATAATAAGCAATAAATAAATTTGTTAGCCTTAGAAGTGCCAAAGGACTCCTTGTTTGTTCAGCTCTAATACGGCACTCTTTTGGAGGAGGTCTGTAGTGCTTGCATCATACCTATGATTAGCAGGCCAAATTATCCTCCTCATTAGCTTTGATTCATCAGGATCTAAGCTCAGTTTCCATTTCAATACATTAACCAGTAACTAACATCAGATACCAAATGCCAGGTTCTCCATTTGTTTTCACTTAAACAGAAGGAGTGACTGTTGCCAATTTCAGGGAACTAAAGTATACAATAAGGTAGCTAAACAGCATCTTACTTTCCCAAGACTACCACTGCAGGAAGCAGCACAATAGGTGGGTGTTCCATCAGCCAGACGTGATGCAGCAGGCAAACGGAGCTGAAGGAAAGAGAACTTGATTAAACATGCTGAGAGGCCAGGACTACATGCTGAGACTCTAGTGATGGTGTAGTAATGACCTGGCCCCAGTTTACATTCCTCAGCCCATGGAGTCTTACTGAATTAGGGCCTGCCCTGAAACCTGACCTTCTTTCTCCATTTCCACATGTTGTATTCTAGCTAACACTGTGCGTAAAGTTGCAGAATTTTATTTAAATGTACAAACTGGTGGTGGTTAGGCTGGCTTCTCTGACGCCACTCAGAGCTGGGCAACCAGTCCCTTTCAAAGGACCACTCTTTGCTTATAGACCAGTTCCTCCATTTACAAACAGATGCCTGCCTTTACACTGGGTGGCTACTGTCTTGGTATAAGGCCAGAGTATTCCATTTCTGACATGCCTCTGTATTGTTTACAGTCAAAACACCTCTCTGAGTTAGGGTATCTATACCTGGCCTGTTAACCAGGCAGCTCAGGGTGGACGCCATCTAAAGCACAAACACTACTGGGGCATTACTTATTCCAACGAAAGTGCCAGGAGAATTCAAATATGCAGACCTGGTACCATCATGGCAACACTCTTGGGGTGTGTCTACACTGGGAACTTAGGTCCACATAAGGACGCTTAAGTCGACCTACACAAAGCCACGTCCACATTCGGCTTTTATTAAGTCAACTTAAGCTCTTCCTTAAGTCGACTTAATAACACCACCTCTGAAGGTCGACTTGAGCCTTAAGTCAACCTCTTAAGTTGACTTAAAGCCAGTGTGGACGGGGAATAGTGCTAAGTCGACCTTATTAAGTCGACTTAAAGCCAATGTGGACGTCTACATCTACTGTTAAGTCGACTTAACAAGGTCAACTTAAGTCGACTTAAAGTATAGCCGCTCTGTTAAGTCGACTTAACAAAGTCGACTTTAGGTCGATTTAAAGTCAACCTTGTCAAGTCGACTTAATAGAGTCGACTTAACTTTACAAATGTAGACATAGCCTTGGCGCCACCTCTGTCCATTACAGGTGTTTATCCCATTCATTCTGTGTTCTACAATGGAAGACTTAACATGAACCCTACTGCCTGCACTCACAAACACAGGTTCGATACTCACCAGGGTCTCACTTGGGATAGTGTAGATGTCGGGCATGCTCACTGTGGTGGGCATGTGACAGAAAGCCACTTGCACTATTCACTGATGTCTGCAGAGGAAATTTCTTTTTAATACCAACAAATATGTGTTGCTGCCTATTAGTCAGAAATCTCAGCCACTGTGCACTCTTACAACGTGGCTGAAAACCCACAGGATCTGGTCTCTTCCCAGGCCCAGTGGCATGTGCTCGGACCTTTCCAGCACTGTGTATGAAGGACAAACAACTCTCTTCACCCAGGAATGGTGCTAAGATGGTTACTCAGTGTCCTTGAAAGTCCTCCCCAGGAAAGTCCAGTGTCTTATCAAAGTCCTCCCCAGTAGGTAAATCCAGCTAAACAATGCCCAAATGCAAGGCCCAGCAGAGATATTTGCACCACAGGACATTCCCGCCAAAACTGTAGATCATTCTCTCATTTTTTCTGTCCTGAGTAAATTGACTGTTTGCTCCAACCCTCCCCCTCTCCCTCTGTCTCTTCACTCCAGTTTCCCTCCACACCTGCCTCTCTTACCATCCTCTCCACTTCCCTAACCTCCTCCCCCTCTTCTCTTCCCTTTCTGTTTAGTGATCCCCTCCTAAAAAACCTCCACACACACACAAACACAAAGAGTTGTGGAACTAACATGCCGTTGACTGCTAGCCCATTGTTCATCCTGCCTGCATGTTCTATCCCTTTCCCTACCCTACCTCATCATTTAAAGTAAATTCTGTCTCATTTTTTTCCCTTGTCCTCTCCCATCTATCTATAAGCCTCTGCTTTTTTTTTTGTTTGTTTGTTTGTTTGTTTTTGTCTTATACTTAGATTGGAAGCTTTCGGGATCAGGAACAGTCTTTGTATGCTGTGTTTTCACAGCAGCTACCACAACAGGCTCCCAGTACATGATTCTGAAGTGCTTTGATACCACAAATAATAATGATAAAATAAAAATCAATTTATTTTCATTAAAAGTAGAGTTCTAGCATGTGACAGAAAAGAAAAAAAAAGAATAATCACAACACACAGGATATTTATAAATACTATTACCGCAGTGCACTAGACAGGCAGAAAATGTAGGTGACAAAGTACAGCCATATCATTTACAGCATAACTAAATATTATCTGAACAAAGCTAGTGTCTCTCAGTCTAAATCCTCTCAAGGTTTCTTTCTGCCAGTCAACTCAGATATTCAAAATCTTTCTGAAAGTCTAAAGCAAGAGAAACCTGTTTAAATTAAAATAATTTTCCTTCGATGTGCTGATGAAAAGGTCAGTTGTATTTCATTGTGGTATGACATCATTGTTCTTAATCAACAGTAATAGCTTTCTTCTTGTTGCACCACTAAATTTAACTGTCCATGTAACCCAGATCCCAATCCTGCAAAGCTTTACATGCATGTAAAATTATTGCATGTCAGAAGTCCCCCAGACATCAGCAGGGCTTTTCAAGTGTGTGAAGACATGCACATTCATTAATCATGGCAGCATCTGAGCCCTATTGGTTTTGGCTGGCTTCTTTCTTCTCTTCCTGTTCCCATTTTTCCAAGAATATTGATTTGCATTTAGTATAAATATTTTCCCAAGCCCAGCAAAGAATCCCAGACTAAGAAAAGCCACCAGTTCTCACAAAATCATACCGAGAAACAAAGTGGGTGAGGTAGTATTTTTTATTTTATTTTTTATTTTTATTTTATTATTTCTATTAATAAGAGAGATGAGTTGCAGGTTGTAAGAAGAGCTCTGTGTGGCTTGAAATCTTGTCTCTTTCTCATCAACAGAAGTCGGTCCAATAAAAGATATTATCTCATCTACCTTGTCTCTCTAGTATCCTGGGACCAACACTGTTGTAATAACATCGCATACATAAAATCACACTAGCTTTGCTGAATGCCTTCAAAACCGTTCTGAGTTAATGCTCCCATATCATAACATATGACAGTTCTGTTCTTTAGTGGATTAACTGTTATCAGCAATCCCTTGATTTGGAGGTGATCTTTAACATGGATTTACCCGTAGTCCTGAGATGACTCAGGAGTCCAGTCCTGGAACCACAGATCTGCCCACAATAGATACAGACATTTCTTAGAGGTTCAGCTGCCTGCTGGTAGAAAGATCCTTCCTTCCTTCCTTCCTTCCTTCCGTCTCTCTCTCTCTTTTCACCTTCAAGGTCAAGATGCATCTCCTTGAAATGGGACACTGCCTGATGGAGGATATGGTGCTTTTGAGCTCAGTTGGTGACTTTCTCTGACCAACTTATGATGTTCACATCAATTTTCTTAAGATATGTTTTCAGTATATCTTTGTAGTGCTTCTTCTGGCCCCCACAAGATCTCTGACCATAGATAAAGTCAGAGACCTTGTTTTGGGAAGTGAAAATCTGGCATCCACACACAATGTACAACCCAGTGTAATTGGAGCATAAGGATTATTGCTTCAATGCTGGTAACATTGGCTTCATTGAGATGCTGGTATTAGCATGGTGATCTTCCCACATGATGCGAAGGATCATCCGAAGACATTACTGGTGATAGCTCTCCAAACTTTTAAGGGTTTTGCATCTGTAAAGGACTGTAGAGATGACAACAGTCTTATAGATCTGTATGTTGATGTCCTTCCATTGGTCACAATCTGTGAATACATGTCAGGGCAATTTTCCAAAGAAAGCACTTGCACACTGAACCTTACTGTCAATTTTTGGATTTTGAAAGAGTTGGCTACCAAGATAGCAGAAATACTCACCTGTCTAAAAAGTCTGTCCCTCAACAGTAATTTGTGGTGGATCGTGTGCAAGACCTGAGGTAGACTGATAAAGCACTTTAGTCTTCTTGGCTATATCTACACCGGCAATTTAAGTTGACTTAATGAGGCTTAAGTTGACTTAAATTAAGCCACGTCCACACTAGGCTTTCATTAAGTCGACTTTGTTACTACCACTCATTAAGTCAACTTAACCCTTAAGTCGACTCCTTAAGTCGATTTAAGGATGATGTGGACATGGAGTAACCCTTAAGTCGACTTTATTAGGTCAACTAAACGGTGGTTAGGTCGACTTAACAAAGTGGACTAAGTTGACTTAAAGCTAAGTCAACTTAGTCCACTTTGTTAAGTCGACTTTAATAAGGTCGACTTTAAGTAGACTTAAAGTCGACTTAACTTTTCTAGTGTAGACATAGCCATAGATATTAAGTTAAAATTCTTAAGCTTTGGTTATGTAGGCGCCCCTCGTTACAGGCGGGCTCGGAGGGCGCCCCCTTCAGGTGCGCCTGGGGAATTAGCAGCAGTGGGGCACTCCTCTGGTCACCCGGTTCGGGGTCCCAGCCCTTCCGGTGGGGCTGAGCCAGCAGAGTCCACAGTCAATTGCCGGCCCTCAGGCGGGGCGGGGTAAGCACAAGGCAGTCTCTGGCCCAGGGAAGGGCGAGGTTCTATAAACAGGCCTGGCCTGGCCCAAGGCAGGGCGGGGCAGGCAGCAGTCTCTAGCCCAGGGAAGGGCGAGTCTCTATATATAAGCCTGGCCTGGCCCACGGCAGGGCGGGGCAGGCAGCACACAGCACAGAGTTAGTTGCCCCGGCCCTCAGGCAAGGCGGGGCAGGCAGGATACAAAGTCAGTTGCCCCGGCCCCAGGCGGGGCGGGGCAGGCACAAAGAGTCAGTTGCCCTTTTTTCCCCAGGCAGGGCAGGCACAACCCACAAACCTCTGTTTTGGCTTCCTAGCGGTTTGTAAGCTAGGGCTGGTTAGGGAAAAGGGGCGTGGGAGGGGGACGCAGGCCCACCCACTCCACTGCATCCCAGCCCAGGGCCCTATTCAGTGGCAGAGGCGTCTGCCACTGTGGTCAGTGGGGCTCCGGCCGAAACACACTGACCCTCAGCAGCCCTGCCACGCACCATGCGGTGGCCAACCGCTCTGGGCTGCTTCCTCCCACCCTGGGGTTTGGGGTACCTGGATCTCCACGCCTAGTAGACACCGGGGTATTCCGCCGTGGGGAAGTTCCCAAAGCCGTCCAGCTCGTCGGGGGGCGGCAAGGCTGGCAGAGTCTCGTCTAGTTCCTCGGGGAAGGGCAGCTCCTCTAGGTCACAGGGGCCGTCGGGGGGTTCTGGTCCGTAGGGCTCCGGGGCAGCGGGTGGTTCCCTGGGATCCTCAGCCCAAGGCAGCTCCTCCAGGTCACAGGACTGGTCTGGAGGGTCTGCAGCCAAAGGTAGCTCCTCCAGGTCACAGGGCCCGTCCCGTGTCTCCACACTCCAAGGCTCAGGGCCAGAGGCTTGGGGGGCTGGGATCTCTGGAGACGAGGGATCGATCTGCTCCCGGGAGGCAGGCGCCTCCTCCACCCGCCTGGGTCCGTGCCACCGGGGGCGGTCTTCGGGGCCCCAGGCAGTGGGAAGCCGAGGCTAAGCCTTCTCCTGCCCTGGGCCTAGTGCCTGGCTCCTGAGCAGTGAAGCGCAGTGCTTCCCTGTTGATGTCTGGGCCCTGAATGAGGGAGAGGGCCGCTTTCTTATACTGCCTGGTAGGGTCCCACCCTCTGGCTTCCTGTCGGCCCTGATTGGTCCAGCCGGCTCAACCCCCTTTCCAGGGGTTGGCCCGGTGCTCCCGTCTATCTTCCTGGGCGGCCATGTTCCCTGGCCCTGACTCTGGCCCTTACAGGTTAGTTTATGCAAAAAAAATCCAATGAAGACTGAAGGTCATTCTCAGTATGTGCAAGGATAGTACAGTCATCAGCGTACGGAAGATCAATAATGGATGCCCTGAGGATTTTAGACTTCAGCCATAGGTATCAAAGATTAAAAAACCATTTATCCATTCTATATTGAATGTCAACTCTAGTGGGGAGACAGTCTTTAACAAGGACCAGAATGACTGCTAAATAGATGGAAAATAGGGTTGGGGCAATAACACAACCTTGTTTAATCTCAGTTTTGATGACAAAATGAGGCTGTCTTCAAGTCATTACAAAGAATCTTAGCTGTCATCTGATCATGAAGAAACCTTAGGATCTTAATAAATTTTGGAAGACAATCAAATCTGGCCAGCACCTTTCAGAAGGCTTAATGATTGACAGAGCTGAAGACCTTCATTAAATAGATAAAGGCCATGTACAGGTCCTGATTTTGGTTCTGAAACTTTTCCTGGATTTCACAGGCAACAAAGATCATGTTGATTGTCTCGTGAGATAGTCTGAAACTTCACTGAGATTCTGGTAATATTTCCTCAGAAAGGCTAACTGTTCTAGAGCATAATTTATAGACTACTATATATTCAACCCACAGAAATTTCTATACCAGGTCAAATTCTCCTACCCGAGGGCCCAAGGTGAACTTCCCTCTTTATCTGTTAGGGCCGATATAATATAAGCATAACAGTGTGGCTGTAATGGGGGAATAAGAAAATAATTTTACTGGTTAAACATTTGAATAAACAAGGGCTGGGAATCTGGAGAGTTTACGCAATGGTAATCTCTCCCTTGAAGATTATGTAAATTCTGCAAACATAAACTGTGATGAATCTCAGATCATAATATTTTTTTCACAGATAAATTGAGTTAAACTCTAGAGGCCAGGTAAGACTTTCACCAAATCAAGAGTTTTGATTAACTAGAACTGGATAAACATAGTTCCCTTGCACTGTTGTGGTTGTTGCTTGCCTGAATTAGGGTAGCTTTCTATCTCCCTACCTTACCTACACTGCAAATTAAGTTTATTCTTGAAAATATCCACAGGAAGTACTCTTCTGAGGATCAAACAGCTCCACATTAGAATACTGATTCAAATCTAAAATATTAACACAAAATTGGAAGATTCAGCATCAGCCCTGTATGTCTCAAAAGTAGGAATTGGATTTATACTCACCTTGAATTTTAAAGAACAACAAAATCTTCAAGCAAATTAATGTGTCTCCAGCTAACCACAAGTTGTTAGGTACAACAAGAAAGCTGCAGCGTGACATTCTATATCCTGTATTATGCAGGAAGTCATAATTGTCTCTTCTGGGCTTAAAAATATATCTATGAGTACCGAGGAGACACAGCAGGAAAATTACACATCCATCAGACTATTCCATATAACATTTATAGTATGTTGCTGTTCAAACGAGCCAAAACAGAAAATGAAGTAGAGAAGTACTGCTGTGTAAAGGAGCCAACATTAGACATTGCTGAAAATAAAATACCAAATCCATGAGCTCCTTGGGTAAGGGAGTAAATAAACGTAGCGCTTGGTACCTAAGGCTGTGTACAGACTTCTCCACACACAGACTGGGACTCCCACAGTGCAAACTCCAGATAAATGAGTGGTTGGTGCTGTGCCATTTTAAGTATGTTGTCAACCAATAGTGTTGCATTGGCTGAGTTGCTATGGAAAGTCAATACACTGTGGTGGAGGAAGAGAAACAATGTGGTGCAGTGGGTTGTTTTAAATAAGACGCTCAATGTCTATTCATTAGCTGTATCCCAAATATAGTAACATTTTCCAAAGATGTGTCATGCTGGTCATTAAGTTATATTTACTAAAGATCAACATGATACTCCATCTTAGATTTGATGGAGGTAACAGAGAATCTAGAGGAATCTTTAATAAAATATATTTATTGGATCTGCCCTCTGGAAAATTCTGTTGCAAGCTGGGATACTAGGGCATCAACATCCTTCCTCACAAAGCAAAATGTTTGGAAAGCAGGTATGGTATTCTCACCTGAGTTAGAGATGTGAATATCAGATTCTCCATTAGTCGATGCTTCATGGCAGACTTCAAAGTGAGCTCTTCTGTGGAATGCACTGCAATGCTCTCATGGCAGTGAACTAGAACCCATTCCAGTTGTGATCTTCGTCTGTCAGCAAACCTCAGCAAAAAGCAAGATCCAAGGGCTGCAATGATGCGCTCCTAGGAAAGGCAGCTCCATTAATGTCACAGACACAGGTCAGGCTCTTTTAGTTCCCAATCTGACTGCACATATCCTAAAAGGATCCCCTTCGCAGGAGCCTAGAGAACATGAGGGTACAGAGAACAAAGATGAGATCTACATCTGACTGTAATTACTCCTGGGGGAGTTCTGCATCAAAACATTAAAAATTCCATCCACAATATTTTTAAATCCTACAAATTTTATTAATCAAAATGGCACAATATAATCACACTGGTTTCAATTATTTTCATAATTTATTTCAAAATCCCTGTCAGCAATTATGTCTGTAACAATGCAGATGACAAAAAGGTTCAGGAACTGTTATTTTGACAAATGGATTCCTTACTAGGAATACAAATAAAGAACTTTGAGTAATAATTCATTTAAACTACAATACAGAAGCATATTTTCTGCACCACTGAGAAGCAGTGCAGAAGCTTGGGAAAATCAGGGTGGTGCTGAGGAAGAGGGAAGAAACTGCTGGGAAGAAGCCTGCGAGAGAACCTGGAGGGTTGTTGGGTGGTGAGTGCATGTATGGAACAGGTATTTGGAGTGAGGAAAGGACTGTTAGAGACTTGGGGAGCTTCACCCAGATTTGGGCTGAGCCCTAGCCTCTCTCATTCAATCAGACACATATACCCCCATCCCTGTGTCCCTGCACCCCCACTCTGTCACCCCTTCCCCCATCCCATGTGTCCCTGTACCCCCACTCAGCCCCTCCCTTCTCCTGTCCCCATGTGGCCCTGCACCTCCAATCATCTATCCCCTTCTTCTGTCCCCGTGTCCCTGTACCCTAAGTCAGCTATCCTTCCTCCCCATCCCCATGTGCCCCTGCACCTCCACTAAGCCACCCCCTCCTGTACCCACAAGGCCCTGCACCTCCCTCCCCCATCTTCATTCAGCCCCCACTGCAGTATATCCTCCCACTAACCCTTCTGTACTCCAGTCTGTGATCTCCCAGTACCCCCATGTGCCCCATGTTGTCCACCTCCCCCCCCCACCCCCATATCCCATGCTTCCTCATTTGTCCCCATGGGCAGGGCACTATGAAGAATGCAGAGGGATGTCTGCAGAGGACTGCTCTTCCCTAGGAGTGGCGGCCCTCCATTCTGGAGCCACAGCAGCAAGGTTTAACTGCAGTGCCTCTCTGTCAAAATGCATTTTCTGCAGAGAAAAAAAAATCCAGTGGGGGACATGAATGCTGCATGTGTGCAGTGATGCAGAATTCGCCCAGGAGTACTGTAACCCACTGGACAGAGGTGGATGGCAGAGCAAGTGTCAGGCAAGTGGAAGGAGAGTGGTTTAGCTTAAGCGGTCAGAGCAGGCATTAGGCCCAGTGATTGGAGCAGGCATCAGGAAACGTGTTGGAACCAAGGATTAGAGTCAGAACTGGAGCGGCAATTCGGGGTTGAAAGAGTTATCCACCATCTGTAAACATCTCACGTGGCTGCTCCTCTGAATTTTGGGATGTTTGTGCACAACTGTCATGTTTTACTCTCCAGTAACTATAGCACATTTTATATAATCTTCAGATGTCAAAACACAACTATATTTCCTTCTTCCAAAATTCTTTACCTTTGAAATACACTTTCTTGTGGTATTTGGAACAGCATCCGATGCCAGCAAAAAGGCTACAGTGTGAAACTTCCATGGACTTGCCAATTGTGAACTTCCTGCCAGGAAAAGTTCTAGGAAAGTAAATTTTATACAATGTGATCAGCTGCTGCCAATATTCAGTTCAAATATTTCTGTCAAAAGAAACATTTTTATGTTAGTTTTACTATATCATGTCAGAATTACATACTTTGCCCACTGCATCCCTCCTTTGGAGACTCTTGCATGATACTGACTGATTTTAACCTCCGTTCTGTGGCATAGTTTTATTTCTATATACGGTATGTTAGTAAGGAGAAAGAACCATCTATGGCTTATGGGCATGGAGCACCCAATAAAATGTTTATTTGAAAAGTAACAATGTGTATTTTATCAATCTGTTTAGTTTAGTGTCAAATACTGTGTTTTCCTCCCCGGGGGCATATAATTTTTTGCCTAGTTTAATAAAACCATTTACATTCATCTTTACTGATTCCACTGTTATTTTTCATTTCTCAACAAAGTGTATATTACAAACTGTTTGACTGTGTATGAGATCTGTCCTATTTAACCAGATCTACTTATCATTACAATGCATCTCTATCTTATAAAGCAGTCAGGCACATTTATCAAGATGACAAAGCTTCTATCCTATCAGATCCCTCAACGGAAATAAAGCAGCAACAAATACTTTAATGCAGCTCACTTAACAGTGCGAATATTTATAATTACAAAATCCTTAAGTGAGCTTCTTCCATAAGTGGCACTTTTTACATAAAATTGCGTTCACAATGTTTTCGGTACTTCCCATTAATCGTAACAGGGTATGTTTATATAGCACTAATAGATAATTAATAGCTGTTATAAGCTTGTTAAAGACATGAGTAGTAGTACAGATGGCTACATAAGCACATCAGAAGAAATTGTTAGGGCTTGTCTTCAATGATGGTGGCAAGTTAGCCCCCATCAGAATGATCTCGCTGGTTGGGTCTGTGAAGGGTCCTTAGTGGATCAGGAAGTGGACGTTGTAACACCAACCCTGCAGAAGGAGTAGCATTAGTTGGAGGGAAGGGGTAGAAGGCAGGCAATCGAAAGGAGATACAAAACGTATTTCAAGTACTTTGCGTATCTCCCTTTGATTGCTGCTGAAATCGTGCAGCACTATAGACCAGGGCTGAGATGGTTATACGCAACCTATTGGACTCTAATAACATACAACTGATTCACAATTTATAATCATATAAAGTTTACACCTTTATACTGTGCTCTTCATATCCAGTATGACCACTATTTCAGGATGGTAAAGTACTATTTACATTCCAAGAGTGTATGTAACCCATATGCCTGAAAAGGCTATCTCTGAGAGACCTGCTGAGGGTGGGTTACTGTTGCTGGGCAGATTAGCTACCCATAACTAGAAACTTCCAGAAGCAGGGAGTAGCATTTTGAGCATGCTCCACAGGATGTCTTGCTGGTGTGATGTGATGTTGTCAGTCAGATGACTGGAGAGCAGCAGTCTGTGCAGACAGCAGGCTAGAGCTGCCTTGAAAGGAGATCATGTGATCAGTTTTCTGGAGAGAAGCTGAGCCAGGAGTGAACAAGATGTTTTCTCCCTCTAATGGAGTCATTTGCAACAGACCTTGCAGACATGCATATGGGACTGAGGGCTGGTTGCAAAAGAGAAGGAAAAGCCTGCATGGAATGCTACAGAGGATTCTAGCAAAGGAAGAAGAGGACAGCTATTTCTTGCAACTCAAGCTTCTACACTGGAACAGCGACTGTAGCTGAGAGTTGGGTGAACTCCACCTGGACTTCGGGACTCTTGGGGATCTTTCCTGCGGGGGTTTCTGTAGGGATTGTTCTTGGTTAATTGTATTTTGTTTTCTTAGGATAAGGTTCATTTAGTTAGTAGTTAATAAAGTTCATTGTTATGTTTGGTTTTAGTAGTATTTTAATGTGGGGTGGTAACTCTGAGCAAGCTTCGCTGTGAGTCCCATACAGACTGGATCCTGGGTCTCCAGCTGCTTTCTCCATAGGGATTGGAATTGATTTCTGTGAGGCACTGGAGAAGGGCAATTAAATGAATTTTAGCCCACCCGAAGGTTACATGTACTGACCTTTGAAAGAAAGAAAAATGAGATATTCCATTGTCACTTCCACAATAGCCTTTTTAATGTTTTTAAATCTTTGGACCATCTGTTGCAATCTCAGTGGTAACTAGCCTTTCTGTTATTGCCCCGACATTGAGCAGTGGCTGATTTTAGAGCCTTGTAGCAGAACAGCTTTCACCGTTGGAAACAAACTGATGTCCTAGAAAATGGATGGGTGTAATTTATTTCCTCCATGTGTGTCTTCTTATCTCTACGACATACATAAGTCCTGTTACTCTTACACTACAGTAGACCCACTATACAGGCTACTCTAGCTCAGACATTCTTAGCAGCTCGCAGGAACAGCTACTTCCTTTGCTGTTCCCGAGATCTCTAATCATTCTTCCAACTGCTACACAACCTCCCCCCTTCATCCTAAGTTATTACTTTCCAGTCAGGAGTCAGAACAACAACTGTGGCAGGTTCATTCTCAGCCAAGGCGTCACACTGTTTAAGGAAGTGCTCTTCAAACACACAAGTGCTCCTGTAAATCACACATTAAGTTTCGAAAGACAAAAGAGTCTTGTGGCACTTTTAAAGACTAACAGATTTATTAATCGCATGAGCTTTCGTGGGATTTTCTCCCACGAAAGCTCATGCGATTAATAAATCTGTTAGTCTTTAAAAGTGCCACAAGACTCTTTTGTCTTTCTACAATAGACTAACACGGCTACCCCTTTGGAATTAAGTTTCGAGTTACTCATGCCACACTGAACTACAGTTCTCAGCAATTAACATTTAGGGGTACAGTGTGAGCGTAAAATGAAATGACACACAACACAAATGTGTTAAAAGAACATTATAAAGGCTGGAAAATCAAAAGTTAGAAAAACGCCAAGTTCAGATTGCCTATGCAACCTCAATTCAACCCCCTTGTACAGCTTTAGGATAGTATCTTTAATTACAGGACACGATGCTATTTTTTTCCAGAGGGCCTGAGCCTCACTCAGTGAACAAGATGAGAATTAGTTTTATCTTTATTGATCAATGTATAGTTCCAAGCCTTATTTACTGCTAGAGATACTGGGGTACCTCTAAAAAGGCTCTAACGTCACAGTGATTGTGCCTTATAGGTGCTTAAGACGAGAGAGTGACAGATGAAAGCTAAATTCCATCGCTGCTGGCCATCCTTCAATCATAGAAAATCATGTGGGAAATAGCCACCAGATCTTAACACGTGATCTCTGCACTCCCTGCTTCAGAGGGCTGAAACCACTCCCTTCCCAAATTGAAGAAGTATTGAATGCGCTATTGAAGGCCACTTTGGATACTGTCCACGGGGTCTGAGTTTCATGTCTGAGAGTGTGGTGAAAGACAGGGAGCAGCGTGTGTCTGAGAAGAGTGCAGCAATTGGACGTGAGGCACATGGCCTACTGCCGGCCTTTAGCAGGATGTCACATGCTGTCCCTTCCCGACCTCTCTCTGTTGTTCTGCTTATATAGCTTGAGTCAGCAACGCCTCATCTAGTTCACAGGAGGGCAGAATAAGCAGCTGGGGTGGACAGGTGCGAATGAGGAAACAGACTAGGCTAAAGCGAAGGCTGTTCAGGGACTGGAGGGAGCCAATCAACAGGTCTGCTGCTGACAGGAAAATTAGAAATGTCTACATGACATTCCCTTGGGAACTTTTAGAAAAGAGAAATATTTCTCCTCTTTCTATTCTGGCCACATGGGTTGATATTATTTAATTCTGTGATGACCTCAGATATGGAATACTTGCAGAATTGGCTGGTTGCACTGACAAATAATTACCACCACAGCAATGCAGTATTTGAAACAGTTTTGAATCAGTGAGTACCTGGGGCATCACGGCCGCTGAGCACATGGGGCATGAGCCCCATGTTTCTCAGGCCATGCCCCGAGTGTTTTTTGCCACCTGGCAGCAGCAACAGGAGCGGGATCCAGTCCAGGGCTGCCAGGCGGCAGCGGCCGGATCTGGCCTGGGGCCACTGGCAGGGGTGGCTAGCCGCCCGGGACAACCTGGACTGGGCCCAGAGTTGGAGGAATGGATTGGAGCCAGCGCAGAATGGGAGGGCAGGACTTCCAGCGGGGGAAGCAGAGCCCATGCCCAGAATATTCCTCTGGAGCAGCAATGCCCCTGGCGAAGACAGCTGCCAGTAATTATTTTATGATAGGTCATTTCCTTGGTGGTGGTCCCTCAATCAGTGTCATTCGTTCAAACACCCTTTTCATCCGACAGCTCTGCAGAAGGCTGCACCCCAATCTATTGTGATCCATGCATTTTTGACCAACAGCATATAGCCAATATTGCCATGCACTGGACTTAGAAAAATTAACTGCTGAGAGAGAGCAACTCCTGAATGTTCAGAATGGAATGTGACACGTACCTCCCTGGTCTCACACCCCAAGTTATAAAGAAAGATATTCCTACAATATATTCAATCAGATATTCCTACAGATATTCAATGGAAGAGAAAGAAACAGGGACCTTTATATGTAGAACTGGTACAATGTTATGTGAACTGGCCAGACCTCTAGAAAATATCCGGTAGTGAACACTCTTACACCATCAGCGGAATGGTGTAAATCTATATGCAGTCTTAGAAAACTCGATTCACCCACATCCTCAGGACAAAGGATTTCTCTCCTTTCATTTGGTTTTTAATTTGGTTTTGCAGACATACACTGGATTAGCACTCAGGAGACTGAGATTCTGTTCTGGCTCTGCAATTACCCTGAGATCTGATGTAGGGCTGGTCATAATGCTGCTCTGTGCCTCAGTTTCCCTCAGGCCATTAATCCATTTTGGGTCATCTTAAACTGTAATATGCTCAGAGCAGGGCCCGTCTCCCACTATTTATTTTTATAGCACTTAGCACAATCTTGGTTGAGATCCCCAATACACTACTGTAATACAAATAAATAACAATGAAAGATGATTATGGTAAAGAATTAGCAAATAAACTTTGTGACTAGGCTGGTAAATTTTAATAACAATCTCACAAGGCTTCCCTAATGAAGCTTTTCTCTCTCTAACTTCTAGATGTTCCTTTACACAAAGAAGCTGAATTCCCTTGCTGAAATAACTTTAGTAAGATTTTAACTCCCAGACATCTGAAAGACTAATGTGTAATTAGAAATGAGAACAGTTAGAGATATTCTAACTGCATGTACTTTGTATGCAGCACCTAAACAAGCTATGGCATCTTACAGAAATATTATTTATGGAGCAGCACAGAGTTATAGACACATCCCTGCTTAGTGAGCTTAAGTTTTACTACACAAAGTGCCTGTTCTGCCACCTAGTGGTTGCTATTGAGAAATAAATTTATTTTTTTCATGCCTCCATCATTCCACTTCTGGACACTGACAAACACAAACAAGGAGTCTTGTGGCACTTTTAAAGAGTAAGAAATGTATTTATCGCATGAGCTTTCATGGGAGAAAATCCTACTTCGTCAGATGCTTGAAGATAGAGAATGAAGTGGGATTTTCTCCCACGAAAGCTCATGCGATTAAATACATTTGTTAGTCTTTAAAAGTGCACCCGACTCCTTGTTTGTTTTGCTGACCCAGACTGACATGGCTACCCCTTTGGAACTTGACAAACACAGATAGCTTGCTAAATCTATAAGGCTATGTCTACAGTACAAAAATTTAGGTCAACTTAACAAAGTGCTTCCCCTGAACAGGGACTTAGTAAGTCAACCTGACTGCCCTTAGGTCGACCTAGTAAAGTGGACTTAAGCATCTACACTGTGCTTCGGTTGACCTAAGAAATTGACTTAAGGGTTATGTTGGCTTAACTGGCGGTTCTTATTAAGTCGACTTAAGCTTTCATTAAGTAGACTTAATGAAAGCCTGGTGTGGGCAGGGACTAAGTTAGGTCGACTTAAGCCTCCTTAAGTCAACCTAACTTGCAAGTGTAGATATAGCCTATGATCTAGCAGATAAGTAAAACATGAAACAGCTGTATGGCCAATGAGCAGGAATTAGAGAAAAGTAACAGTTAAACTAACTGTCAAGTTTAACATACACAATACCTAAACACAGCACAGAAGTGCTAGACTCTCTAAGTCTCTCTAAGTCGACTAGTGGACGCAGAGTAAATTAAGTCGACTTAATTTACTAGTGTAGATGCACCCTTAGCGGTCTTTGTCCCATTGATTTTCAGTGCGTCTCTGGCCCTTAGTGCCAAATTTTAAAGGTAATTAGGTATCTAAAGATGTAGATAGGTGACAAATAGGTGTGACAGATGGTGCCTAGGGCTCTCCCAGGAAAGGCGGGGTAGAGTGGGGTGTTGATACAATGCCTATCCTGAGCTTGGCCTCTGGCTGCCTATAATGCCACTGTTAGAGCGTTTCCAGGATGCAGTAAGACCCAACAACCCACCAGGAGGTGGTCCTGAAGCCCCCCTGGGCACGGCAGGGCTCAGCAACCAATGGTGCTGAGCAGTAAAGCAGTCCTGAAGCGCCTCTGAGCATGACAGGGCTGCCTCCCTTCTGCTGGGCTCTGGGAGTCAGTTTCTTCTTCTAGTGTCCTGTCCCATTCTGAGGCTTCTGCTGGGCTTTTAAGCTCCATCTCCTGCCAGGGTGTACAAAGAGTGTTTGACAGGGAGTGGCCTTTCTGACTGCTGAGGAAGTTGTGGGCTCCCCCTCTCACAGGAGGGGCTGGTACATTTTGTTACACCCCTCCTCTTCAAGTGATTTGCCAGAGCTTCTCCTGGTGAGCCTAGGGCTTCCCCTTCACTGGAGAAATAGTTCGCATTGCAATATTCCTTCCAGGCCCTGTAGGAGATCGGGAAGAGGTATGCCTGTAATGCCAGGTACCACCTCATAATTCTTTGGTGGGTGTCTTTCATCATCTGTAACCACTTTGGTAGTGTATGGTCTGTCATTAGGTGAAATGGATTCCCCTAAAGATAATAATGGAGGGAGGCTACATGCCCTCTTCATAGTCAGTGATTCCTTTTCAATCACCGAATAGGCAATCCCACAGGGAAATAGCTTTTGGCTTAGATATACCACAAGGTATTCTTCCCTGCTGCACTCCTGTGACAACATGGCCCCTTGTCCTACCTTTGAGGCATCCACCTGGCAGATAAACTCCTTTGAGAGATCAGGATGGATAAGGACTGGTTCTTGTCTCAGCATTTCTGTAATTCTCAGAAGGCCTTCTCACACTTGTGGGACCAGGCACTCTTCCTACAGCTGGCTTTGCACAGGAGATCCGTCAGAGGTGCTGCAACCATCACAAAGCCTAGGATGAAACAGTGATAGTACTCAACTGATCCAATCCATGATGCATTGAAACATGGCCACTGACCCAGGAAGCCCAAAGACCATGGTTCTAAATAGGTACAAGCCCCAGGGGGTGGCAAAGGCAGTCTTTTCCTGAGACTCTGGTGTTAAAGGGATTTGCCAATAGCTCTTTGTCAAGTCCTGCTCCTCCCCAATAAAGCTCTCTCCCCATGTCAGCGTACTCCAGTCCACCCCTCTCAGTTCAGCCCATCAGGATCTCCTTATACCTCAGGTTGTATTTGGCTCCCTGCTTCTTCACACCTTGGTCCAGGGGTTGTCTTGCAGCCTTCCTCCGCCATGGTCGTTCATCAGTTGGGTTGTCCAAATCTTGGTTATCTCACCAACCTCTTCTATATCCCAGCCCACTATCATGGGATGTGCCAGGATTATGGTCACCCCTACCTGTAACCTCAGCATTTGACTGCAGATTCTGAGCTTGACTTCTGTCACCAGGTAATAGTATACAACTCCATGGATATATTGCAAATACATGGTATCCACAGCTTCACTTTCAGGACAAACTGATGGCACACCATCAGCTGGCTAAGCTCTATGTTGAGTACGGCCATTAACATCACCCCGTTCACCTGGATTTCCACTGTCAGCTTAGGGGGCCCCTTCCCCTTGGTGCGGGTGGTCGTTGTCCATGCCTGTCCATAGAAACAGACCACCTGTGGGGAGACCTCCAGAATTGCCCTGGCAGCCCGCATGAGCAGCATCATTCCCCCACTGGGCTTGTTGCTCCTCGGCAGCCCTCCCTAGAGTCACTGGGGTCCTCCCTGACCGCCTCAGCCAGGATACCATTTCCATGGTGGTTTCTGGAGAACCAGTAGGGTTGTGGGCCGGGCCTAGGGCTGCTCTCCAGGATTAGGGGCATCCTTAGAGCCTGAGGCCAGTAAGTGCCCTCTGGGAGATCAGATGGGTGGCCAAGCCCTTCACCCCTTTGTCTGCCAGGGCATCCTCTGTCAGGTGTATGGCTTCAGCCAAGATCTGGAGACGGTTTCTCAACACTCATTCTGAGGCCCATGTGGGGAGGATCTGAATGTTTTGTTCGAGGGTGACCTCTTCTCCCACCCAGCCCTCTGGGGCCCAGCCAGCACCAGCACTACTCCATCCACTGTGCTAAGGTGTGGAGGCAGTTGCCTGCTGCAAACTTCTCCTGATGCAGCCTCTGGCAATGTGTCTCAGGAGTGATGATGAACATGTTGAGGGTGGCAGTCCTCACCTTGCTATAATCTTGGGCCTCTGCTGGGTCCATTCCCAAGTAAACCAGTTGGGTCGTGCCTGTAAGGTGGGGGGCCTAGATCCCAGCCCAATGACCTGGGCCCAACCCTTCAAACACCACCAGGAACACCTCAGGGCTGTCCTCAGGCCCCCTCTTCATCAGTGGTCTCGTTGGCTCTAAGGAAGGTTAGTTTTCCTCCACATGCCTGTAGGGATTTCCTGTAGCTGGATCATCACCACCACCTGCTGGGAGAGCTCTGGCTGCTGTTCATTTTGCTGGGATGCCAACTCCAGATCAGGCATTCTTATTGGATGGTTTGCTGCTGCTAGGCCACCATCTACTGGAACAGCTGTCGTTCTGCCTCTTGCCGCAGGTTCTCAGGCAGGCACTCCCGGTGCTTACCTCTCTCCATTTTCTTCTTTGGTCTTGTATCAGGAATGAGCCTATGACCACATTCTCCACCACATGTGACACACAGTCCCAAGGCATCCCCAGAAGGGAGGGGGAGCGTGTTGGTACAACTCCTGTCCTGTGCAGACCCGATGAGTCATACTTGGCCTCTGACTGCCTATAATGCCACTGTTCAAGAGTTTCCGAGGTGTGATGGGCACAGCAACCCACCTGGGCTGAACAAGCTGTGGTCCTGAAGACCCACTGGGCATGGGGGGACTCAGCAAACAGCAATGCTGAGCAGTACAGCAGTCCTGAAACCTCTCTGGGAGTGGCATCCCTTCTGGTGGGCTGGGCATGTCCGCTACTCTCCCACCCCCTTGTGAGGCCACTGCTGAGCTTTTAAGCCCATCGCCTGCCAAGGTGTGCACAGTGTGAATGACAGGGAGGTGCCTTCTAACCGAAAGGAGTTAAGGACACCCCTTTCTGGTGCGAGGTGCAGGTAGGCCCCTCACAATAGGATTTTTGAAAGTAACTAGTAAAGGGTAGCTGCCTAACTTACATCAGTTTCATTGAATGTCCCATGGAAATGGGACCTTAGACTCCGCAAGATCAGTAACGGCTGAAAATTTCCCTCTAATAGGTATTCAATGAACTATCTGAAGCAAGATAGTGGTTTCAGTTTAGACCTTAGTTTACAGGTGTCCACATGACAAGCACATGATAAACAGTTGTTAACAACCAGTACCTTTGCTGACAATTGATAGGGTCCCTCCAGGTCAGGACTGATACACTGATGGGATCAGAATAGCATAGGAAATCTTGCACCACCATCACCAGAGCGGGACAGAAGGTACCGGTGTAGTTCATCAGTCTCTAATGATGGTTAATCATAGAATCATAGATTAGGGTTGGAAGGAATCGCAGGAGGTCATCTAGTCCAACCCCCTGCTAATAGCAGGACCACTCCCACTAAATCATCCCAGCCAGGGCTTTGTCGAGCTGCACCTTAAAAAACCCTCTAAGGATGGAGATGCCGCCATCTCCCTAAGTAACCCACTCCAGTGCTTCACCACCTCCTCATGAAGAAGTGTTTCCTAATATCCAACCTCGACCTTCCCTACTGCAACTTGAGACCATTGGTTCTAGTCAGTGCTTTTTTTGAAGGAAAAAAGAAGCAGCTGTTAGTACTCAGTTAGGGACTTGGGTCCGCTGGTGGTGGCAGCAGAATCCGGGGTCACACTGCTGTGAAAAAAAAGGTGCTGATACTCAGTACCCCTGAGCACCATCACAAAAAAAGCCTTGGTTCTAGTTCTGTCATCAGCCACCACTGAGAACAGACTAACTTCAGCCTCCATGGAGCCCCTTTTCTGGTAGTTAAAGACCACTATCATATCCATCCTTATTCTTCTCTTCTTCAGACTAAACAAGCCTAGTTCCCTCATCCTCTCCTCATAAGTCATGGGGTCCAGCCCCTTAATCATTTTTGTTGTCCTCCACTGGACTCTTTCCAATTTGTCCACATCCTTTCTGTACTGGGGGGCCCAGAACTGAACAAGTATGCCAAATGAGGGGAATAATTACTTCCCTTAATTTGCTGGCAATGCTCCTACTAATGCTAATATATCATTAGCTTTCTTGACAAAAAGAGCACACTGTTGACTCATATCCAGCTTCTTGTCCACTCTAACCTGGGGTTAGACCCAGCCAGTCCGTCTCCAGTTTGTAGCAGAAGAAACGGTTACTTACCTGTAACTGGTGTTCTTCGAGATGTTTGCTCATGTACATTCCAACTCAGGTGTGCGCGCGCCACGTGCACGGATCACCGGAAAGTTTTCCCCTAGCACACCTGCAGGGCCGGCTCCCGCCACCAGGGGGCGCCCAACCGCCCCTGCATATATATCCCCGCCGGCCCTGCTTCCCTCCAGTTCCTTCTAGCGGAATTCCCTTGAGGGGAGGAGGGTGGGTGTTGGAATGTACATGAGCAACACATCTCGAAGAACACCAGTTACAGGTAAGTAACCGTTTCTTCTTCTTCGAGTGATTGCTCATGTCAATTCCAACTCAGGTGATTCCCAAGCCTTACCTTGGCGGAGGGAGGAATTCTATAACTTGGCCGACTGCAGTACCACTCTGCCGACCGCCGCGTCCTCCCTTGCTTGCTGGGTGAGCGCATAATGGGCAGAAAAGGTGTGTACAGAGGACCACGTTGCTGCCCTGCATATGTCCATGATGGGGACTTGCGCTAGGAAGGCCGCCGAGGACGCCTGCGCTCGCGTGGAGTGGGCCGTCAGCTTCGGGGGCAGCACTTCCGCTATCTGGTAGCATTGCCTAATACACGCCGTGATCCAGGACGAGAGGCACTGGGCGGATATCGGCTCCCCCTTCATTTTCTCCGCCACCGATACAAAGAGCTGAGATGATTTCCTGAACGGTTTTGTTCTGTCTATATAGAAGGCCAGGGCCCTCCTAACGGCCAGGGTATGCAAGCGCCTCTCTCTTTCTGACGCGTGTGGCTTAGGGTAGAACACTGGAAGAAAAATGTCCTGTGAGGTATGGAAGGGGGACACTACTTTTGGCAAAAAGGCCGGGTGCGGCCGCAGCTGCACCTTGTCCTTAAAGAAGAGCGTGTAAGGAGGTTCCGACGTTAAGGCACGCAACTCGGACACTCTTCTAGCCGACGTGATCGCCACTAGGAAGGCCGTCTTCCAGGAGAGACAGAGGAGGGAGCAGGACGCCATGGGCTCGAATGGAGCTCCCGACAGTCTGGAAAGGACCAGGTTCAAGTCCCACTGGGCCATAGGGGGCCTGGTGCACGGAAAGGCTCTATCCAGGCCCTTCAGAAACCGCTTCACCATCGGGTCCGAAAACAGTGGCTCCTTGGGACCTCTTTCCTGGAAGGCTGAGATGGCGGCTAAATGTACTCTAATCGTGGAGCTAGCCAGCCCCGACCGCCTCAGGATCAGGAGGTAATCCAGCACCGTTGGGATGGAGGCCGAGGCCGCCTGCACCTCATTTGCTTTAGCCCATTCCGTGAATCTTTTCCACTTAGCCTGATACGTGAGCCGTGTTGAGGGCTTTCTGCTACTTAGCAAAATCTCTTGCACCTGCTCTGAGCATTGGCGCTCATCCTTACTCAGCCACTGAGCAGCCACGCCTTGAGATGCAGCATCTCGGGGTTGGGGTGTCTCAAGGCTCCCTGGTTCTGCGATATCAAGTCTGGGAAGAGGGGCAGGGGAATGGGGGACACTAGTGACATGTCCCTCATCATCGAGAACCAATGCTGGCGGGGCCATTCTGGTGCTATAAGAATGACCTTCGCCTTGTCCTGTTTCACCTTGAGCAGCACCTTGTGAATGAGGGGCGTTGGCGGAAAGGCGTAGTGCACGAGGTACGACCAACTGATTGCAAACGCATCCG
This sequence comes from Pelusios castaneus, assembly GCA_007922175.1. NCBI lineage: Eukaryota > Metazoa > Chordata > Testudines > Pelomedusidae > Pelusios > Pelusios castaneus. Next base: position 2,266,874 of record ML686047.1, read on the forward strand.
CTCGCGATCCGGGGTCACGGTTCCTGAAGGAGCAGAAAGTTTCGCACTTCCTGTTGGCCGCTGATGCAAAGAGGTCTATTTGGGGAATTCCCCATCTGCGGAAGATGTCTGCTGCCACATCTTCCCGCAGAGACCACTCGTGCGTCGCGAAACGCCTGCTGAGGCCGTCCGCAATCGAGTTCTGGCGGCCAGGTAAGTATGCTGCCACCAAGTGGATCGAATGCATTATGCAGAAGTTCCACAAGTCGAGGGCTTCCCCGCATAGGGGCAAGGAGCGGGCCCCGCCCTGCCTGTTCACATAATACATGGCGGTGGTATTGTCCGTTTGAACCATCACCGTCCTGCCCCTCAGCTCGTTCTGGAATGCCTGGCAGGCCAGGCGTACCGCTCTCAACTCCTTCAAGTTGATGTGCAATTGGACCTCTGACTGGTCCCATTTCCCTTGGGTTTTGAGCGTGCCCAGGTGAGCGCCCCACCCCAAGTCCGATGCATCTGTTACCAGGGTCACCGATGGGGTAGGTTCCTGGAAGGGGAGACCTTCGCAAGCGTTGTCCCGGTTGCACCACCAAGGAAGTGTATCCTGAACGTGTCGGGGAACACACACTATGGCATCTAGGGAGTCTCTGGCCGGGCGGTATACTTGAGCCAGCCAAGCCTGGAATGGTCTCATCCGGAGGCGGGCATACCTCACCACATAAGTACACGAGGCCATGTGGCCTAGAAGCCTCAAGCAAGCCCTGACCGAGGTCAGGGGGTGGTCGGATAAGTCCCGGACTAGCTCCCGTATCTTGAGGAGTCGAGACCGTGGCAAGAAGGCCCTTGCCTTCTCCGAGTCCAGCAGCGCCCCTATAAATTCTATGCGCTGGGATGGGATCAGGGTGGACTTTTCCTCGTTGATCATGAGGCCCAGGCTGTCGAATGTTGCTTGGACCACCTCGAGGTGTGACTTGGTTTCTTGCGGGGAGCGGCCTCTCAAGAGCCAGTCGTCCAGGTACGGGAACACTCGGATGTCGTGTCTCCTCAGGTGGGCTGCTACCACCGCTAGGCACTTCGTAAAGACCCGAGGAGCTGCAGCTAGCCCGAAGGGTAGGACCGCAAACTGAAAATGGCGGTGGCCCACCTGGAAACGGAGGAACCGTCTGTGCCGTGGCAGGATCGCAATGTGGAAGTACGCATCCTGTAAATCGAGGGCGGCGTACCAATCTCCCGGATCCAGGGACGGGATGATGGAGGCTAGCGAGGTCATTCGGAATTTCCTCTTCTGGAGGAACTTGTTTAGGCCTCGGAGATCTAGAATAGGGCGCAGTCCCCCTTTTGGTTTGGGGATCAGGAAATAACGGGAGTAGAACCCTTTCCTCCTTCTGTCTCTTGGAACCTCCTCTATCGCGCCCAATGTCAGAAGGCGCTCCACCTCGGTGTTGAGGAGGTGTTCGTGAGAGGGGTCCCCGAAGGGGGGCCGGGAAGGGAGGGGAGGGCGGGATGGCGGCATAGCCGAAAACTGGAGCGAGTAACCATGTCTGACCGTGCGTAACACCCATTGGTCCGATGTAATGCGGGACCATGCACGGTAAAACCGGGCTAATCTGTCGCCAAACGGTTGTGGAAGGGGGTGGATCCGTCTTTTTATTGTCATGCCGTCCTCTGGCGTACCCTCAAAAGTTCTTTCTAGGACCCTGCTGGTTACGCGAGCGGTTCCTAGAATTGTCCTGTCTCTGGCCAGAGCGTCGGTTGCTGCGGTTCCCGCGCCTGGCCATGTCACCCCTGGACTGAAAGGGTCTCTGTGGGGGTTGAGGGCGGAACGGCCGTCGTTGCGGAGCTGGGGTATGCAGGCCCAAAGACTTTAACATGGCCCGTGAATCCTTTAGGGTCTATAATTTGGCGTCGGTTTGAGATGAAAATAAGTCCTGCCCATCGAAGGGAAGGTCCTGAATAGTCATCTGAACCTCATGTGGCAGACCCGACGCCTGGAGCCATGCGCTCCGTCGCATAGTGACCCCTGACGCCATGGCTCTGGTAGCGGCGTCCACCGCGTCTAAAGCTGACTGCAGGAGGGCTCTGGATACCACCTTGCTCTCCTTCACCATTGCAGACAGAGCATCCCTCGAATCTTGAGGGACTGCCGCTGAGAGCTTCTCTAGGGCAGCCCAGGAGTTAAAGGTGTATCGGCTAAGGATAGCCTGCTGGTTTGCTATCCTTAGCTGTAGGCCCCCAGTCGAGTAGACCTTTCTCCCAAACAAGTCTAATTTTTTGGTGTCCTTTGATTTTGGGGAGGGCCCCTGGTGCCCCTGCCGTTCCCTTTCGTTTGCTGCCGCTACCACCAACGAGCCCGGTGGCGGGTGAGTGTAGAAGTGCTCATGACCCTTAGCAGGCACAAAGTACTTCCGTTCTACTCTCTTAGCGGTGGGCGGAATCGAGGCGGGGGTTTGCCAAAGGGTTTTTGTGGTATCCCTTATAGTCTTTATCAAGGGTAAAGCCACTCTAGCGGGGCCTTCGGGAGTGAGAATGTCCACCATCGGGTCTTCCTCCTCGGTTATCTCCTCAGCTTGCAGGCCCATATTTCTTGCCACTCTTCTGAGTAGCTCCTGGTGGATCCTGCTATCATCGGGACGCGACGCCGGAGCGGCGCCCGCAACCGCCTCATCCGGTGGGGAGGAGGAGGATTCCCCTTGAGCCTCTCCGGGGGACTGGTGTGCTGCTACCGAGTCCGTGGCCCCCTCTGTTACGTGGCTCCGTGCCCCTACTGACTCTTCGTCAGAGCCTAGATCCCGGGGAGCACTCATCGACTGCGAGGGCCGTGCCCGGGTACCCCTCGAGGATTAGCGGCCTGCCCATGAGCCTTGTGACTGGTGGTACGCCCATGGGGTCCAAAAGGGCCATTGAGGGGGCATTTGCCACTGGGGCCACTGCTGGGCGGAGCCCCGCCCTTCCCTCTTGCTGGCCTGGAAAGTCTCTGAGCCTTCCTCGGACCCCGAGGAAAAGTGGCTCTGTGGGGACCATGGTGGAGCGGAGCCTAGCGGTGCCGGAGAGCGGTGCCGTGGCTTGCCCGGCACGGTGCGCTTCCCGCTCACTCCAGACAGCTTGCGGTGCCGTGGGGAGCGGTACGGCGGAGCCCCTGCTGCTGCCACAACCATGGGCGGTACCGGGGTGCGGCGCGGCGGTGAGCTTCCGGGTCGTGTGCGGAAGTCCCCAGGTGACCGGGCCCCCTGCTTTGTCGGTGCCGGTGCCGGTGCCGGTGCCGACGTTGATGGTGCCGGTGTCGCCAGTGCCGGAGAGCGCTGCTGCACCGGGGAGCGGTGCCGGCCCGGGGAGCGGTGCCATGCAGGGGAGCGGTGCCGGGACGGGGGGATCAGTGGCGTCGGTTTCCCCCTCAAGGAGACGGAGGATCTTGGGGACAGCAACGGTGCCCGCACTTCACTGTGGGTCGGCGGTACCGTGTCCTCGATGAGCTCCCTGGCTGCCTCAAAGGTTTCTGGCGTGGAGGGAAGCTGAAGGTCCTCCTCCAGTATATCCCGTGTTGGGGATGGCTCAGACACCGGACTCGACGGCCCTTGCGCAGGTGCCGGAGTCGACGGTGCCGCTGTGCGTGCCGCCTGGGTCGAGTGCCCCGCCTCGGGCCGCACTTTAGACCCTGCCTTGGGCTGCTTGCGGGGCGGCGAAGCGTCCCCTTCCCCCTTCTTCCTCTTCCCCGGTACCGGGGAGTGCGAGCGGTGCCGGCGGTGCCCCGCCGTCGGGGCCGTCGGTGCCGCTAGGTGGTGGTGCCGTGGCTCTTTTTCAGAGTCCTTACGCTCAGCCCTACCAGAGCTGGGTTCCCCGGTTTCCGCCAGACGGAGGGCTTCCTCCATCATCAGGAGCTTAAGCCTCTGCTCCCTCTCCTTCTGCGTGCGGGACTTGAAGCTCTTACAAATCCTGCACTTGTCCCTCAGATGGGACTCGCCCAGACACCTCAAGCACGAGGAGTGCGGGTCGTCCTTGGGCATAAACTTACTGCATGCAAGGCAGGCTTTAAAGCCAGGCATGCCCCGGTTCGGGCCCCTTGGCCCGTGCTATTTCCTAACTCTCTACACTAAGTAACTAATCTACACTAACTAGCTAAGGGAAACAAATGCTGGCTACACGAGCGAGCGAGCTGTTCCAGTGACTGTCAGGGCAGTAAGAAGGAACTGGAGGGAAGCAGGGCCGGCGGGGATATATATGCAGGGGCGGTTGGGCGCCCCCTGGTGGCGGGAGCCGGCCCTGCAGGTGTGCTAGGGGAAAACTTTCCGGTGATCCGTGCACGCGGCGCGCGCACACCTGAGTTGGAATTGACATGAGCAATCACTCGAAGAAGAACATGGGATTCTTCCGTCCTAAATACAGGACTTTGCATTTGTCCTCTTTGAATCTTATCCAACTTTTTTTGGCCCAACCTTCCAATTTGTCTAGGTCACTCTGTGTCCAATTCCTACCCTCCAATGTATCTACCATGTCCTGCAGTTAATGGTCATCTGCAAACTTGCTGAAAGTGCAATCTACCCCATCCTCCAGATTAATGCAGATGTTGAACAAAAGTGGCCGCAGCACTGACCCCTGGGGCACTCTGCTTAATAGCAGCTGGTAAATAGACACTGAGCTGTTGATTACTATCCCTGAGCCCAATGATACCGCCAGCTTTCTATCCATCTTATGTTCCACTCATCCAACCCATACCACTTTAACTTGTTGATAAGAATACTGTGGGAGACCATATCAAAAGCTTTGCTAAAGTCTAGATATAGCTCATTCACCATTTTCCCTACATCCACAGAGCCTGTCATCTAACCACAGAAGGCAATCTGGTTGGTCAGACATGACTTACCCTTGGCGAATCCATGTGACTGTTCCTAATCACCTTCCTCTCTTCCAAGTACCTCAAAATGGATACCTTGAGGACCTGTTCCATGATATTTCTGGGGACTGAGGTGAAGCTGACCGGTCTAGAGTTCTCCAGATCCTCCCTCTTCCCTTTTTGAAGATGGGCACTAGGGCTATGTCTACACTAGAAAATTTAAGTCGACTTTATTAAGTCAACTTAACAAAAGTCGACTTAACTTTTCTAGTGTAGACATAGCCCCTTTTCAACTTTATTAAGTCGATTTAACACTTTAAGTCGACTTAATAAGGTTGATTTAGGTGCTAATCCCCATCTATAGCTAATCCCCATCTATACTGGCTTAAGTCAACCTAAAAAGGTCGATTTAAGCATTAAGTCGACCTAAAATGAAGTGTTAAGTCGACTTAACTTTAAGTCGACTTAAGGAAGGTCCAGTGTGGATGCGGAGTAGTTTAGGTCAATTTAAGCCTCCTTAAGTCGACCTAACTTGTAAGTGTAGACGCACCCTAGATGTCCCTTTTCCATCATTCAGAACCTTACCCAATCACCAAGAGTTTTCAAACATAATAGCGAATGGCTCTGCAATCATAGCAGCCGACTCCCTCAGCACCTTCAGATGCATTGCATCCAGCCCCATGGACTTGTGTATGTCCAGCTTTTCTAAATAGTCCTGAACCTGTTCTTTCAGCACAGAGGGCTGCTCACCTCCTGACCATTCTATTCTGCCCAATGCAGAAGTCTGGGAGTTAACCTTTTTTGTGAAGAGAGAAGCAAAAAAAGCATTGAGTACTTCAGCTTTTTCTACATCCTCTCTCACTAGGTTGCCTCCCCCATTCTGTATGTGGCACACAAATATTGCTTCTTAACATGAGCGAAGTCTTCATTTAAAAAGAATGACAGTATTGCATTACAATTTTTTTTCAGGTTGCAAATTAAAATTCAGAGGATGCAGGCAGTAATTCAAAATAAACAGAATATATTTTCTTGATAGTGTTTCTTTATTTTTCTGTGGGGTTGTGTTCCTACTTACCACAATAGTTACTTCACACAAAGATGTGCCTTTATATATTGGATTTACAGAGGGTGAAATAGCCTGAAAGCCAAGCTGCATAGATCCATGTCTCTTTTCTTTTTAAAGCCTTGTACTCCCTCAGCCTGCATTTCCTACAGCCTGTGTGGGAGTCGGTGACCAAAATGATTGTTCTGTTAAATAAAAAAAAAGACAACTCCCCAAACCTTGCATGTTGACAAGTTCCAGAGGGGTTGCCATGTTAGTCTGGTTCAGCAAAACAAGGAGTCCTGTGGCACTTTTAAAGACTAGCAAATTTATTTATCGCATGAGTTTCGTGGGTGAAATCCCACTTTGTCAATCTCTGAAAGTGCCACAGGACTCCTTACTTGTTTTTCCCAAACCTTGAATGCTGATTTTCAATGTTGCTTAGGTTACCTTTAAATCTATTCTACTTGAGATACATTTAAAAATACACAATTTTTGCAGTTCACCTGACTTGATTTCTTGACCTGAGCTTGTCAGATAGAATTTGAAAGAATAGGAAATATAAGTAGTTGAAAGATTTTGTAAGTACCATACATTTTCAAGGACCCGACCTGCTGAAAGAATAATCTATATTGTCCTGGCAGTGTTTCAGTGAATTGCCTTGTATTATCTAGACTGTATTTTACTTTGTATAATGTCCTTGATGTGTAGTGTGAAACACTTTACAGAGAGTATCAGCAGAAACACAGAGGCAAAGGAAGTTTCAGAGACTAAAGAGACAAACTTCTTCAAGGGAGAGTTTGGGTGAGGAAGTTCCAGATTGACGGATGATCCCAAACTCACGAGAGTCTGGATATGCGATGCAAGTGCAAAGAGTGCAGAGAGGTTAGGGAAAGAGCTGAAAACCAGCGTAGGCTTTCTCAGATTTCGAGATGGACAAGATGAAAATGAATGCGAGAGGTGAGCGATAGGATACTTTTCAGTGCATGTGAGTATTCAGATTGCTGCATTCCAGGTCTCTGGAAAATCAGGGTGAAATTATTTCAGAATAGCACGAACATGAATTGCAACAGCAGAGGCACAAAGTGATTGAAGAGAGGTACAGCAGGGTGAAGGTAAAGATGAATTCTTTTAATGTTGCGTAGGTTGTGATAGGCAGTTGCATAGTCAAAGGAGGCATGAGTAAAAGAAAATCTGAGGTCAAGGATAAAGCCACTACTTCTGATACGTAAGCATGTGCTTAACTCCAAACCAGTGGGACTGAAGTGCTTAGCAAATTGAGGGCCAATGTGATAATGGAGTCAGTCTTAAGACAAAGAGGGCTTTTTACCAAGTTTCTGGAGCTTGCAAGATTTGATGGAAGATCTGGTTTACTCAGAAAATAACAATCAAGATAGGCAGGTAGATGGGAGATACAGATTTCTGCAAATGAATCAGGAGAGCGGAATTGTGCAGTCTTATTTTCAGGTGATAAGCACAGTTAAAGCTAGATTCCAGATGTTTCAAAGGGCGAAGACAGAAAAAGGCCACCAACAAAAGACACTGTAAAGGGGAAAGATCATTTGCTACAGTGACCTTGGAGACAAGAGAAAAAGGAAAAGACGACTGAGAGGTGACTTGATTATCGTATGTAAGTACATTCAGAGTAAGAAAATAACTAAGACTGATGCCCTTTCTGGAAGATAGACTTTAATTACAGACAAGTTACTGGGCTCAATGCAGGAGTAACTGGGTGAAATTCAATGGCCTGTGCTATACAGAAGGCCAGACTTCATTATTTAATAATTAGGTCCCTCCTGGCCTTAAAATCTAACTGAATCTATGCACCACCTTCTTACTCAAGGAAGACAGTGGTATTGCTTAACATGAGGGGAAAAGGGATTGTTGAGAGAGGTAAGGAGTAAGCTGTTAAGCACTCTGAGTTGGGTCCCAGTAGGATGAGAAATACACCTGAATCATTCAAGGTGGGAGCGCTACATCAGAAAGTAACGAAAGAACACTTTCAAACTTTGCTGAGGAAATGAAGCCCTGAAGTTGCTTATAACAGTAAGCCCTGGTTTTCACACTTCACTGGGTTTAGACAATTGGCTTGGTAACTAATGCTGTTTGTAAAATAAATTTGTATTTTATATTCTATATAGAACAGGAATTAACTAATTCAAAGATTTAAAAAAGCTAAAATGCAGGAGCTTTGAAGGCATCTAGCTCACATATAATTTACAATTCAATCAAGAGCTAACATAACAAATATTGGTATAAAAGTACTGAATATTTAATATAGAAACATTTAATAGGCAAAATCCCTTTCTGCACAAGCTCAATTTAAACACGTGAGCAGTCTCATCAAAGTGAATGGACAACATACATGCTTGCTGTCAACCACATGAATATTTTCCAACCTGGGACTTAATTTCTGCCATCTAAGGATTAATGGTGTTCTCCACACAAACTCTTTCCCCCACTCTAAATATTGTTGCCTTCATTTCTCTTTTGTTTGTCCATTTATTGATTCACTGGAACAAATAATTTTACTGGTCTAGGCTGCATCAAAATTCATGGCCATGGAGGTGTGCGATAGGGATAAGTATTCACATCCCAAGATATCAGCCTGACATGACCTGTCAGTGATTCAGTGCCTCCAAAAGTTATATGTTTACTTTACTTTCATATATGTCAAAGCCACACTTGGAGATTTACAGACTCTTCCTGAACATGAACTATTGGCTTTTAGACTCAGACTCTGAGGTCAGAAGGAACCAATATGATCATCTAGTCTGACCTCCTGCACAATGCAGGCCACAAAACCTCACCCACCCACTCCTGTAATGAACCTCTAACCTATGACTGAGTTATTAAAGTCCTCAAATCATGATTTAAAGACTTTAAAATACAGAGAATCAACCAGCAAGTGAGCCATGACCAATGCTACAGAGGAAGGCGAAAAATCCCCAGCGCCCAAGCCAATCTACCCTGGGGGAAAATTCCTTCCCGATCCCAAGTATGGCATCAGTTAAACCCTGGGCATGTGGGCAAGTCTCACCAGCCAATCAAGAAAAAGTTCTCTGTAATAACTCAGAACCCACCCCATCTAATGCCTCTTACAAGGTCAATAGCATATCTATCACCAGTAGTAAAAAATGGACAATCGCCAAACTAAGCCGTCCCATCATATCATCCCCTCCAGAAATTTATCAAGCTCAGTTTTGAAGGCAACTATGTTTTTTGCCCCCCAGCTCCCCTGGGAAGGCTATTCCAGAACTTTACTCCTCTGATGGTTAAAAACCTGCATCTAATTTGAAGCCTAAATTTCCTGATGGACAGTTTGTATCCATTTGTTCTTGCGTCCACATTAGCGCTGTATTCAAATAATTCCTCTCCCCCCCTGGTATTTATCCCTCTGCCCTCTATAAATACATCAATCATATCTCCCCTCAACCTTCTTTTGGTTAGACTAAACAAGCCAAGCTCTTTAAGTCACCTCTCATAAGGCAGGTTTTCCATTCCGCAAATCATCCTTCTTTGCACCTGTTCCAGTTTGACTTCATCTTTCTTAAACATGGGGGACCAGAACTGCACGCAATATTCCAAATGAGGTTTCACCAGCGCCTTATATAACGGTACTAACACCTCCCTATCGCTACTGGAAATACCCCTTCTGATGCACCTCATGACATTAGTTTTTTTCACAGCCGCATTGGGAACTCATAGTCATCCTGTGACCAACCAGTACGCCCAGGTCCTTCTCCTCCTCCATCACTTCCAACTGATGTGTCCCCAACTTATAAGAAAAAATTCTTAGTCCCTAAATGCATGACCTTGCACTTCCCATTATTAAATTTCATCCTATTCTTAATATTCCAGTTTACAAGGTCATCCATATCTTTCTGTATGATACCCCGATCTTCCTCTGTATTGGCAATACCTCCCAACTTGGTGTCATCTGCAAACTTAATTAGCACATTCCCGCTTTTCGTGCCAAGGTCAGTAATACAAAGGTTGAATAAGATTGGTCCCAAGACTGATCCTTGAGGAACTCCGCTAGTAACCTCCCTCTAGCTAAACAGTTCACTTTTCAGTATGACCCGCTGTAGTCTCCCCTTTAACCAGTTCCTTATCCACCTTTCTATTTTCATATTAATCCCCATCTTTTCTAATTTAACTAATAATTCCCTCTGTGGAACCATATCAAATGCCTTGCTGAAATCTAAGTAAATTAGGTCCACATTCCTTTTATCCATAAAATCAGTTATCTTCTCAAAAAAGGAGATCAGGTTGGTCTGGCTCAATCTACCTTTTGTAAAGCCATGTATTTTATCCCAGTTACCATCAACCTCGATATCCTTAAGAACTTTCTCTTTCAAAATTTTCTCCAAGACCTTGCACACTACTAAAGTCAAACTAACAGGCCTTTAGTTACCTTGATCACTTTTACTCCCTTTCCTGAAAATAGGAACTACATCATTAGCAATTCTCCAGTCATATGGTACAACCCATGTTCACAGATACATTAAAAATCCTTGGTAACGGGCTGGCAATTTCATGTGCCAATTCCTTTAATATTCTTGGATGGAGATTATCCAAACCCCCCGATTTAGTTCCATTAAGCAGCTCAAGCTTGGCTTTTACCTCACATATGGTAATTTCCACCTCCACATCCTCATTCCCATTAGCTACCCTACCTCTATCCCCAACCTCACCATCACCCTCATTTAAAACAGAAACAAAGTACTTATTTATTCAGCCATGTCTAAATTATCCTTGATCTCCACCCCATCCTTAGTGTTCAGTGGTCCCACTTCTTCCTTGTTTCCTTCCTATTTTAAAACTAAAACCAGACTTACGTCACAAGGCCTTCTGTGATTTTTCTGCAAGTTCTTGGCCAGGAGACTAGCTGGAATTGTCCCTGCTGCAGTAATTTCCAATCCTTACCTCTGTACTTTCTTGTGAAGGTGTAGAAATGAGCTTGTGTTATGACAGCAACTGGTCTCAGTGAAATCCTGGCTCCACTGACTTCAAACACAGAACTCCCACTAACTTCTCTGTGGCTAGTCACTTTCTGACTTTTGATTTTCTATAATCAATACATTTGCAGGGAATATGGCTCCCCAAATACAATATATATGGCTTAGAAAGGTTATTTTCAAGTTTGCTTTCCACCATTCTTGCTCCCTACAATAGCTAACAACAAAAAGATATAAGGTAAGAGGATACCAGAAAATGATATCCAAATAAATGCCAAGTGGCTCCACCTAAAATCCAACAGATATTAAAAATGATTCTGCAGTTTTGAGAGAAGTATTAATTGCCAGAGTGTTACATACAATTTTCTCATGCCACAACCATTTCAAGACCATAGAACAAAATAAATCAAAGCACACATCGTTCATGTAGAACTTCCACAAAAGAAGTTTATTATTTTGTTACTGTTGTGCCCCCCTGCGCTGTCTTAGCAGCCTAATAAATATCGTAACGATACTGTAGCTGATGATGCTGGGGCACAAAACGAGGAAGTAAATCAAAAGCTATCTTAAATTTCAAACTTCATTAGTAACACAGGAAAAAGATCAACATGTATGAAATGGAAAGGGGAAATGGTATGGAAAGAATTTTTATTTTTCAAGCTTCAAAGAGGATATTACAAACAATCGAGAGCAAAGTAAAGCTAGAAATGAAATATTTGACAGCGTCCTTTTAAAAATTACATTAAAAAAACCTAATAAAAGCTGAATAAACAGTTACTAGAAATAAAAATTTTACACATATGATATTTGTCTGGGATTTTTATTTCTTTAAAATAATTCATACAAATGGTTACAGTCACAAACATGATTTTAACCAAAAATATTGCTAGCCTACCACATTACCAGGAAGGAATCAATGTAGGCAATGAAAATGCTGCTACTTTTCAGCAGGCTAGTGCCTTTTTCGCAAACCACCAATAATATATACTTTAACTGGTGACAAAAAGCACAATGCTTGTTTATACAAAACCTTTTCCCCCTCAAAATCTCTTTGCAGTGTTATCTTCATTTTGAAATAAGGGAATTCATGCCAAAATAAGGAGAAACTGTTTTTTCTTTTGTTTACTAAATTATTCTAAAAAATAAGACAAGCAGGTAGAAAAAACAATGCACTGTGTGGCGTAGAAAGAAAAATGGGAAAAATTCATTGTCCTGAGAAGTTTGCCAACTGCCTCATTTTTGGGCATGTTTTAACATATAAAAGAAAGGATTTTAATCTCCAAACTGGTTTGTTGAATGCCTCCCTTATGTGTTTTTTCCTTGTTGACAGCTAAGCAAAACAAACCCTTTTTAATGTTCTAAAAACTGTACACAGACAAGTACATTCATGATATAATTAACTACTAACTTCTCTTGCTTAACAAAGAACCCATAGGACACAGAAACAGTGAATCAGTCCACTGGACAGGGACAAACTACAATTTATACGGAGGAAAAAAAGTTTCCGAATCTTCTTTTTTTCGTCTCCCACCTTTTCCTTTTATACGGGATATTGGACCAGTTTCTAAAACAAGTATTGTCTTCTCCTGTAAGTTTATGGTTTTGCCTTTATTCAAAATCCAGATTTTTTCCACACACTCTCTCAAGTTGAAATCTCCAATGTTGGGAATGCTGTTTTCTTAGGCTACAATTGGTCACTTGGGTGGTCTCTATCAGCTTCTGGTTTGACTGTTTGGCCAGGGGAAGGAGCATGTGGTGGGTGGGCCACAGCAGGGAGGCCGTGTGATAGAGACATGGGATTGGGGACTATTCCTTCTACTGCTGTAGGTATGCCAGCTGGAGCCACGCTTACAACGCCTGGGGGATACCTGCTAAGAGAGGAAAATGAGAAAAATTAAAACCCAGAGATGGCTGACAGGAAAGACTGCCTGGCCCAGGAATTGCGCCCTCTCTAAGGAGGACTGCAACGATTTTTCTTTTCTGTCTGTAATGCTGAGGATGACCCAGTGCATCATATACAGGTGTTGCTAATTAAGGTCATCACTGCTTTCCTTGAACCAAATTAGAAATGGGAACTGGCTAATTCCTTCAGATTCCTAGCTTGTTGGTTCACCTGACTGCATGAGTTACAACATATATAAGAGAACTATTAAGTGGAAGAGCCATTCTGCTCTAAAGTTATGACCCACAGTCACTGGGGGTGCGTCTACACTAGTAAATTAAGTCGACTTAAGCAGGCTTAAGTCGACTTAATTTACTCTGCGTCCACACTGGCATTTCCTTAAGTCAACTTAAGCTGCTGCATAAGTCGACTGAAGGAAATTCAAAGTTGACTTTATAAAACCTCGTATAAAGTCAACTTTGAAGCTTAAGTCGACTTTTTAAGTCGACTTAAGTGGTGTGGACACCCTAAGTCGACTTAGGGCATGGGGGAAGGGAGCTTCCTTCTCGCCGGGACCACTCAGGTCCCGGCAAGAAGGAAGCCCCGTGGTCCTGGCAAAAAGGAAGCCACACGCTTCCTTCTCCCCGAGACCCGCGCTCCTGAGAAGTCCTGAGCAGAAGGGAGCCAGTGGTCCGTGGCAGAAGGGAGCTTCACGCTCCCTTCTCCCCCAGACCGCTCAGGGGCTTGCTGCCCTGGGGCTGGCTCTCCCTGGACTGAACTAGTCGACTTAGAGAGTCTAGTATAGACTCTCTAAGTCGAGTTAGTAAGGTCCACTTTAAGTCGAGTTAGGAGTCCTGTGCAGACTATCTAAGTCAACTTAATGTCGACTTATTTTAGTCAACCTAAATTCCCCAGTGTAGACATAGCCTGGGAGCCTTCCCATAGGTTTCACTGTGTGAAGGGTTGGACCCTAATGCCCTATTTGCCTTCCCTCGTGGCTTTTCTGAATTTCTGCTTTGGGACTGATGCATACCAAAGAGTTGTTTTGTAAATTTTAGAAATCAGCTGAGCTCAAGATACTGTGAAACTGGAAAAATGTATTTTCTTTTACAGTAACCTCACAGCCTTAGCCAGATAGGGCCCTGTTATAAAACACAGGGGAACCGTAGTTTTATCCAGGAGTAGTTTCATTTAAAGCACTGGGTGGCAACAGAGGTGTGTCCAGGGGGAGAGTGGGAAAGCAGGGGCATAGGCTACACCAATAATAATCAGGGGCAGAGGAAAGTTAGCTCCTCCCAGCCACAGTGGTGGGGGGAAGAAAGGAGAGCAAGTGCCCCATGGAGCGGGGGTGGGGGGACGGACAGAACAAACCCCCCCAAAAGAGGTCAAAGTTAAATTTCAGTGTACACCCCAGAGTATCAAATTAGGCCCTAAAAACTTGAGTTGATTTTTAAACTTGCTACAGACCAAGTTCTTCATGAGGACCACTGCCTTGGCACGTGGGAAGGAACGGAGGTCACAAATAAAGAACTGTGTTATAGTTCTTCAGTTTTGAAAGACAACAGAGTCCTGGGCACTTTTAAAGACTAACAGATTTATTTATCGCACGAGCTTTCATGGGACTAACACGGCTACCCCCTCTTGAATTCTTCAGTATTATTACTCTTTTTGGACAAGCCTCAAGGTCTAAATCCTGGTGGGGTCTGGAAGAGAATAACACTGGTTTGTTGTGGCTGGGATGTTACCAGGGCACAGAAAAACGTTCATAGTCTCTACGTTCTGAGGGAGCAAAGTCACACGGGGTTTTTGTGCTGCTGCTATTTTAAACTATAGCTACACATGGAATGGTACCAAAAAAGGGAATCGTCAGCCGCATGCCTCCAATTCACCTTCAGGGGTTATCTCGTGCCAGCTGTTCATTTTACTCTTTAACTCTCTCTCCCACATAAAACGTGCACTTGTCTTGTGTTCTCTTGAACTGTGGTGTTTTGTTTACCAACACCCTTCCCAAAGGTGTTTATTTAAAAGGCCCTACCCTGCTATTTACAGGAGCAGTGTAATCTGCTGTCCTATTACTCATTTACATTTAAGAGGTAGGAATTACAACTTGAGCCTATTGAAGCTTTTCTAAATATCACTGAAAACTCTGCAATTGACTTCCCACTCATTACAGATTTCCAAATCAAATGCCTTTGGGCGTTTCAGGAAGCCTCTGTGTCTGATACAAAGGGGTAGCCATGTTACTCTATTGCAAAGAAACAAACTGTGTCCTGTGGCCCTTTAAAAACTAACAAATTTCATGGGAGACTTTATCGCGCATGCGATATCCAAACTGTGTGTTATGCCAGCCAAATACTGATATCATGTCTCTCTGGTGATGCCGTACCTTGTCACACGAATACTGCTCTTGTATCCCCAATATATTTTGCCATGATCCTTCGGTAAATTCTATCTCTTTGTTTTCCTGATTCAACTATACCAGCCTTATTCCAATCTTTTAATTAATCCTACCTTTAAACACATGCTATGTAAAATTCAGCAGTCATTATATGGATGCTTCTGGTATTTACTGCCCTCTTTGCCGTCCCTTCAGTCTTACAGGCTCTCCCCAACCCTTCACCTCTGGTATCAATAATCCAAAAAGCAAGCCAGGTAAATGTGTCATAAAGTAATCTAATTGCCCAAGCAGAACTACAATGTAGCTGATCTCATCTTTGTCAGTCTGCTTCCTCCCATGCAGCACTTTATAAGAAAAGCTCTAATCTTCTCTTGATCCTTTCTCAGTTTAATTCACTTTATTATTATTGTCACAGCAGTAGCACCAACAGGCACCAGCCCATTGTAGTAGGTGTTGCACAAATACATGACAATACGTTCCCTTCTTAAAGGCTCTGTCTACACTTAAAAAGTTAAGTCGACTCTGTTAAGTCGACTTAACAAGGTCAACTTAACTTTTCAAGTGTAGACAGAGCCTTGGCTCCCCGCTGAGAAGGGAGCTGTGGTCCCTGCTGAGAAGGGACCCGTGGCTCCTTTCTCGCCGGGACCTGCGGGTCCCAGCAAGAAAGGAACCGCACTCCCTTCTTGCTGGGACCTGCGTGGGTCCCGGGGAGCAGGGCTCCTTTCTTGCTGGGACCTGGAGAAGGGAGCAGGGGTCCCTTCTTGCCAGGACCCACGTGGGTCCCGAAGAAGGGAGCGGGTCTCCCTTCTTGCTGCGACGCACGCGGGTCACGGCGAAGACAGCTGCCAGCACTTTGTGGACAGGGGAACCTCTGGGGATCCCCTGTCTAGGGAGCGCTGGTGGCTGTCTTCCCCGGCACTCAGCAGATGGGGGATCCCCAGAGGAGTTCTGAGGAAGACAGTCGCTGGCGTTCCATGGACAGGGGATCCCCAGAGGTTCCTCTGTCTGCGGAGTGCTGGGGAAGACAGCCGCTGTTTGCTCCCAGGACAGGGGAGCCCCGGGGAAGAGAGCCGCCAGCAGCTCTCTTCCCTGGGAGCCGCTGGGGCTCCCTTGTCCCCAAGCCATGGCTCCCTTCCCCTCAGCCCTAGGTCGACGTAAGTAATTAAGTTGACCTAGGGCTTCCACACCGTTTTAGGTCGACTTAATAAAGTCAACGTAACAGGACGTAGTTATTAAGTCAACTTAAGGATGCCCTTAAGTAGACTTAATGAAAGCCCGGTGTGGACATGGAGTAATTCAGGTTGACTTAAGCATTCTTAAGTCGACCTAAATTGCTAGTGTAGACATAGCCAAAGAATTTCCAATCTAACTAAAGCTTGTCTCTTCCAGACAGTGTGAGAATCACTGTTTAAATACTCTTTACCATGCTATTCACTGTATAATTTATTCTAATATAGATAGCAACAATAATATCTAAAATATGGCTTTGCTATTCTTATTTATATCTCTTAGAAGGGAGAAGACTTTTCAACGTCTGTAAATTGCATGATCACCATATCTCCTGTGGGTCATGTCTATGTAACTGGCCGTATCTGGCATTCTCTGTGTCAGTAAGTAGTGGTGTATTATTTAATAAGTAGTCCAATGATGACTACGCAACAATAACACACAAGTAGTTTATGCCTCTACTTTACCCAAGAATTCAGACTATTACAAATAGGTTCCTTCCCCTTTCCCTTGCATAATTCATCAAACTTCTAGGGAACATCATTAATCTTTGCTGCTGGAAGAGTAACAACAGCTCTGTTTGCTTAACCTTCTTAACAGACTGGCTATCCGTGTTTAGCATACAGTAAATGAGAGATTTCTTTCCCGCAGGATATTATGATTTTCAAAAGGCATTTGATCTGGATTATATTCAGCTGGTGATTGCCAAATGTTCTTTGCTTCTGATAACATATTTGATCCACTTAGAAGCTCTACCCCTTTTATCGCAAGTCAAATAATGATATTTCCAGGATTAAATGTTCTTGTTAGTTTTTGTGCACAAAAGGCCTATTTGTATTTTATACATGTAAATGATCATCCAAATTCTTATCTTCTGATACAAGTACATGAAGATGACACCACTATTAGAGCATCTGAAAAAAATCATGCTCTCAGTGAAAGACTGCACAACTCAACTGGCTGAATGAAAGTCTCATACTGGAAACAGAAGATAAGGCAGAAATGTTTGTTTCAAACAGTCAATTTAACTTTTGTGTTAAAGACAGAATGGAACTTAATATTAGCAAGTACTGTTATTGGAATTAATTCTTTCATAAAGCCTCAACTTCAAATTCATATAATTTTGAATCACCACAACCAATATGGCAATTTTTCCCATTGACCCTTCTTAAAGAATATCCTACATTGGTTTGGACACATACAATTTATCAAGTTATTTCAGAAATCTTCCTCCAAATAAAGAAATTGTATAGTATTTTCTTCTCATCAATCACTCAGCATAGAATTGCTCTCTACTGAATTTTGCAAATCTTAACTAAATGCAAAAGCATTTATGGAAATATTACAATTTTTCCTTTGAAACTGGCAAATGAAGTTGTGAAAAGGTTTAATTTTTTACAGTTCTTTAAAAAAAAAAAGAACGCATGAACTCTCATTTTTTTGATTCTTAAAACATTCTTGTTACAACTGGTTTTGATTACACTGAAACAAACTGTAAAACGACATTGTGTTCTTGTTTAGGTTGCTCCAGTTAAATACATATGAAGGCTCTGATCCTGTGAAGTCTTATGCACACACTCAAACTACCCACTGATGTATAAGGAACTATATCAACATATATAGAACTACTCTGTGCATAAAGTTACAACTGTATAGACTTTTTACTTTTAAACTTTAAATTTTTATACTGTATATATATTTAATATATTATATATATTTTATATATATTTATTTTATAAAAATTAAATGGCCTGAAATTGGTTGCTGAGCCACAAACAGCTACAGGTAACGCATGAGCAAGATACAGAGATGGAAAAGAGCAATCAGAACTTACAAAAGAGATAGAATAAATAAACAGAGACAATCAAAAGAGTAGTGAAAGAGTATTTATCAACTTCTGCCTATTATATCTTATCTATGTACTTTGAACTACTACTTTCAGTGGGGGGTTATACCAACTAGTTCACAACAAATGCTTTGTAGAGAACATTTTTAAAAATGTACAATTAAGATGACACGCTCTGCAGATACATTTAGAATAGCAATGAGCTACTTCGGAAAGTGGATTAGTGGGTTTTTTGTACACATCTTAGGTGACTGATGGCAACTAAGAAGTGTACCGATAGCCTATTAAAGTAACCCTGCTGTGGCTTCCAGCCATATTATTACTCTCAGCAAAATGAGCATTAGCTTCCACTGAACTGACTCCAGCCAGTCAGGATTGCCTCACCTGCTCATACAATCTACACTGCTGCGAAGAACAGAAAGTTACTGACTCATTACACCCAGAGGCGGCCTTAGCCTATCTGGGGCCCTAGGCAAAAGCCCATTGCGGGGCCCCATAAGGCTCTCTGGTGCCAGCCCCGGCCGCCACTGTGGCCCTGGTATCCCACTGGGGGCCCTGAAAACCTCAAAAAGTCCCCCCATGGTTCCCCCACCCCACCACGACACCAGCTCCCCATGGCTGGCTCCCTCTACAGTTACAGCCTGCCCTGCCTGATCCCATCCTGATTGGCCCTGGTCCCCGTCCTCCCACAGGAATACCCCTCCGCCACCCCTCCTCCCCCCACCGCTGGCCCCCACTGCCGCCATGTGTTCCACAGCACAGGGCAGGAGGCAGATGTAGCTTTTGGAGTAGGTGAAGGGGCCGCTCGGGGCCCTAGGGGGCCACCTGCTTCGCCTATCCCAAAAGCAGCCTCTGATTACACCACTGATTTCAGTCAATCATAAGCCAGGATTTTTCTCATGTATGTAGCAATTATATAGCAATAAAGACCTATCTACACAGGCCTAATCCAACAGATATTTCACAAAATCCTTTTATTAAATGGAGGGGTTTTTTCCCCCCTTTAAACTGGAATCGTCTCTGCGTTAAGGAGCTATTTCTTTTTCTAATTAAGTCTCCTTACCTGTATGCAGCACCGTTAAGCTCTGGATGAACAACTCCTGGATCCATGCTGGCCCAGTGCGTAGCTGAAGTCAAATGATCTTTGTTAACACAGTTTTTCAGGCTGTCTGGAATACGACCTAGTGAGTAAGGTAGGAAATACAAGATATAAAATGTAAATATGTCATGTATACTAAATAATAAAATATAAGTATACTATACAGTGTGTACACACACAAACACCTCTGTATCATTTTTATTACTCTCTCCAGCCTCTTGCTAAATCCTGTCCTCGTTTTATCTGAGTTATCTCTAAAGACCATCTTTCTCAAACTGCAAAAACCTATATCCATACTCCAGCTTTCCTTCAGCTTCAATACTGCAGCCTCCTTCTCTCAGTCTCTGATCTCTTCTTCCTGCATTGTGCCCCAGGAATAGCAAATAAACACTTCTGTAAATTTGAGGAGAAATAATATTTCCTTTGCAGTCAATGGCAGTTTTGCCATGGACATGAATGGGACCAGAATTTCACACTGATCTCTTATTTACCATCTTCCTTATTCAAATTCCTCCTTAAACATATCTCTCTCAGTCCTCAATATACATTTTCATCTCTCAGTCTTCAATTACTTCCAAATTTCTAAAGGAAAATTTAAATACATAAGATGATTGCTTTCTCTTTAACCACTTCCTTCAGTATATTTAGTTACATTTCATGCTTTTAGAACCAACTGTAATATTTACAGAAGACAATGGAAAGATTTCCAAATTATTTCAATAATGTATCAGATTCTTGATTATGAGTTTTGGGGATGATCTTGGTTCCCTACCACACCACTATCCTCATCCCGGTAAAATATATTATTCTAATCCCTCTCCCCCTGAAGTAAATGAGAGTATGTCCATTAACTTTAATGAGATCTTTTCTTTCTTTCTTTTTTTTTTGGCACCAATTCTACATGCATCCTTCTTTTTGGGAAATCTGAGATAAAGAGATATATTGAATTTTATATACTGATCTTCTTAATCAATACATTAGCCTTGCCATCACTTAGACATCCCACTAGGCTCATTTGCTAACCATTCATTTATTTTCCACTTTTACTTTAAATGTATTCTGCAATCGTCTTTCAGCTTGCGAATTTACTGTCTCCTTTTTTTCAGAGCTGATCTACATTTATGCTTCATACACTTTAGTCTTTTTCCTTACCCTTGCTATTTATTTGAACTTCATTCTGATGCACAACTACATTGCTCTTTATATTTTTTTAAATCATAATGTGTTTAATCTTCAGAGGGCATGTTTATTACTACGGTGTCCATTTATGTTTTTTTCCAGTTATTTTCTCTCCCCCCCCAGCCCCATAGGTTTATCTACTCAATTTCACCCCACGCTTTCTGTATCATTTCCTATACTTGTTCTGCTGAAATTCAATGTCTTCTAAACACTCTTAACATTGGCTTGACTTTAGTCTTACTACAAATCATGTGCTAAAGGTTGAAGTGACAGCAACTTCAATATAAATCAATGCTTTCTAACTTTGATATTACAACTATTACAGCAATGTGTTGGCACTCAACCCCTGTGCAAGTGAAATAGATGGGTCTTAATGTCTGCAGAACACTCAATCTGTACTCACATAGGCAAAAAAAATTCCACATACTAAAGAACTGATTAGTGAAACATTTTCCAGCACATAAAATGCCTCCTTTTATTTTGAGTTTCTTATGAGATTCAAATTGAAGTCAAGTTGCCCTATATTCTCCTTACTTTATTAGTATTTTGCAATGAAAACTTGACAGATTTTTCCAATACAAACAGTTAACATTTACATGGTTTGCTGTGATATTGGAGTTACTAGGAACTCAGAGTTGAAGTGATTATTTATCCTTGAAAATGACCTCTTCAAATGTTGAAACCAATGACACATTTAAATACAGACTTCGATGAATTTTGGAAGGTAGAGAGGAGCTGAGAGAGAGAGCAGAAAAAAGGAAATAGCACCAGTGATGGCAAATCTCAGAGGACATCTAAGAAAGGCCACAAAAACTATTAAGCATAGCTTTAGATGAAGATAAAACCATGGGAAAGGCCTGTAGACACCCCCCACA
Source organism: Pelusios castaneus (assembly GCA_007922175.1). Lineage (NCBI taxonomy): Eukaryota > Metazoa > Chordata > Testudines > Pelomedusidae > Pelusios > Pelusios castaneus. The sequence goes on from ML686047.1 coordinate 2,288,187, forward strand.
AGAAATAAAGGGAGTGATTTCAGTGACAGGGGTACACTCTAAGTCATTTAGAAAAAATAATTTGATTATCCATCTCATGACTTCCGTTTACGATTATGATGAACCAAAACAATTTAATAGCAAAGAATAGAGTTGGTCGATATCTGTTGGTCTATTCAGCCCATTTCAACTTCTAAGTCTCCAACAAAGAGAAGAATCAATATACTTGTTAAATCAGGAAAACTTTCAGTGAAGGAACAAGTATGAGAAGTTAGTACCTGTGATAGCCCTACGGATCTCCCGTGCTGCTTCCTCTCGCATCTCAATTGAAGCTTGTTCACTGTACCAGGCTGCATGGGGGGTACAGATCAAGTTTGGTGCATCCTTCAATGGACCCTGACTAAAGCTAAATAAAATTTTAAAACAAGATCAAATGACAAAAAAACCCCAACATAAATTAAAATAAAATAAAAAATACCGTAGGGGAGATGGGGAACAAGGGGATTTTTGTATATCTTTAGAATTAACATCTATAACCATAAGATGAACTGTATCGATATTTCTTTGGTGGGTTTGTTTTTAATTTAACAGTTAATTTGATAGACTTCTAGTGGTGTCAATATAACAATTATTCTCCTTGACCTCAAGGGGTAAAGTAAAGTAGAAAGCAGCATTAGCTTCTGTCCATTGCACCTATTTCTAGACACTGTCATTCACACTCAGACAGAGAAAATGATACGGGGAGCACAACCCCAATGTCTGCCCAAGAAACCACACCATTTGGGTCCATTCTGGCAAAATGTATTGTAATTTTTACATCGCAAGCCAATAACGCTTTGTTTTTTTAAAGAGACACAGTTAGGTTGGAATCTAGTCCATTAAAAACAAAAAAATAAAGTAGTTAAAATTAGATCTGGATAATACATTTTGCCTGCATATTTTTCTTGTTTCACATTTTCCTATTTTTAATTAGTTTCTCTCTCCTGTTGCAGTGTGAAAAACCCACGTAACAACAGGAAAGAAGGACTGACCGACTGACTATCCAGGGGAAGCTGTGAAACCAACTATTTACAAAGTGCTGTAAAATGTAAAAACTAAAACTAAGAAAACAGTGACACCTTCCCACTGCAATCTCTTCCCGTTATAATAATCTTCAAGTGGTACTTGAAACGAGAGAAAATATTTTTTAGACAGAAGTCTGCTCTCCGAGTTGGCAGCAATTCTTGAAGTGATAGACTTCACCTCTAGTTTAATAAACTGAGAATACCTGCCAAAACTTCCTCAATTACAGTATTTGCCCAACAGCGGTTAGTCCCTAGGGACTAAAGGCTGTCCTTAGACAACAAACACTGAAGGCCAAGGAAACTCTGGTTCTTGTCTTGCAATTAAATCTCTGTGTAGATGGGCCCTTGAACCTACAGGGACTCGCACTGTAGTCAATGGGGCTTCTTGTTTGGTGCAAGGGTTTACTTGTGCAGATCTGATGGCAGGAGTGGGGATATTTGAAAGCAGATTTTTGCCCCATGGATATTAAGACTGTGGTTTTGCTCACAATATTTCTCTGTTGTAATGGTTACACTTAGAAGTAAACAAATGCAGGGCCATAATAAGGGGGTTTTTTTTGGTGTTGCATCCTGTGTACTACAGAGGTAAAAACTCCACGGGGAAGGATATTTTATTAATATTTTTAAAAGGATTATCTCAAATGATGTCTCAGACGTCTGATGAGAAGAAAATCATTAATCAGATGCCTCTATGGCCTATCCTCAAGTCCTGAATCTGTTCTTCTTCAAAGGATCATAAGAACTACAATGATTGTCAATTCCTAGCTTTAATCTATAGCAAACCACTCTCAAAACTCAGAGATCAGGCTCAGGACTTAAGGAAAGATTTTAACGGCATTCTCTGTGTTTGTATCATACCATAAAAGTGACTAACTGGAAATAGTGGTACATTTGTGGCTGCAACTGTGGATTTCCTGGTGGTAGTCAGCGATCTAAATAGTGTCACCAGCTCTGCTAATGGCAGCAAAATCATCTGAACTCTGGTCACCCGTCTTAATTTCACAAACTTGCCTGCTCATAATTCTCAGGTTCCCAGCTGAGAGAATCTGGGTGATGGATATGTAATCAAGGCAGTGTCAAGGTCATGATCATATCCCGTCAAAAAAGGATAGTTTTGCCCAGAAAACCTCATCTCCTCCCACCTTACTTACTCCTACTAACTTTCTTCTGGCAAGGAGTTGGCCAGGCCTTCCTCCTACAAATGACAGGATATGAGCATGTTCCTTTCCAGGCCATGAGGCATAAGGCCATGTCCAGTATTTGAACTTGGGTCCTTGGCAGAGTGCATTTCACTACTGGATTACCCATTACATTGTCTTTTAATCTTGTATTTAACTTTTTTTTCCTGCTTCTTCCTGACTACGTACAAAAGCTTCATCTGCATTTGCATTAATCCAGAGCTGCACAGGTTGCTTTACTAAGGAGGATTCAACTACTACGTGGAGGGAACACTTCTTTGCTTCATTGCTGTTGGATGCATCATGCACTAATACTTAAAATAAGAAAGTGAACAAAATATAAAAATAAAAAAAATTAAAAAAAAAAGGAAAAGCACCTGAATGGTTCTGACTCATGTACATCTAAGGCTGCCCCTCGTATCCTTCCTTCCTTCAGGGCCTGTGCAAGTGCTTTTTCGTCTACTAACCCACCTCGAGCTGTGTTGACCAGGAAAGCCCCTTGTCTCATCTAGGGAAAGTTAAAAACAAGGATGATGAAATAAAAATAAATGAAATAAAATCGTTGTGGCATTATTATTTACTCAAAGGAAGCATCCATTACAACAAAGGGTATTCAGCAGGATTAACCTATCACCGGTTGTCTTTCCTTTCCATTGGAAAGTACCACAAAATTTGATGCTTCAAATGTAAAATAATATTTCACAGCACTTATAACTTTTTGTTTCGTATCAGTAGGGTGTTTTGTAATAAAACCAATGCTTTACATATTGTGTAGTACATGATCAGAAGATATAAGCATGCATATGAAAATGACAGATTGTTTTATTCCATTTTTTTAAATTTCACTGTGAACTTGCATGAGACGGAAGCTACTGCATATTGCTAAACACAATCACATTTTGTGGTTTTTAAACTTTTACACAAATGAAAGGCTACATGAATCTTTTAGAAAACTCAATGCTTTCGTATTTTCAAAGACTTTTCGTTCATTAACAAGATGTAGTAGATTTATACTTTATTTATTGCTGTTACTTAAACCCATAAGCCTTTTCAAATCAAGACCCAGGAAACTCTTTATTTATTCAATTAAAAGGCATCGGAATGGTATTGGCTGGGAAGGTTGTGGGCTGTGGAGCGAGGCTGTGTACTGGGTTCCTCAGATTAGCATGACAGTCGTCCATACTCAGTCTTAACTACAAGACTTCATGCCGTAATATAAGTGCAACATGAAGACAAAGTGAAGGTTTAAATTAGAAAGTAATAGATTAGAATGAAGGTAGAAATAAAGACCTCAAGGCAGGGGCGGACAAAACAAGTTCATAACTAGGTACCAGTAATTTTACTTTGGGTTGCCAGAGGGTACTCCTCCATTACATTTCTGCAGTGGAGCTAGGCAACAGGCTACTAAAACTGGTCATCATGGAGACCAGAAACATACATTTGTCAAGGTCTGCCTCAAGGTCTCACTTCAATTAACACCAGTACTTAAGCATCCATAACGTGTCCCATACATAGGCCCTGACCTGACAAACATTCCCATGCACAACATTGAGTACCTATAGAAACGTTTGCAGGATATGGGTCATAAGTGAGGATGGGTGCCCAAGTCCCTATCTTGATTTGATCCCATCACCACAAAAACAGCAACAAAAAGAAGATTTTTTGAGTGGTGAATGAACTTTAACAACTTATTCTAAATGGGGAAAGGATTTTTGCAGTATCATCAGTTACCCTTTTTTGCAACTCAAACCTGGGCTCTCAAATGCAAAACTGATGTATAGTAGGGGTGTTTAAGGAAAAAGGAGCAAGGAAAGGAATCTCCTCCAAGTCTTTGGTAGGATGATTGGAAACAAAACAACTAAAGGTTTACCTCTATCTGGTAAGATTATTACAGAATTAACGTACTATACTGGCCAACCCACTCGCTCTAGTCACGGTCTGACCCCTCTCACCTGCAGACCGTTAGCCCTGCTGGAGGACACAGAAGCATAGATGTGCACTGCCCACTTCAGCACTTTCATAAATGACAGGAAATGTTTGACCTTAAGTATAGTGTAGGACATTCATATATCCTCTAAAGATCTTGGAAATTTTAACCAGAGTGGACACTGTTCAATTCTCTTTTCCATCCACAGTAACACTCCTTGACTTTTTATCTCCAGTGCTATTTATACAGCTGTAAAAACTAGTAGTAAGCTAAACAAAACAAAGAGAATGTGATGTATAATTGTATTGTAAAGGGAGTGCATTCCGTGAGTCACAGTAAACTGCAAGAGTAGTTCTAGATTAGGAATGACTTTTTCGCATTCTCATTCATCTAAAGTAATCCTGTGCAACTGCTATTATTATACAAGATACATTTTATGTAACTGTAGTTTCTCCAACAATTTGTAATGTGATGAAGAGGTAAAGATGATTTCTAATTCAGGAAAAGAGTATTGAGCACTGATTGCCCTGAATGCAGTACAGCAAAGATTTTTACTCTTTACTCAAGCTAGAAAGGAGCTGGAAGGCCAAAGTTGCTGCCTGGACAATACACTAAACAATTCAGAGGATAAGTCAGCCTGATATGGAAAGAGAGGCTCCTTCCCCAAACTTTTCGAAGAGGTTTTCAGGATACTGAACTTAAAAGATCTATTAACCCACAGTTCAGGTTGAGGTCTTCCCCCTTGGACATATATTAAAGAGACCTTTCCATTACATGAATACATAATACTGGACAGTGTGGCACAATTTATCATTCAAGACACATAGGCCAATTATGGGATATGTAGGCATAAAAGTGTTGGATAATTTGATAATTTATATATTAAAAAAGTCAACTAGAAAATTATGGACAATAGCCTTTGATGGCAAACCTTCGCAAAACACTGAAGGTTTAACCCTTTTGAATAAATTAAGGAATTATTTATATTTTGTCAGACAGCAGTATTGTAACAATGTAAATATTAAAAGTATCTCTATGAAATTATACTAATGGAAATATTATTTTAAACAGTCATCAAAGGTTAATGAAGACATAAGGATGTATGAAAAACATATTGTCATATGTATCGTTTTAGCTATGTTATTACCAGGATATTAGAAAGACAAAATAGGAAGAGTAATATATTTTACTGACCCAACTTCTGTTGGAGAGAAGCCTTCAAGCTTACCCAAATTCTTGTTCATGTCTAAGGAAAGCTTGTCATGTGAACGTGGGGTGGATGCGCAGTGCAGATACATCATAAGCTCGAAAACTTGTCTCTCTTCTGAACAGAATTTGGTCCAATAAAAGACATTATCTCACTCATCTTGCCTCTCGGAATATATTGTCTAAAATATTATAGGGACTGGAGTTCTTGTGAATATACAATATGAATAGCTGTGATATTTGATATCAATATTATATAAAGTACATTTTATATGCTACGAATATTGTGTTTTTCAATTTATATAACACCAAATCAGCTGTTAAAACTGAGATTGTATAATGTAATGCAGTGGTTCCCAATCTGTCATCCGGGAACCTAGGGCCGTCCCTAAGGAGGGGCGGGGCCCAGGGCCAATCGGCCTGTGCAGGGCCCCGGACCTCCCCCACTTCCCCGCACTGGGGTGTGTGGGAGAGGGCTGGGGGGGTTGGCCCAGAGAGACCGGGCCCCGTGCACCCGCCCCTCCCTTGGACCAGCTGCTCTGCCCCTGGGGGCAGGGCGGGCTGGCACAGACGCCGGGCTCTGCTTCCCTGCTCCGTCCCAGGGCCGGCTGGTCCGCCCTGGGGGGCGGGGAGGGCCAGCCCAGAAGCCAGGCTTCGCGCTCTGCTCCACCCCACCCTGCTCCCTTCAGCTTGCTGCCGAAGGCAGCGGGGAATGGGCAGGCTGAAGCGTGGCAGTGGGGGAGTAGTGGCGCGAGCCCTGCGCTGCCCTGCTGGGAGTGGGACAGCGTGCGGTCCACATAACTATGGAGCTTGGGGCCATCGCGCCCCCCCCCCAAGAATGGCCCTGCGTGGACCACTGGTAGTCGGCGAGGGTACTGCAGGTGGTCTGAGGGGAGTAGAGGGGGGAAATAATGTAATAATAATATCCCTTCTCATTAGGTGTTAGCTTTTTGCCACTAATAGGGCCTACTGCAGGTGAACGTACAGTGACAAACGTAATACGGTGGTGAGTGAGCATAATAAATGATTAGAAATAGCTGCATTTTTAATACCCCTTGATATATAAGTTTGACTCCCATCAGCCATAGGCTATGTTAAAAATATCTTGCTTATTACATGGTGGTCTGCAAAAACTTTCGGTGATTATGTAGTGGTCCACATAAAGGAAAGGGCTGGAAACCACTGACATAACATATTTATAATCTTTATTCAACCTTCCATTTTATTTGAAGTAACACATATCTAACATTTTATTTCAATGTCTATATTCTCAATATGGAGTAATATGTAACAATATAAATGCATTAGAAAAATGCCCTTTAAATTATATATTTTCTTTTTTAATTAATAGATATCCTTCAGCGTAAATTTACGCTTATGTCTTTTGGTTCTGTTCATAACAGACTATGCAGTTCTTCAAAATAAATCCTACTTCTGTTTCTCAACACAAATGAGTCCTATTTATAAATTACATAGATTGGACCCAATTTCACAATTCACTGCAACACTGCTGAGCACGTGGCATCCAAGTGACTTTAGTGGAGCTCCATGTGGGTGCAGGAGTTTGCCCAAACAGCGCTTCTTAACGTATTTCAACTTTTCTGTTCCATGTTATACGATAATGAAATGAAGGAATAATCAATGTGCATGTGTGTGGTGTAAGAACCTATACTGAACAGACAGAACTTGACGGAAGACTGGTTTCCTCTGTCTTTTGATGTGGACTTTACAGAAGACAGATTTCTTTGCTTTCTTTCACATTGAATTTCCTAGCTTTTGAGAATTTTAAACCTAGATTTACTTGGATGTACTTGGATTTTTCTACTCAGATCCAATTGTCCAATCAAGATACCTAGCCTTACATTTCATTAAGATTAGGGCATGATCTTATGAACATCCTAAACTTGTACGGAAGTCCCAATGAAGTCCATGAGAATAGAAGGCACTTAGTATTTTCTCAGAAACCAACTAATCATTTTAATTCAATAGAGATATAGTTCATATATGTTTTATCAAATAAACCCATACAATAAATGTATAAAGACCATCAACAATGTATAACGAATATACATTATTTCAGAATTCAAATTACCATTTTTACTTATGTAATTGCCACACTTGTACATTTCAAAAAGCTACACCTTTTACTATATATTCTGTATACTAAGGTTTGAGTTAGAAAATAGATATTTAATGCAAAAAGGTAAACATTCTGCAATTATTAGGAACGAACACAAGGGGTCGCCAGTTAGTCACAATCCCTAAATTAGGGATACAGGAACTCAAACTCTAGCTTAAGTATAAAAACAAAGTGCAACTTCTGTAAATAATATACGGAGGGTATATGTATCTGAAGACACAACAGAAGAGCTTTTACATAAATGTCAATAATCAAGCAACTATATCTGAATAGTCTTTCGCATAAAGACTCTTTCCACAACGGAGATATTAGTAAGTAAAATGAACGAACACTAACACTTTATTTCCTAACCAAATATAAACCTTCTTACAAAACAATGAAAGAGCAGATGGAAGAAAAAAAAATAATACTGATCTGAATTTTCACATTTTCATGGAGAAACTGTACAGTTTGCAGAAAGTCAGTAATTTTAAAACCAAACCCAACCTGTAGGGTGCATTTGGATAGTTACCTGTTTAATGGTGAAGTCATTAATAAGATGATGATTGTGTTCATTCAAGTTGCAGTGCAGGGTTACACAGTCACTGTGAAATAGCAGGTCCTGTAAAGTGCTCACCCGCTGCAGTCCGAGAGCACGTTCAATGCCATCTGAGAGGTATGGGTCATAAAATATAACACTAAAGCCAAAGGCTTTTGCACGTAGTGCTACCGCTTGCCCAACACGTCCTAGAATGATACAGACATACAAACAAAAGGAAATGTTGCTGGTATAAAACAGTATATTCTTTATATAGTCATTGTTAAAAAACATGCATATGGTGGTGTCAAAATACATAGGATTTTTACAGAACATAGGGAAGAGATATCATGGGTCCCATTAGAAATTCTCATTACAGCAGGCCTCAACAAATGTATGTTTCTGGTGCCATGGCAACCAGTTTTAGTAGCCTGTCACCTAGCTCCACTGCAGAAATATAACAGAGGAGCACCCTCTGGTGACCAAAGTAAAATTGCTGGCATTTAGTTATGAACCAATTTTGTCCACCCCTGCATTACATAGCTTTATATATAAGGGTTGGTTCGTTCCATCCCTGGCCAAAAGAAAGCAACATGAATGTTCCATAAAAAGTAAACAAAATGAAAGTTGTAATGCCATAAGGTGGAATGTCTGGAGTCTGTGGTAACCTGGATCAGTTTAACAGATGGCAATGTTTGCTGGCCATACTGATGACAAAGCAATGATGTTCCTGATTTTTCCCTGAGAAGTATTCCGTCAGTTCCACGATACTAGAGAGACAAGGTGGGTGAGGTACTACCTGAAGCAGAGCTCTTTGGGGCTCAAAAGGCTGTCTCTCTTACCTACAGTTCCTCCAATAAAAGATATTGCCTCCCTCATCTTATTCCTGCAAAATACTCATTTTTGCAATGTCTGAGCAGCTGGCTCTAATAAAAAGTTGTGAAGTGAACGTTTACCATTTGAATTAATAAGAAATAATTTCTCTCAAGTTCCCTCTCTACCTGAATTTATGGCACACTACACTGCAAGCTGTGGCAACATGATTGTTCAAAAGCAGCTTAACGCTGAAAACATTCACATTCTTGTGATTGCTATTAGCAGATCACTCTACACTTCCAACTTGCTCTCCATTTCATCCAGCCTTTAAATTTATTTCAGCTCACCTGCCCCCATATGTGGAATACACATTCTGAGATGGTACTCTTTCCATTTTTAAATCCCTCTTGAGAATGAACTTATTCTACTATGCCTATAAGAAATCTGCAGTGGGTCTTCTATCTGTTTGCTTTCCATAGAGATAAAGCATAAACATATGGGCTCCATCATATCACGCACAGTCCTCCTGAGCAGCTGCAGCAATAATCTTGCTTAATATTTGTACTGCATAGTGCCTAACTGTCCCATTGTGGTAGGCACTGCACACCCATATATAATGAAAAGACATTCAGTCCTTAGCCTGTAAAGCTCATAATTTAAGCAGTGAAATCTAACATATAGCATTTGTTGTTCTTCATTAATATTTCTTACACGTTTCTTACTTCATTATTCTATCATGTTTTAAATTGGTTTGGGGAAGGAATCCCACCTTGCACATGTATCAAGAGGTGCTTTTTGCACTATTAGTGTAACACAGAGAAAAATAAGTAATACTAAATCAAGGACACGGGACTGGAACATGCTGCATGAAAAGTTTGGGATTACAAATGTTTTGAATAAATACAACTATTTGTACTGTATTGCTCTTTATATTCAGCGATCAGGCTTGTTGAGAATTTTAGACATAAGGATATTTCAGAAATACCAGAATCACTAGACTCAGGAAAGACATGGCTCAGCCTTAAAATATCAACTGAAAGTTTTCTTTTTATAACTTCTGTGTTCATTTAAAATACAACACAGCAAGATATGGAAATCCCATGTCTTTTCAGCTCTGTTTTAAGGGATTTACCAGTTTCTCTTAAAATAAACACAAGTAGTACAAAAAGAGGTCTCTTCTTCGTCATTTAACCTGAACATAGTAATTCTGCAATGCCTTCTGTTGGATATACTTAGAATATTGAGTCAGTATAAGTGGAGTTGTTTGCTCTTCTCTGGGGACTTCTATTTAAGACAAAGTCTTTAAAGCATATTGAAATAAAAGACTGTGTACAATAGTTATTTGCTTTTGAGGATGGGTTTTGTTTTGTTTCGATAAATGGTTAATATGCAGCAAGGGAGATTTAGGTTGGCTAGTAGGAAAAAAATATTCTAACTATAAAGGTGGTTTAAGCTCTGGAATACGCTTCCAATGAGAGGCTGTAGAACCTCTGCCATTGGAGGGTTTTCAGAACAGACTGGACAAACACCCATCAGGGATGACCCTTTTAGTTGTTCCTGCCATAGCAGAGTGGGCTGGACTTGATCTCTTCTTGAGATTCCTTCCAGCCCTACATTTCTACGACTCCAGGAAAATCAGAAATATAGCAAACTTTTAGTGTAAATAAAATATTTTTAAGATTCAGGATCTATCTAGCTCAAATGTACATTAGTGTACATAAATGATGACCAGTAATTTCATAGAAAACAAACTGTATTACATGTGCTATCTCCCTGTACCTCTCTCCCTAGAGCACTAACCCTCAAGGGATACATTACGGGTAGGTCTACTGGAATGGACCAGCCAGTTTAAAACTGAAACTTTCTGTTCATTGCAACCAATGTTGATCCTTGTGCTAATATATTAGAGCCCTCTAATGCATGTGTTGAGCTTCCCAATGAAATCACTAGGAGACACATGTTCACATCTGAAGGAAGAAACTGGTCCGCAATGATTTAGTGGGAGAAAAGTTTGCTTTGATGGTCCAGATTTTACCAGGAAAATATCATCCATGAACTTATAAAATTCTTTTTTTGATCCCAGTTATAATTTTGGTCTTCATAACATCCCCTGGCAATAAATTCCACAGGTTGACTGTGTGTTGTGTGACGAAGTACTGCCTTAAGTTTGTTTTAAACCTGCTGTCTATTCGTTTCCTTAGGTTTACTTTTTTTAATTACCTCCAAACAACACAACGTATCTCTATAACCTGTGACAGCTTTCCTTTCTATCCTGAAAATGTTTCTAATAAATCAATCTAATTTAGGGAAACTACCACAGGAGTTAGTTCAAGCCTACAACAATATTTCATTAGTAACAAAATGATAATGTGGACAGCATCACTCTTATGGAGTATAATTTACTATTTTCCATTGATACACTTATGTAAATCCTATGACTAATAAGGAGACTTGTATGTTGGCAACAACAGAAATGTGATGTAGCAAACATTAAAAGGATCTTCCTGATTAAGGGAATATACAGAGACTGGAAATACAGCAAATGAATGTTTTCATGCAATTGTGGAAACATTGAACAACTTCACAAAAACTCGTTTTAGAAGTTTTTGAACAGAGATCTGGCAAACTCATTCCACTTCAGTACCACAGCGGAGTAGGAGAGGAGGTCTATAAGCTTGGATTCCCTTCCTCATGCACTAGGAGCAGTCTTCAGGGTTATCGGCTATTTTTGTGTTCTAATTATTTGTGATCTCACACCTATGGAGAAAGAAGACGTAGTACAGGCTCACACTAGAGCTCACATAAGTAATGCTGTTTTGTTTGCATTTTTAACACTTTCTTTTACTTAATTCAACTGAACTCTCAGCATTAAAATGCTGCTGATCTCCTTGTCCCTTGTCAGTCTGGGTACGAACTGGTTCTCGTGCAGAGGCCAAACTGGCTAGGTTGGTCAATGTTCTTCCCTTGGCCATGGATGAAGATCAGACATCTGTACTAGTATTATCAGTTTTATCAGCTGCTTTTGGTATCATAGATCATGAGGATGGTTCGCCTGAGGACCAGGAGAAAACAGATGGAGTTGCCCTTTAGTGGCTTCATTCTTTCTGTCGACAGACCAACGGCAATGGGTAACGGTGGGCAATCACTCTTCTTGAAATGCTGTCAAGTACGGTGCTTCTGTCATCTCCCTTGTTCACTGCGCTCATCTCAAGTACATGGGGTGAGTCAGATTGTTATTCAGGGGTGTGATATTTTCAGTATGTAGATAATGCTAACCGTTTATCTACATCTTACCTGACTTGACAGTGCTTCTCAGCACCTCAGCTGACATCTGGGGTACTGATGAAAACAAGCTATCTGAAGCCGCCTCCAGACAAGACTGAAATGATGATGATCATGGCGAGGAGGAAACCACCATAGGTAATATCCCCTTGGATTGAGAGAGTGCATCTGCTATTGATCATCAGGGTTTGCAACTTATGGGTGATTTCAGACTGTCAGTTAGTGTTAAATGATAAATATAGTAGTAACAGACTGGCTTTCTATTAATCCAAGTACTTCTATGTCTATCTGCAGGAATATCTAAATGCTTTTACCATCTGTACCTGGCCAGGGCGGTTTGACCTGTTCTTTCAGATATACCCCTGGCTACTCTTACCCATGCCTTTGTCACCTCAAGATTAGATTATTCTGACGTATCCTATATCTGCCTACATCTTAAAACCATTCAGAGAGTGACGTTGGTACAGAATGCAGCAACTCTTTTATTAAGTGTGGTATGAAATACATGTGTGTGCACAAACACTACATATTATGTGACAATAAATACTAACGCTTAGAATCTGGCTGCTGGTCTCTCGGTGAAGTAATGAAGAGAAAGCTTGAAATAATGTGGTATTATTTATGTAACACTTAAGGATGCTACACATTTTCTAAGGAGTCAAAGAGACAAAAACCCATTCCTCAGAAACTTGCAGTCTAAACCAGGGTGGGCAAACTTTCTGGCCTGAGGGCCACATCTGCTGTATGGTTGGTCAAATGTGGTGAGAGAGAGGCAGGGAAGGCATGGCAGTTGGAGGGGTAGCTGCCGCCACTCCACCCATGTAGTGGGAGGGGGTTTGGGAAGGGGCAGGGCTGGGAGGGGTGGCCCCTGGTATTACAGCTAACATACTCACAAATAAATATAAACAGATAAACATAAAGAAATATAGATAAACATAAACCCTACTCACTGTCCACTTTTCTTTTTGGTACTGTCCAATTCTTTTGCATTTTTTTTGTACTATCCACTCCTTTTGTACTTTTTTCCCTACATTTTTTAAAAAAAAACTTTTTTTGGTACTGCGAGGAGAAGGGGTGGAGGCAGGAGGGAGAAGTTTTCTGTACTGTTTTCTTTTTCATGGTTTTTTCACTTATTTTGGACCTTTCTCCCTGCCCCCCACTTTGTTTGGTACCACGAGCTGGGAGTGGGAGCCTATGGTTGGGAACTGGACACCTCTTGGTCCTGGTCCCTGGGGAGAATGGCTTGCTGTGCTCTGATCAGGACACTGCTGGGCACTGTGTGGGAGCAGCCACCATGCTTCAGGCAGAGTGTCGCTCGGCCCATTGGAAGAAGTGGTGGAGCTGGGGTGCAGGCAAGGGAACAGCTTATGTGCTCTGGCCAGGACAGTGCTGAACCAACCCAAGGGAAGAAGGGGTAGAGCCAGAAGAGGAGAGTGGGCCGGAAGCTGGGCCCACGTGGTGGGAGAGGGGCGGGGCCACCCAGCCAAAAGGGGGGAGCATCTATGGCAGCCATGCTTCGGGTCAATAGCGAAGCCCAGCTGGCAGGCTGGAGGAAAGGCTCAGGAGGGCCATACCCAGCCCATGGATCGTAGTTTGCCCATCTCTGTTCTAAATAAATAGGCAGAGGAGGGATGGGATAAAAGAGATGTATTGAGCAGATGTGTTGTTCAGTACGCTTTTGGCTTGTTTTACTTCTCTCGTTTCCATTAGCGCTACAAGCAGAAGGTGAGTGGAGACTAATTAATAGGCTTTGTGGAAGAAGTGAGTTTAAAAGAGGAATATGAAGGATGAGCAGGAGGAGGCTCAGCAGGTCAAATGAGGGTGAAGGTGCCAAAAGTCGGGTGTTTATATAAAAGAAGGCACAGGTAAAGGGTGAAGAAAATGAAAAGGCCAGAGTCATGCAGCTTGGCCAGACCAGAGGGTGTGGAAGTGAATGATTAGGGCTTTGAAAGGACTAACTATGTGGAGAGCGAAAAGGCTGTAGTCTTAGAGTTCTTTGGAAGTGAGAATAAGGAAGAACATTTCTTTTGAAGAAGACTAGAAGTCAGTGAAAGAAGTTAAGAGACTCTGGAAATGGTTAATGTGGCAGGTAAGTTAAATTATCTGTGAAGGAAAACTTCAGAAATATTGAAGGTTGAGATGATGATGATGATGATGATGATGGAAATATATAGCAGTGGTTAAGGCCAGGGATGAAGACGGGGCAAAGGAGGCACTACTATTTTGGAGATGGAGAGAGACAATCCAGCAGGATTTAGCAATGGTATCAATATGCCATGAAGAAGGGAAGTTGGGACTAATTTATTTTATTTATGCAGTATTTTTTATAGCAGCCTTTTCATGTCAACACACTTCAATAATAAACTGAGACTAAACCAGCTAGGATTGGAACTGTCAAGCATGGTAAGTGGCATATTCTGCAGAACACAGGGTACCCTATGGCCATTATTCTGGAGAACAAGATTGTAAATATAATTTAATGTAAAACAAATGATAAACTCTCTCATAGGATCATAGAAATGCAGGGCTGGAAGAGCCCTTGACAGGTCATCAAAACCCAGGCCTCTGAGCTGAGACAGGACCAAGTAAACTTAGATCATCCTTAGCAGGTTTTTTTACCACAATTACAAGGGTTCCACAATCTCACCTGGAAGCCTATTCCAGAATTTAACTCTTCTTATAGTTAGAATGTTTTTCCAAATATCTAACCTGAATCTACTTTGCTACAGATTAAGTCCATTACTTCTTGCCCTACCTTCAGTGGACATGGAGAACAAATGATCACCATCCTCTTTATAAAAGCCTGCATTATATTTGAAAGCTCAACATACCCAGCTTGTTTGTTTGGCTTTTTAACCTTTCCTTGCAAGTCAGGTTTCCTAAACATTTTCTTTTTTGTTGCTCATCTCTGGACTCCCTCCAATTTGTCCACTTCCTTCCTGAAGTGTGGTGCCCAGAACTGGACACAGTGCTCCAGCTGTGGCCCCTCCAGTGGTCAGGGTAATTCCTCCCATGTCTTACACAGGATGCTTCACTTTATATGCCTGAATACTAGACGTTGTTTAAACTGCATCACGTTGTCTCACATTCAATTTGTGATTTACTATAACCCCAGATCCTTTTCAGCAGTACGACATCTAACCAGTTACTCCCCATTTTGTAGTTGCATATTTAATTCTTCCTTTCTCAGTGTAGTACTTCTTATTTTCTTTAATGAATTTTATCTTGTTGATTTCAGACCAATTTTCTGATTTGTCGAGGCCACTTTGAGTTCTAATCCTGTCTACCAAAGAGCTTGCAACCCCTGCCAGTTCTGTGTTATCTACACATTTTATAAGTATACCCTGCACTTCACTATCCAATTCATTAATGAAAATATTTAATAGTACCTGATCCAGGCCAGAATACCATGGCACTGTTTCTGGTACGTTAAAGATAACAGTAGGAGAATATATGGGAAAAATAGTAGTGCCGAAACAGACTCAAACGGAATATTCTACAGCAAATTAAATAGGATTATGCACAGTAATAGGACACCAAATAAAGCTAATCTGATATTAAGTTAATTAGGTGGGGAACAGGGAAGTGATACTCCCTCAATATAGGATTTTGCAGCACCTGTGGATCTGATTCTCAGAAACATGTAGAGAAACAGAGAAATTCACAGTAGAGCAAGAACAAAATTAGGTTTTGGATGGACTGATTCTAGGGTAATATTAATATTAATGATGCTTTTGGAGGGGGAACAAGGTAACCATCTATAAATATCTGACAGTTATAAATATGAAGGATGGAGAGGTACTACTTACCATGACACAATGGAGTGTAATTAGAAATAATGGGATGAAATTAAGAAAAGAAAAACTGAAGTTGAGTATCGGGAGAAAACACGGTTACAGTTTGAAGCAGTGTTCTAGGGTAAATGAAGGAAGCCTTCTCTCTGACTTCGGGACATCATTATTTTTATTTAGCATGGTTATTACCGATTCGGTATACAAGCTTGGACAAAGCAAACCCGCTGCAAGGAGCAATTCTGCACTGAAGATGGATTACATGACTCATATTTTTCATCTTTAATGTCCATAAGTCTATCACAATGGTGAAAAAACCTGAAAACCAATTGTCTGCTCAGAGTCTACATACCTAATCCAATAATGCCCAAGGTCTCCCCTCTAATCCTGGCAGCTCCTGAAGCCACTTCGCGAATCTGTTCAACACTCTGTACTCGTGTGCCTTCTCGCAAGGCCTGATGGAGCCAAGTGGTTCGCCTGTAAAGGTTCAAGATGTGGCACATTGTAGAATCTGCTGTCTCTTCTACTGATGCAGCTGGCACGTTACATACTGCAATTCCTGAAAGTAAAGAAGGATATGTATTTGCTGAATATGTCACACACTTTTTCCTTGCTCAAAGGTCACCCCAGAGCTTAAGAAGTAAATTATTCTGTAGTGAAGGATATCGTAGATTTAATTTTACAATCCATAGATAATATTCACATGCGTTGTATATGAACATCAAAAAGAGTTCATGGCTTGAATGATAGTGGTAGAACTTCTCAAAATACATAATTAAAGTATGCAAATAGCTGTTAACTGGAATTCATCATTATTTAATATAGTTTAACTTCATAGGAGTAATGAATAGAGGCACTAAAACAAAATTACAAAAGGGATACTGTCTGGTAGTTCAGTCCCCCAAACCACAATTAACAGAAATATTTACATGACTTTTCAAAAGTTTTCACAGAAACAAAAAATCTTTGAATTTAAACATCTCTGTGCAAACGCTGCAGTCTTTGGCTAACGCGTGACAGATCGCAAGTGCAGCTTTATAATTTATTTACATTATCAAATCTAGTGAGAGGACCAAAAAAGTTCAACATGACTAAACAACAAAGTAAAAGAGATGGTTAAAGACAAAAAGGTTTCCTTTAAAAATTGGAAGTTTTCTGATCTTACTGAGGAAAACAGAAAGGAGCATAAACTTTTGGAAGTCAAGTATAAAGAATGATTAGGAAGGTGAAAAAATAATTTGAAGAGCAACTAGCCAAAGATGCAAAAACTAGTAACAACAACAACAACAAAAATAAGTACATCAGAAGCAGGAAAACTGTCAAACAATCAGTGAAACTACGGAATGATCGAGGTACTAAAGGATCACTTGAGAAAAATACAGCCCTTGCAGAGAAGCTAAATTAATTCTCTGAACCAGTCTTCACTGGAAAGGATGTGAGGGAGATTCCCACACCCGAGCCATTCTTTTTAGGTGACAAATCTGAGGAACTGATCCAGACTGAGATGTCATTAGATGAGGTTTTGGAACAATTTGATAGATTAAACAGTAATATAGGGCAACAATATTCATCCAAGAGTCCTGAAAGAACTCAAATATGAGACTGCAGAACTTCTAAATAAAATATGCTATATAACCGATCACTTTAATCAACTTCTGTACCAGATAACTTGAGGATAGTTAATGTGAGACCAATTTTTTAAAGGCTCCAAGAGTGATCTTGTCAATTACAGTATGGTAAACTTAACTTCAGGATCAGGCAAATTGGCTGAAACTATAGTAAACAACAGAATTATCACACAATACAATTTGTTGGGGAAGAGTCAACACAGTTTCTGTAAAGGGAAATCACACCTCACCGATATACAATAGAACCTCTTATGTTCTTCTCAAACTGAGAAATCTATATTAGGCCCTGATCTTACGAACAGTTGCCCATGAGTAGTTTTGTTGAACTCAGTAGGTCTAACTCATGTGTAAGTATACAGGACCAGGACTGTCTGCTGAGTTAAGGCTTATCACTATTATTTTTGCTGGGGAT
Organism: Pelusios castaneus; assembly: GCA_007922175.1. Taxonomy (NCBI): domain Eukaryota; kingdom Metazoa; phylum Chordata; order Testudines; family Pelomedusidae; genus Pelusios; species Pelusios castaneus. Next base: position 2,306,127 of record ML686047.1, read on the forward strand.
ATTTTATTAGCTATGTTATATGTACGTCATGCTGTATGTTGATATTAGCCAACACAACATCAAGAAGTGCACGCTAAATTAGTAACAAAACAAGTGAGATTCGTGCTGGTTCTTAAACTGCAATGGCTTGTTATACCTTCTTGGGCCAGCCTCCAGGAAACCTCTGTTTATATAGACTAAAGAAGACATCAAACTGTTCTACAAATACTAATGAAAGTTCACTTCTGCCTAACCTCTGGGACAGATACGATTTTATCCACTTTACATGTGGGTAAAATGAGAAGAAGAAGGACTTGCTCAAGGTCACACAACTGATAAGTGGAATTGCTGTAAATAGAAATGGGGGTCCTGATGCTCAGTCCCCAAGTAAGCCAGTAAAGACGCACCCTACCTAAATCTTCATATAGCGATGCTAAGTCTGCTTCTACCAGGTGTTTGAAGGTAATAGCAGCTTAGGTGCTAAGGATCAGGGAATAACTTGCCCGTAGTGAGCAGGACATGAAGGCAAAAGGGTGAAAGAAAGTAATAGAAACATTTGTATTGACTTCAAGAGAAATTTGACTGGGCACCAGAGGCTGAATCCAAAACCCTCTGTAGTCAATGGAAGTTGCTCCCAAAAAGGGACTAGAACCCAGGTGAGTTGGCTTTGACCCTGTGGACATGTTAGTCACCTTGCTATAGTTTTCTGGACAATAATTTCCTTGCAGGACTGAATGTATAGATTATAATTAAGAAAACCCTTTTTTCTGCAATAACCCTGACAAATGTTGTTTACTTTAAAAAGCTTTTGCCTTGCTTGACTGTTCCCTCTTTTCAGCTGCTTCCATGTATTGTATTTCTCTATTTACCAGCTCTGACTCCTGACAAAGACTGAGTTCAGAATGCTGAGGATTCTGCCACACAGAGCACACTGGATTATGTCAATGGAGATGAAAAAGTACTTTTCTCTTCAATAACCTACTAGGGCATTTTTCATTGCACATATTTGTACATAAATAAAAATTAAATAAGCCGCTTCAGCTAACAAAGGAGGCAGCTGACAATCTACTTTGGCCTCAGGGACTAACCACAACTTAGCTTTAATATTGTGAACTTCACATCTCATGAGACAAAAAAGATGAAACAGTTTTCTCTTCAATAATAGGAAGAATGGCCATAATTTGATAAATTATCATTTCAAACCCAACATATCTACTGTTTGAATCCAAATTTCTTTCTTTCTTCTACTGGTTTGCACTTTTGCTGCCTTTTGAGATCAATAAAAAAAAAATCAATATAGGGAGGCTACAGAACTATTTTTCCTTTGTGGACTCATTGTCTGTTGAGTCATTGTTCTTAGATTTACTAAGATAAAACAGCTTCCTTTGCTGGTGTTTCATTCTTGGCAACCAGCTCACAGGCACTGAGATATGAATCCCAACACTGTATAATGGGGGGAAGGGGGAGAGGAGAATTAGTATCCTGTTTGACTGGAGAATAAAATTACGTTAAACATATTACTTTAAATGGCCGTATTTGGTTATATAAGAAAAAAGTGCTCTTTTCGTGGAATAAGATTACAACTTGCATGCGACTGTATTCAATCTAATGAACACCTATTTCAATATTCAGCATCAACCAAACACTACCTTATTCAGAGTTAGAAATGTTTCTTTACATGTCTGGAGAAAGAAAGAAGGAATTTTCACTCACCTTTCAGCTTCTTGGAGGTTTCCTTGTTCATCGTACAGTTGTCCCTAGAAGGCTGTGGGGAGAAGGGCCAGGTAACCTTTCTCCTAAATTCTAGAGGTTTTTTCCCCTTCTCCCACCTCTAAATGGTTTACTACACACAGGCAGCTGAAATAAGGATATTGCCTTGCAGAGTGACCATTTGGAACAGCAGGAGGAAGAGAAGAACAAGGAGGAAGTGAATAAACATGAGACTTACCATAGAGGATAGGAGGTATGGCGTTCCCACTTATTGAGAAATCAGCACCATCTTATTTATTATTATGAGAAGAAATAGCTTATGTGTTTCATGTAAGCACCCCTGCCACTGATCTCAGTGGTTCCGTTTACACACAACTTACAGAGCCCAAGGCCAGCTGGCTTTTGCTAAACCCCAACTCTATTTACCTTCTGTAGGCTCACTCCTACCTCCCTGATTATATCCTCCTCTCACAGGCTTTTTCTCATAAGCAATAACTCACAAGCTGGTACAAAACGTCAGATTTTCAAGATTTTCCATGGGAAACTCTCAGTTCCACCATTTTTATGAAATGCAGCATGACCAAAATTGACAGCATGAAAATAATGACACTGTGATCATATCTACCAAAATATTTTCTTCTAAAGTGAAAAAACTCTCATGGGATCTCCATTAGGAACTCACCTGATAAACTACTGGGCATTTAGAATAGAGTCTTCTGAATACTGTCCCTACTGCCTCAAGACCTACTTCCACAGCACATTTCATCAGCAAATGAAAGTGTTTTACAAATAATAACTAACTCTGACATCACCTCTATGAGGTATGTATTAATTATACCAGTTCTGCAGAGGGGAAAACTGAGTGACACATCGGTTAAGTGCTTTTGTAATTAATGGTCAGTCAGTAACTGAATCCCAATCCCTAGCTCTAACCACGTGGATCTTAAAGTCCGACTTTCAACTTTTATCCAGATTTTAGATTGAAAAGCAAAATAATCAATTCACTGGGGGTAGACAATTTTATTCATTAAAGACAGGCAATACCTTGCATCCTAATTTCATAGCTTAAATCAGTCCAATCCAGTGGTTTCCAACCTGTGGCCCAGGAGCAAAAAATGGCCCACAGCCCCCTCCTGCTGGATGCAGAAAGGAGCCGCTGCCCAATAACCCAGGTGGAGCATGTTTCTGTGGGACTAAAAGACCGGTGCAGGCTCCTTGCTGCAGCCAAAGCGAATGGGAGATCAGTGCTGATCCCCCCCTATTTGTAGCAGGGAGCACAGCAAAGTACTCCCTCTAGGTCTGGGCCCCTGTTGGAGACAGAGGCAGGGGAGCACTGATCTTCCATCTCCACTGCCTAGGGACCCAGTTGGAGTGCAAAGGGCTACAAGACGTGTGGTTTCCCTGCTGCAGCCAGGGAGATGGGAGATCAGCTAGGAGGCAGCCTCCTTCCTGAACTACTTCCATCGAGCTCCAGTGGGGAGGGGCCCTACTGGTGGAGACTGGTGGCCCTTCAGGGTTGTAAAGTTGACATCTATGGCACTCGAGCCAAAAAGGTTAGGAATTGCTGGTAATCAAAGCCTCAGATTTGAATGCTCAGAAATGGTGCAATTTAGCATTTAGATCAGACTCAGAACAGTCCCAAAGTTTGGGATGTTCTGATTTGGCCAGCTGGAGTTGTGAACTTGTAACCTAGCAAGGATGCCAGCCAGCATGCACAGATCATATTCTTGCCTGGAGTCCCATTTGCTTCTCTGGGACTCTGCACGAGCAGAAGGACCGCGGTCTTAATTTTGAACCCAGACTTAGGGTTTGGACCTACAACAACTGTGTCCATGTTCATCACAATGCATGTGTCTAACTTTGTTAACGTTAACTGCAATTCGAAGAAGGTAATAAAGAGAGACCAGCACCCTACACATCTTCAGATCTAACCTGCTTCTGATGCATTTGTCAAAAAAAAATCTATTTACCTTTGCCCGCGGTGTAAAAAACAGAGGCTCAGGAAACTTGTGTTGGTTGGCTTCTGCTTATTTACTAATAAACAACCTAGCAATGTAACCACTTACTATTTCAGATTTTGAATAATGGAGAGTGAAAATTCTCTGCCCAAAATTCTCCAGCGATTTTGTTTATTTTTCATTTTGTTACAATTGCTTCTCTGATAAAACTGTATGCCTGATTTGTGTACCAGGAAAAACTTCTGAACTAGATCTTGCAGTCCAAACACAGGTACTGGACAATGGTTTTATTTCATTTTCATCAGCCAAAATAGTTTGCCATAATACTGATAGAAATTATACATAGTGACAGGATTATAGTCTGCCACAGTTCATATAAACAGACAGAAAGTATCTGTTTAAAAAAAGCACGCTCTTAGTCTTTAAATTTGTCTTGCCCAACAGACTGCTCGGCTGTCACAAATCCATGATTCTTATCAGTTAATTAACTAATGATAATATCACTATAATTCTTTTTTAAACACTGATGAGAGAAATGATATAGTTTATGTATCATTTTAGGACAAATTAATACAGCAAATGTTGATGAAAAACTTTGATGCGATCACATTTCTGAAGGCAACTAGAACATGTTCAAATAAAACAGTGTCTTTAATAATCATACCTAAATCCCCAGCAGATTTGATGTCAATGTTATCAAAACCACTGCCAATTCGGACAATTATTCGAAGTGCTTTGAATTTCTCCAGATCTTCTCGTGTTAAAGTGATAGTGTGATACATCAGTGCACCCACCGCTTCATTTAGTACCTAGAATTTAAAAGAGAACATCAAACTTTGCTTTATGTAATCTTTTTTCTCTCTCTTTTCATTATGTTTGGGTATTAACATTCTGAAGGACTCTGTAAGAGTTACAAAGATCAGGTTTTTTTTTAAACACTTGACTTTCAAGCACTTTGGTAGACAAGTTTCTTTCACCCAGAATGTCCACTGAGCCCAACCATGTGAAAGGCTGAATGGAAGGAGTCTGTTATTTTGCAGGAGATGCTCAATAATCTGCAAGACTGGGCCCATTGCTATTAAAGTCATGGCTATGACTCCGTATAGGCACCTTGTCAATAGCTGCAGACCTGGGAATAATCATTCATTACTAACAGCACCGTATTTTTATTTGTGCGCTGGCAGCTGTTCCAATAGCACCCAATTTTGAATGGATCAACAGAACCATACCTCCATTGCCCGTGGTGGTACAGACCTTCACTATGATGGGTAGATCACGTAAACACCTGAATAGCAAACATTCTATTTATGCAACCTGCCATTAAGGAAACTAAAACCTGCCAATGCAAACTGTGCATGTAAACACCTGAGCTCTAATTTACTTATGATTCTCCACAGCACCCACTACTGATCAGCTGGAGTGTTGGACCAATGCGAAACAATCATTTCATTAGACCGATACAACCACGCAAAAAGCCAGCTACTCTAATGCAAGCAATTATGCCAAAAAAAAAAAAAATTATAAGAAAGGGCTGGTGAAAAAAGGAGGGAAACGCAGTCAGACAAATGACCTGAATCTAGTCTAATGAAAGGAAGACTTGAGAGACCAATGTGCCACTGTACCTCAACCTGACAGCAGAAAGCCTGGGGAAATGGGGAGAAGGTGCAGTGTCCAAGTCTCTGCTGTTATGAAAATGTTGCCTTTACTTGCCACTCGTCTAGACTGGTGAATCTTAGAAAGCAGAAATAATAGCTTTTGCATTTCTTTCCCCTTGTTATTGATTAGTAGGGGAATTTTCAGGCAAACAGGATTTTTTCTTCTTAGGAATTCAACTTCTGTTGCTGATCTCCTCCCTATTCCCCAATTAATGGCTTAATCCTAAAAAAAAGCCACCCAAATTATTTCAATTTCAATGTCAGATAACATCTGCTAGTAACTTGGAGACTCCTGTAATGCACATGATATGATAGTTCTTTTTTGAGGCTGCCCTAAATTCACTTTCAATAGGCTCTGTGATCTGGCATATGTTCAGTCTCTGTCATATGAACAATTTCTACTTATGTGAGTGTTTCCAAGATATTGTAAAATTGCCTGTTGTTTGATTTTCTATTTTGCCTAAAAATCAATCAATATCAATAGATTAAAATGGCCTGTTTCAATGAAATGGGATCTCACAAACAAAGGATTATGACTTTATGTTAGGGATTAACCCTGGAAGCGGGAAATATATTTTTTTCATTAATGTACACATTTTAAAAAAGAATCAGGGAAGTAGAATGCAAATAAAAATATAGAACAGAAGGAAAATTGTTTATTACTTGAATAATCTACAAAATATCTCTTAGTATTTCATCCGTGTTTCTGGAGAGATAATTCCAGTTTCATTGTGAGTGCTAATGGCATGGTGCTTGAAGCAGGATTTCAGTTTATTAGCAAAGGGAAGAACTATGGGAATTCTGGAAATTATATAGGTTTACTGTAACTTCTTCCTATACAAGGGTACTGTAATTTATTGCTATACAATGGAGAGAGTAAACACAGACCTGATTCTGGAAAGGAATATGCGCATAGAAGTCCCAATGATTTTTATGGCACAGCCAAATACTTTCAAGATAATAAAATGACACATGCACATAATTTTAAGCCTCAAAGGCTACAGGTTAGACTGCATTACATTATATTTGGACCCGTTCAGGCTACGGTATGGCATTAGGAGGAGATTGGCTGGGGGTTGGGAAACAATTTGAAACACTCTTTATGGAACATGTGACCGTATGGTTAATCTAGTGAGCTCTCTCTGCATGTACCAGGCGGTGGTAGCATCAATGTAACAAACAGGCATGCAAGTCACTAATTCTTTTGTATTTTATTTTTAAAGTGCAGGACTTTCCTAGAGCTCCAGACAATTTGTCAGGAAAATGCAGTCAGATGATGATCTCCAGTTACTGTGTGTTATTTCACACTCATTTACTTTCTTGATGATTTTAGCATTCTTTGCACCAAGCATGACAGAAGGTTAAAATAAACTATTAAAAAATTCTGATTAAGGAGGAAAATACTACGCCTTTATTCAAAAAGCAAAGTAGAGAACTCCTGAATTTCGACAAACAACTCATGTGCTAATGTTAGTTTTTTAAATTACTCCTGAACATTGGCTTTCTCCGGAACAAAGCTCATTTGAAGTGGATTACAAACAGTAAAGTTACTAATGGAAAAAAGACTAGTTAGTAATGAAGGCTTTATTCTTTAAAAAAACATGGAGAAAATCTATTTAATGAAGGAGCTCACTCCTTACTGAAGTTATATAAATTCATAGAAAGAAGGCTAAAAGGTTGCATATTACAATAAAAATAAGACATTTTCTACTTTTATATATAAACACATGAAATTATAATACAAAATAAAAGTAAAAAACTTTAATAAAAAATAATCAAATACAACCTTCAGAAAAATCAGCCATGCATAGAGCTGACTAATTAACTAGGGCATACATGCTAACATGTATCTGTTAAGAACCATTGGGACCATGCTGATGGGTGCATTAGAAATAAATTAGGGTTGTGGAGCATACTATCATACAAAATATATTTTGACTCTTTTTCAGCATTGCCTCTTGTCCCCTGTAATGTTCACCTAAACAAGAAGCCTACACTAGCTACTGTACCATGCAGCACTAACAAAGACAAGATGATGTAATTTTGTTACAAAAACATCAGCTAGTGTCAATTTCAGTAAGATCTATATAACAGAAAGCTGGAATTTCACATCAGCTCAAATGTGGTAGTCAGGGTATTTTCTCTCTTGTTCTCTGACACAGGCCAGAGGCTTTTTTTTTTTTTTTTTTTTAAATTTCAAAAAAAAAAAAAAAAAATTTTTAAAAAAACCATGGTTCAAGAAATGAAGTGGATATAAAAAAAATGAAATGACCCAAACAGCACCAATTTAGTTAAATGTCCATCTGCAGTCATTCTGGCTTCCATCAGATATTTTACTCTGTCACTGTGCTTTTCAGAGAGGAAAGGTTTGTTATCAAAGGTCAGGTACAGAACCTTCTGTTACCTGCCCTCCATTAGAGATTAATATTAATTCGTTTGTTTGTTTTCCTTTGGCAGCTAACACACCAATTTACCTCCATTAGAAGCTGTAGCAAACTTCCTGTTTCAGACCCATCATGACATTCCTCTCTAAACTGGCTCATATGGCTTGCAATTGAAACCGGACAGCCAGGTCTTTCTGCTCCTCCTCTTCTTGAGAATGACTGCACCAGTTTCAAAATGTGTTAAGTAAGTCCCCACAGGCCTTAATTGAATCCATGCCACAGGTGTGGCAGCCGTTTCTGTATTAAAGAGCTTTCCAAATACTGTCTTGTGTACCGACTACTTGGGGCTACAATTCCTCTTAGTTTTCCTAATTATTTGTAATTATACTTTAGCACTGAACTATCACAACCATTTCGGGTAACATCAGCTGTTCACCACCATAAGAGCTTTCCCTTGTAATTTTTTGGGGGGTTTGGAGGTGGGGAGGTAATTCTTAATGCCTCCCATCTGTGCAATGATCAAACAGCTTTAGCATAATGTACTGAAAGCTCAAATAATCAGGCCGAGAGCAGCATTCAGGACATATGTAAACCTCAGCCCTTATTTTCTTTTTCTGGTCCTCACATATTGCTGGATTCCACTCGGATGCTTGAGTCAAAGCACATTATAGTCAGCAGAAAGATTCCAGTTGGCTTCAGTGGATTCATAGAATCATAGGGCTGGAAGGGACCTCATAAGGTCATCTAGTCCAACCCCCTGCTAAAAGCAGGACCACTCCCACTGAATCATCCCAGCCAGGGTTTTGTCTAACCGGGCCTTAAATATCTCAAAAGACAGAGATTCCACCACCTCCCTAGGCAACCCATTCCAATGCTTCACCACCCTCCTAGTGAGAAAGTTTTTCCTAATATCCAGCCTCCACCTCCCCAGCTGTAATTTGAAACCATTGCTCCCTGTTCTGTCCTCTGTTACTACTGAGAACAGCCTAGCTCCCTCCTCTTTGGAGCAACCCTTCAAGTAGCTGAAGGTTGCTATCAAATCTCCCCTCAGTCTTCTCTTCTGCAGTCTAAATAAGCCTAGTTCCTTCAGTCTCTCCTCGCAAGTCATGTGCCCCAGCCCCCTAATCATTTTAGTTGCCCTCCGCTGGACTCTTTCTAATTTGTCCACATCCTTTCTGTAGTGGGGAGCCCAAAACTGGACACAGTACTCCAAATGCGGCCTCACCAGTGCCGAATAGAGGGGAATTATCACATCCCTCGATCTGCTGGCATTATATAGACCAGACCCAGCGTACAGAGTGAGACTACAATAAGCTGGGCTTCATCAGACAGCCCAGGACTTCACTTGATCTACAGGGTAAAGACAAGTTCCAGATGGGAAGTCGTGTGAGTCTAGTTCAGCAAAACAAACAAGGAGTTCTGTGGTACTTTTAAAAACTAACAAATTTATTTATCGCATGAGCTTTCGTGGGAGAAAATCTTGCTTCAGCATCTGACAAAGTGGGATTTTCACCCACAAAGGCTGTTGCAATAAATATATTTGTTAGTCTTTAAAAGTGCCACAGGACTCCTTTTTTGTTTTAGGGAAAAGACAAATACTCTCCTTTTCTTGTTCTTCTTCCTCTATTTTTTAAAGTACAACTTTGCAAAGTTTTTCAAATTATTATTTTATACTCTTTGGGATGGATATAAACCCATATTAAAAATACTGTTAAAACATCATTAGTTCACAAAGCTCTTAAAACATCACAATGCATTCCACTTGGTCCTATAGGCGGTGATCATGCTAAGAAAGCACTCCAAACGTATTTGATGTTCCCTGTATAGCTCTCAGTGAGCATCATGGGTTTTACAAAGGAAAAAAAAAGAGGAAGATTTACATTTTTAATGTGCAGAGTTCTCCAGATCTTGCCGTGGTTATTTGTGGCACTCAGTATATTTATACTAAAGTTATTTGATTTGGGTATTTGTTGTTGGGAGGTTGCGTTTAACTGAAAGATTGCAAATCAGCAATCTGTAATATAGGCAAGATGGCGACAACCTTTGTTATTGTGTAAAGCAACGGTAATGGCCAGCAGAATCATCTCACCGTCCATGAAGTGGTGGGAGCTGTTTATTGACTCATTGGAAAAGGTGTGGGAGAGGGGGCACATAGTTGGGCGAACAGGAAATGGGAGTTAGGCTATGATGTCACAACTCCTGAATACTGATCTCAAATATAGGTCTCTCTAGTCAGTGTGTTTCACTGTCAATAATCTCCTGGCCCAACGATATAACTTTATGCTGTAAGGACCTAAGTTAACGCTTACTGACTTCAGCTGATTACTGACACTACCTTAGGCCCTAAAAATGTTACAGTTCATTTAACTATATCCACATATAGTTCCACACACAACACGCACTGTTATAGGTAACATTAAAGGAAAAACTGCTTTTATGCTCTCATGTTTATAATAATATAAACAAACTTTCTATTTCTAAAATCCATGCATATTCTGTGGTAGCATTTTCTTTTCTTAAAAAAACCCCATAATTTGTCCATAATTAAATCACTCTTATAATCCTAGCGCTAACTGACAGTACACGAAACTGCTTTATTACAGTAGTCAATCAGTCTCTCAGTACACTTATCCGTAGTACACTTTCTCTAGTGTTTAAAATGAAACAATCCCTCAGTTTTTAAGGAATTTTCTTCTCTGATTACATAGCTTCTAGGTCCAGATTCATTTTTGTTCTCTATTACTAAATCTAGAATTACTTAACATTTAAACTCAAATGATTAGAAATGCAGGATGGATTGAAACCATCTTCAATGGAAGATTCATTATGGTGTGAATGTCATTGACAATAACAGCAACTCAATGAGCATGGTCTTAAAAATAAAAGAAATAAACAAAGAGATGCAGAAAAGAAACTTTAATAATAATCACCAGCAGCTTTCAAGCACTAGTGATCCATCGCTAGGTATGGTAATGAAAGGAGCGGTGAGATGCATGCTGAGAACCAACTACATTACAGACTGTAAGCTGTCTGCAAGATTGATCTGCTTCTTGGGCATGGCAGCACTTTTCAAGATTTGCTTTTAACTGCATGCAGATTCTGCTGACACACTGGCACTCTGCCTAGTGTGCAATGTTTCACAAAATCAGCAACGTTACCACATGCAAATATGACCGTGGCTGGAATCTAAGCCACAGTCTAAGCCGACAATATAGAGATCATGAAAGATCCTCAACACAACAAAAAAATCAGAAGTTCAGATATGTAGGCTTTGGTACAGACGTGGATTACATCTACCCTGACGGCAGCAAATTCAACACTGTCAGTTCAATCTTCCAGGTTCAACTGAGCAGTCAGTCAAGACCTGCTCAATTGATTTAGAGTTCCATTTAGTAAGTCCAGCCCCAGAAGAAGAGTAGCACTGAATCAAAGGGACGGTATTTCCCTTCGACTCAGTGCAGGGAAAGAGGGAGGTAAATGAGCATTAGAGAGTCGAAGGGAGATAACGCAAGTTATTTTACACAGCTTGCATATCTCCCTTTGACTGCCGCCAAATATGGCAACAGTGTAGACAAGTCATGGAGACTGACTGAAAGTTCTCCCTATGGGTTGAAGGGTGGTTTTCAAACCTCTAAGCTGTTTTCTCACCCTTAAGGTGCCATCGGGTTGAATTTCCCCTTTAAAGAGGGACTCTAACACAAAATATTTAAATATGTCAGGTTTCAAAATAAATTAAGTCCTCCTTCTCCATTTTAAAAAAAATCATTGTGCTTTCCTTGGTTGCTGATTTCTAAAGTATTTACGGCTCAAAGAAGGGCCAGCTACCACCCAGCTCATATTCTTCTAGTATTTAATCCTGTAGTAAAATTATACTGCAGTATCTGTGTCATCAAGGTAAACAGCAATGATGTTATGATTACAAGATTATGGCCTCAGTGTAGAATCAAAGCAAAGTAAAATGTTTTATTCATATATAAATATAAGAGCAAATCAAAGACACAGTAGAACAGTAAGAGCAACATCTGTATTTTGTATACTTTTTAAACATTTGCTCCATTATGAAAGCTCTCCTTTGTTTTATAAAATTTCTGTACTGCAAACAATCATTATATATTTTTGAGTCCTATAAAAATGTTATTATACTGAATGATACCCTTTTAGGATGCTTGCGCTTTTAACTTAATCCAAAAATATGGAAATATAAGATGCCTATAGCAGTGATTTTATTTTGTGCTTTTGACAGGAGCTGTGAGATTTAACAGTTGCTTTCTCATTGAATTTAGTAAGATTTTGATGTTTGGATTGTATTCTGTCTGATAAAATAAAAGTCTCCTTTCCAAGGGAGCACTCCAGGGAGCCTTATTAACTTCACGGCAAATTATGTGCATACATTAGAAGGAAAATCAGAGGTGGATTATTTGATTTTCAGCATAGCAGTCCAGTGAGTCAAAAAAATCCAAACCGCAGTAGCCTCTCTAGACAGTAAGATATATGATACTGCAAAGCTAAGAGAAAGTGAGGATGAATTGAACCCTGAATCCCAGTCCAGAATATAAACTTTGTTTTGAGGATCAGGTAAATCAATTCTTATTGCTGCTATCTCACCCTCCCTTCTGTGGCCTGAGAATTCGTGGGAATACCTTTATTTCCTTCCCTTTTTATTTGGTCTAATGTTTTTCCAGATTAAAATCTTACATGCTCCAAAGGCTTCACTTTGGCATCACAAAATGCACTCCACAGTGGTTAGGAAGCCCAAGAACAGTAAGAAAGTTGACGTCAGGGAGTCCTAGGCACCACAAAAGCACTTAGGATCTGTCTGACTCTTTCTTTTAATGGGTACAGAAGAGAAATAGTGAAAATGGGTGGAAAGAGAGGGATCAGAAATGTCATGTATGCCAAAAAAGGAGTATTAATGGCAAACAGAAATGAATGGGAAGGGGATCTTGGAACTGGGAAAGACAGTACTGGTTGCCAGCTTATAGAACAGGTTGGAAGGAGAGTGTACAAAAGAGAGAGGATAATGCATGAGTGCGGTCCATAAGAATGCAACCAATACAACCTATTGTGTGTGGAAGAAGAGAGGGAAAATAGGAAAGACTCCAGGGGCTCAGAAAAATCGGTAGTTTAATGGAGATTGTGGTCGAATACAGGGAGGCAGCATTATATTTTAAACTTTGGGATGATTTTGAAGGAGCAGAGACCACCTAACAGACATATTTCACTGTATAAAGAAATGGGGGGAAATTAAACAATTTATCATTGTGAACAACAGTAATGCAAGTTCTGTTAGATTCATTTAATGAGCAATAGCCTAAAATCATATTACATCTGAGTGTGACTGAACTGAGTTTCCCTAATTGGATGCAAGGAATCTAGGTCCCAATTACAGAACACTTCATATTACTTGGTTTGAAAAACACACTGCCTTTGGCAAAAACATGCTGCTTAACTTCACACAACCATTGTTTAGACAAGACTTTGTTCTCTCTATTGGTGAGAAAACTCAACATTTACAATAAAATGCAACTCAGAAATCAATGTTTAAACATGTTGACTGCTTGGCTTCCCAGAAGCACAGATCTATGATGGTTAGTGAAAATGAAATTTAAAAAATAAACCTGAAACAAAAAATTCCAGTGAGCTGTTCTGCTGTATATATTAACCATCTCTGAACAAACATAATGAGTCTTCTAACCTCACACTGCAGTCCATGCTTTGTAAAGGCCTTGGGACACAGTAGGTCTGCCCTAGCTGTGGCATATTTTTAAGAAGGTGTCAAACCCACTATTTCACTATCCTATCTGTTTTCCAAACTAGAAACCTGGGAGTTTGGTACTCCAGCGTTTTGAACATGAGATAAAGTATTAGGAATGCAGAGTTCTAATACCGACTTATACACTGTGGTCTTGAACAAGTCACTTAAATTCTATACATTAGTTTTGTTATCTGGAAAATGGGAATGAAAATACTTACCAACTTTGGACTATATAAAGTGATCTATCTCAGAGAACTATTTCAATTATTACAGTTGAAAACTACTAGATCTGAAACATTCCCTGGTCTGAGAGTCTTTTCCTATATGAGTATATGGGAATTAATATAAGGAGAATGAGTAAAGATGGGTAATGTTTATGATTAACATGCTACTTTCCCCACATCCAGGCTCTCCTCAATCCAGTTGCTTCTCCCAAACTATCTGCTCTAAAATTTTCCCCTCACACTGTTTCACCACTAATCTTCACCCAGGAGCAATCTACAGCTGCTCTCACAGCAGACCCTATCTCTCTTTTTTTTTTCTTTTTAAATATGAAATTGAAAGAAATGTTTTTTATTTATTGTGAAAAATGCTCTTTTGAGATCAGTAAATTACTGCCTTTTCCCTGGATCGCTATCCTCTCTCCCTCTTAATTCATTTGCTCTATACCCTAAAATGATCTGTTATAAATATTTGTTCAGCTGACAGAAGTGAAAAATACATATTCTGAATAATACAATAATCTAGTGGTACAGAGTGAAAGTTTTAAGTATGGATAGAAATCGGCATTTAAAGAATAAAATAATTATTGAAAAGTTCAGCAAATATTCGCCTTGTAGTTCTCTTTAAGACTTTTTAAAAAATGGAAATACTGAAGTGTTGTGTTACACATGAAATATAAACTTCATATGCAACATTGCAAAAGTGTAGTCATGTTAGTCTAATTCAGCAAAACAAACAAGCTGTCCTGTGGCACTTTTAGGCTATGTCTACACTTGCAACTTAGGTCGAGTTAAGGATGCTTAAGTCGACCTACAGAATGCCGCGACTACACCGGGCTTTCATTAAGTAGACTTAAGAACTTCCACTCTTTAGGTTCACTTAACACCAAAGTCGACCTTATTAAGTCGACTTAAAGGCGGTGTGGACGCCCTAGGTCGACCTAATTGGCCTCCAGGCTTGGGGATGGGCTGGGAAAAAGGAAGCCACAGCTCCGGCGAACCACGGCTGGGGTGAAGGGAGTGCAGGGGAAAAGGGAACCGCGGCTCCCTGGGAGAAGGACTTAAAGTCGACTTTACTTTTCAAGTATAGATACACCCCTAAACACTAACAAATTTATTTATCGTATGAGCTTTCGTAGGAGAAAATTCCACATCCTAACATTGTGTGTTGTGTGTGAATTTAATTTTTAAACATTGTGAGACAAAATAAATGTTGTTTGTAAAGCATCATGTACAAATAGGGTGCTATGTAAATATTAATGGTATAACATAATCATAATAATTAATACAATAATTATACAGCAGAACCCTGAGAAGTTCTGAGCTCCCTCATGTCCCACTGAAGACAATGGAAGTAAAAGACGCTCAACATCTCACAGTATTGGGCTCCTCATAAGAGATACAATTAATTTCAGGGTTCCTATGGAGCTAGAAATTGAGATTTGTTAACATAAATTCATTCTGTAACACTGAGTAAATTAAAATTCCAAATGTGAACTTTGACCTTTCTATTACAGGTCACCAAAAGGTTGACCTTCTTTATCAGATTTCAGTCATTCAAATGTCCTTTTCAACTTTTAATTTGAAACAAGGGCCCCTTTCAGCTACAAT
Organism: Pelusios castaneus; assembly: GCA_007922175.1. Taxonomy (NCBI): domain Eukaryota; kingdom Metazoa; phylum Chordata; order Testudines; family Pelomedusidae; genus Pelusios; species Pelusios castaneus. The sequence continues at coordinate 2,321,400 of ML686047.1, forward strand.
TCTGAACTTCTTAATGCTCATTCCTTCTGGTCCAATGATTAAAGCAAACACATTTGATATTTCTATAAAGGTCATCAGTCTAACCATTTATAGAAATTATATTAATTTCTTCTGTGGAGTGTTTCTGTTGGGTGGGAGACTTCTAATTTGGAGAAATTAAGAGCATTAGAGGTCAACAGTTCTAGTGATTGGATTTTAGTTAAGAAAACACTTAAAGGCAATAAGTGCTGCTGGCGCTAACATAAGTAGCCACATCCACCTGAAGGATGGAATGCTGTTATCTAGAAATACATCAAATCTAAAATGTATTTACGTTCTTTGCCCATATTTCCTCCTAGCTCCTTATACACTGAATCCAGTAATTACCCATACTAACTTTCTTCTTATGAAGATGGTTTGAGGTAGGACACAAAAAACAACTTAAGGACAATTTAAAATAAATGTAAAGCACTATGCATTTCATTGTGCTTTAAATACGGATGTACATAAAAATATTACCTGTGCACTTGGTCAAGTTAAAATATTTTCTTCAAGAAAAAAGAAGTGGCATTATGTATATTACTATTAACATCTTAGATCCTTGAAAGTGAAATAAGATTTAAAAATTTAAACAAACATATAACATTTATGATGATGTTTTATTTTCTGCCATTCTCTCAGATCCTCCGAAGAAGACAGAATGGTAAATCTCACATTTATTTTTAGTTGTTTCCAGTCAATAACAGTTTTAGGTTTTCATGCACCAGCACAATATTGAAACATCTGAACTGCAAACACTACATGGAAATATTTATTTGTTTCAATTGGAATTAAAAAGAATCATGACATTTCTGTTTGTCTTAGGTTTTTGTAAATGCTGGATTTCTTCCAAAACATCAATGATTCTGAATAAATGCAGAAAAAGAGTACCTAGGGCCTGATCCAAGGACCACTCAAGTAAACAGAAAAACTCCCATTGACCTTAATGGGTATTGGATCAGGATTAAAATTTCACCAACTCCAACCCATAATTTATCATTTATGTCTTTTATTAAAAGGAAGGTGCTCCAGAAGTGTAACTTTTTAGAAAGGATTCTACTCAGTGGGAAATCAACCGTGTATTGAAGAAAGGACATGCAGAAAAGTGAAGTAGGGTCCACTTTCTAGAATGAAGAATTTCTTTCTTCTCTCTACATTAAGATTATTTTATAGCTCAAAATAAACAAACAAAAATAAATAAATCAATGGAAACTGACTTAGAAGAACAAAGGTAACATTGAGAGTAAAGATAACTCTTGAGAATGGTTCTGACAGAGTGAAGCACAGTACAATGACTTTTAAAAGCAAGACAGGAAGTCTAAGAATCGACAACAGAGATATCCACAGAGAAATTGTGTGGTACTTGAGGAGCATGCAGACATTCTTCTGTTGAACATTTCAATAACGGAAAAAAAATCATTTCCTCTAAACTTGATAAGAAGGAGGAAGACAAGTCTGCACCATTGATAAGACACACAAAAAATCCTTTAAACTTCTCTTTATATGGTAGCAAAACTGTAGTACCATTATGTTTAAGGATATTATCAAGCTTTCCTTCATAAATTCTAATTTTTAAGAGTTTAAAACAACAAAAAATCATTTTTAGGATAGGAATCTTGTTGCTAAAGAAATAATGAACTCAACAGTTGGTTGATTTGATTATACCAGAAAGGCATTGCATAAAATAAGAGTCTTTCACTTAATAACTGAAAGGAAATGAAAGTTAACAATACAATTAGGGTTTCTGTCTCTGTGCAGCATTAGAAAAAAGAGCCATTAACTGTCACATGCCTAAATATTACAATAATTAGAGGAGCACAAACCCAATAATATATTTGCAGAGGATCAAGAATATCAGTACGGAGAACAAATACCTAACATTCAGCCACGTGTAACTCCATCTGCATCAGGAAGCAAATCTCACAGCAGCAGACATAGATAGAGACACTAATTTAGCTGTGCCTACCTGGCCTATCCAACAAGTCAGTGTTTAAGCCTACACTCGGCTGCCCCTCCACCAACCTTTCTAACCAGCGGGGGGAAAGGAGGGAATGCAGGCTTCCGGGGTGGATCCCTAACTGGCCTCCATCTGCTTCTCCTCTGCTACCATGCTCATTGCACACTACAATAATTTTTGGTAGCTGGAAGGCAAGGTTTCTTTCGTTCCAAAGTTGGGCAATGCTGGGCATTTGAGCTCCTGGTCTGTCAGTGAACAGCAAGAGGAGCAGGGGTTTTTGATCTTGTTGCTCCTGTTGGAAGTGAATTTTGTGCTCGCCCAGAAAATGCCAGGGAGATAGGAGGGGGAGCAGGCCTTAGCATGACATCAGTGCCCCAAAAGGGAATACAGGAGCACAAGTCAGCCGACTGCCCTAGATAACACAGGGGAAAGAGCTAGTCAGCTGTCTCTCAACAAACCTGGAAGGAATCCCCTCAAAACTGAAGGGATCCAGGAGTGTCTGACAGGTTCCTGAACTTTTAGGGGGGGCCAGTTAAGTGGCTGAATCAGAACAGCAGCTTATGCTCCCAACCCTTATCCTATACTAACCTTTATACTAACAAACTTGGACTAAAATTTGATTTAGCTATTCTTTACTGCCGTGGAAGTTCTCAGTGCATGGGGCACTCACCCAGAGAATGAGGAACCATGGCATCTTTATTGTTCTGGAAGTTTTCAGTGTACCTGCTATATTATTAATACTTCCCATATAGAGACTGTTTCTCAGCTACTGTAATTCTCTCTATGAATGAAATTCTGCTAGGTGTAGTATATGAGAGCACAAAGCCAATATTCCATTTAAGCCACAGTGCCTAGGACTACATTTCACTGTCTTTGAATAATGATGTTTTTTCTCTCTGTTGGCCATCCTCATGAAGTTTTTCTAATACCTGACCACACTGGGTATCTCTTCTACTGTTAACCAAAATCCTATAACTTGCATGATATGTTATCTTATAACTGTAAAAACACTTACAATATATTTGCTGACCAGAAGTGCAACTGAAATGTTTTACCTTTTCATGAATTTCTTGTGTGGACTGAGCATCACAGAATGCCACTGTGGCTACATCCTTCAGAATAGGCATTTCTACTGTACAATCTCTGCCATCCAGCAAAGCTACCAAAGGGCGCGGGTGCATGGGCCCATTCATGATCGGAGGTCGAATGCCTAGGATGAAATAGAGAAATAACATTATTTATACTGAAGAAAATGTATTTATAAAAAAAAAATCAAGTCAATCTCTATATCTGTATCATGGCAAATAGAGATTTCAAAAGGTAAAAGCCAGGGAAACAGGAACAGACATATTCTCAGCAGCAAACAATAAAATAAAGGAAACAAGTAAGTGCTAGGAAGGAGTCACTTGATAGGCTTGCATTGCTGAGCCCTTCTAGGAAATTCAATACTAAAGCAGGCTCAAGATTATCTAGGCCATGAACTGCAAATGGCTGAAAACAACAAGGAAATAGTACCGTCATTTGCTAAAGGGGATTTCATGGCACTACTGAGGAGCATCTGTGACCTCTTACCCAAGGATTGTACTCTGACAGGACTACCCAACTTTGCAATCTTGAGACAGCATGACAAAATTATTCTCTAGGCCTGAGAGTGAAACTTATGGAATAATGTAACATAGGTCACTGAGGATTGAGTTTACATGTATAGAGATAATGATGATTTGCTGAAACTAAAATCACACTGAGAAATGACTAATGCAATCATTTGTGGTTTGTTAGACCTCTAAATAGTTCTTTTTTAAATTTACAAATTCCATAAAATTATTCTGTGAGATTTATTAAAAAAATGCATCAATACTTGTTTTTGTCCTAAAACAAAACCGACAGCAGCAATCACGGTATGATAACAAAGAAACACAGATTGAGCGGTGGGGGAAAGAATGAGCTAAGAATTCATTTTCAAGATGCCAAGGTGCTATAAACTATTTTGAGGAAAAAATATTTAAGAAACATAATGAAAATACTTTGAGAATCTTTTTAATGGCATAGCAATTACAAGTATGCAAACCTCATTGAGGGAAGATGACTATAACCTTCAATAATATTAAATATATTTTTAGGAAAATGACTTTCTCAAAGAGACCAAAGAAAAATGAAGACGAGAGGAAGGCAATACTGTAGCGTTTTCTCCTACAGTACATGCAGTTTGAAGTACTGCAAAAAGAAGCAGTCTTGAAATTCCTAATGTATCCCTTATAATTTCTATATTTCTGATAGAGTATGAATTTAATACGCTTTGCATTTGCAAAATAATTTGCCTTAAAATTAGTGCAAGAGAGCGAGTCGGCATGTAGGTGTCTGGCCCCTCCAATGTCTGCACAGGTTACTTACTCCACAGGGCAGACTATGGAGAGCACAGCAGCCTCGGTGGGGTTACTATTCTGCCTATTATACAAGCAGGTAGAGAATAGGTAGAGCCCCCACAAAAAAGACGCTGGTCAAAAAAGCTGAGCTGCTATGGAAGGGGATGTACCATTGGCCCATATCAGTAGCAAATTACTTCCCCACTGGAACTGAAGTGGGGAATATCATTAAACAAACTGTGGCTCCAAGTCACAGGTCGTTCTCAGGTCGGTTCCTGGGACAAAGAGTCGCCTCGCTGTCTCAGGAACCTGACTCAGGGCAGATTGTAAACGTACTGTCTAGTCCTACGGTATGATTTCACATTTAAGCCATTTACTTGCTCAAACAGTTTTACCTTTGAAGAAAAAAAAAAAAAAAAGGATTCAAACAAAGTCAGCAAAATTTAAATCCACTTAATACTCTTTCCGATTATTTCTCTAGTCCTGCTTTTTTAGATGGCATAAAATCCCTTGAGAGGCTTCTAGAAATAACACTTGGCTTCAATTTACATTTAAATGCTACTAAATATTTTTGTCCCCTTTTCACTATCAATCAGCAGAAGAATGGATCTCTCAAGCTTAAAACAGGAGTGCAATGGATTTTTACCAATCCCTTCGTATCTGGTCACCGCCTAAATCTGTTCGGTCCCAGTGGCTTCCCAACAAATTGGTTGTACCAATGGAATAGCACTGTATTATTCACAGAACAGGAAAGAAGGCAAAGATATCCACCAGCAATGCTGGTCTGTGGATGAGATGCTCTTGTAAACCCCTCTCTCTCAAGAAGGGACCTAGCACGTCAATTTTCATTATGTATGACAGTGGTAAGACAGCAGGGTTCTATATGGTGACATTTCTGACATATTCCACCAAGATTTCAGTGCTCATTTCAATATACATATATTTCGAGCAGCTACAAAAATTAAGTATGACAAATAAAATGTAAACCTCTTTTTCTTTTACTCTTCTTGAATCATATATCTGGGACAGCTTAACATAGTCATTTGCACCATATACAGAAGACCATGTACTATCCTTGATATTAGTAGTATTTTCTTATAAATAGATGATATACTATTGCATGATACAGTATGTGAATACTATACAAATATATATCTTAATATTATTTCCCCTACATTGATAATTACTGATCCTTTTCAATGGGAATCTCCACTCTAAAGGCCCTGCTGTAAATTCACGTGCAGCTCTGGCATGCCCTTAAAATGAAGTAACTTGCGGAATCAATCCTGCTATCCTAATATGTCACCTTTAGTGCAATAAAGTACAATTACACTTTGAAAAGGAACTGTAAAAATAATAATCTTGGGATTCCAGGTTTATTGCCTGTCTTATCAACTGTGCTCACTTCACAAGTAAAAGACGTTTTTTTCTAACCACCAGTCCAGAAAAACTTGCTTGAGTCAGAGACGAACTGGATTCCTTTTGGCTCATGCTTCCTTCCCAGTGAGAAAGACACTGCTGCTGGAAGTTTGGGACCAAAACTGCTACAATGAACAAGCCAATGTATGATAGAACTCAGAAGACCTTGGTGTAAGGTGAAAGAAACAATCTTTAGAGCAACAGAAGTTGGTCCATCCTTGTCTCTCTGATAACTTTGCAACATTAATATGAGCATAATCAAATTTATTTTTCTCATTAGAACAGCAGATATGACTCTGAATATACTCAAAGAGCATAATGGTTGATTAAGAAAATGCCTTTTGTACAGTCACTTTCTAAACAAAACCAGAAAATGCCGTTTGTACAGTCACTTTCTAAACAAAACCAGAAAATGCCATTTGTACAGTCACTTTCTAAACAAAACCAGAAAATGCCATTTGTACAGTCACTTTCTAAACAAAACCAATCTTGGAGTCCACAAAATCCTGAACTGGGAATGCAATGGAACACCACTTCTTAAAATAAGAATTTCTCCAAAAGAGAATCGAAATATACATGGGGCATAGTTCTGTTTTCATTTATGTCGGTGTAACTTCATGGATTGTAACTGAGTTACAGCTGTTTAACACTGGCATAAGTCATATACCACACTCAGACCTATGATATAAAAGGAAAGGTAACAAAAAAATACCTTGAAGTACATTTCTATTCTACAAAACTTCACACTGGATAGAGCCAATAGAGCCCTCAGAATTTAAGCCAAACCAATGTCCTTGACCAGGAAAACACAGCTAATCCTTTGTTTGCCAAAACCCACCTTAAACTTCAGGCTAAACTTCCTATTGCACAGCTTTCCAGAATGATACTATAATCACTGAACTACAGACAATAACTCAACACTTAAGTGAATTTACAAGAATTAAATCTCAATGGCAATAACTAAAGTTTACATTTGGAAAAACACTGTTTCATTATGAATCAGTCTTCAAAATAGGAAATAATTTCTTCCATCATTTGTCTACTTCTTTATTAGAACTGTCATGGTGTACCATGTGTCTGGCCTCTGCAGCAAACCCCTCCAAGTGGCAGTATAAAGCAATGTGTATTCAAGAGCAATATTTTCCATGCTTGTAATAAAATAAAACATGCAGCCCAATGCCAAAAAAAGAATAACTGTAATGTGGATAAAATGGGATTCTTGAAACACAAATACTAAACTCAGATTTATGAGCCAATTTTGCTTGGTTGACTTTTCCAGGTATATGGTATATCATAATACATAATAAAGGCAAAAGAACTTTAAAGTCATCTATTTCCCAATCCCAATAGCTTCACAACACGTGATTTAAAAAAAAAAAAAAAAATCTCAGTTTGTCCTAACTCCAAACTTCCAGGAACCCCTACCAACCTGACATTTCTTAATCTGAGCCTGACTTCCAGGGTCATGAATTCGATTTCTCAATGCTTTACAATCTTCAGCATTCTCAGGCAAAATAGCATCCTGTCATTTGATCCTCATTTCCATGTCTTTAACTTTTCTCGCAGTCTCCTGTAATCTCGAACCAAAGCTTTTAAACTTCTTATCCACTGCAACCTCTGTAGCCTGGATCGTGTTCAAATTTTTACTAAAAATTAAACACAAGAAATACATTAAAACAACATTAAGGGTCCAACTCATACTCACAAAAGCCAGGCAATTCAAAGTTGAAGCTTCTCACTGTATCCTTACTCCTCCCTTTTGCACGGCTACTTTTCCACCTTACCTGCTGTGTGCGGCTCTCGTTCATGAACATTCCACAGAAATGAATGGAATGTCAAGACATACATGAAACACTCAGCAACACAGCAGGTGCACTGTAAATGGACATACCTGGAACGTAAACTTTTAGCCTACTTGTTATTGGTTTCTGAGAACAGATAGTCAGCTCCAATACCATACCGTGCTAGAAAAGCCAGGCACAGTGATGTGTGCCTCTAAGGTGGAGTGAGAAGCCTTAACTCTGAATTTGCTGGTTTTGGGGTGTATAAGTCAGGCCCTTAATGTTATCTAAATGTATTTAAGAAAAAAATCTTCTGCTAACAGCTCAGAATTCAGTAGTGCTTAATCCAGCAATTACTGCCACAAGACTGTCTTGTCCATACATAAGACCATTGAGGCTAAAGTTTCATCACCTCTACAAGGCAATTGTGTCAACAACTATTTGTATTTCACAAAAATAAAAGACTGGTAAGACCACTGTACAATATTCATACCATGGACAAAGGCAACACCCACGCAGAGTATCTGTTATATATGGGCACATAGCAGTATATTTGAAAAGTGAATATTGGGATGGTTATTTAAAAAACAACAATGGTGTACTCTAGCCTAGCATGAAGCCAGTTTTCAGTTATAGTATCTGACAGAGAGTCAATCTAAGACAACAAACGATGTGAGTGATTGCTTGGGTCCTCACACAGGCTTGAGGATTACCCACTCTAGCACCAGTTTGGAGGGAAAAACAACTCATACCCAATTTCCTTCATCCGCGATAGCTGTGCCCTACAAATCATCCATCCAGCCATGACCTGAATCCACGGCATTTATTTTTTTTTATTCTCTGGTAGACTAAAAAATGGTAAGCCACCGACCCACAACCACAAAAAAACCTACCACCATTCTTGAACTAAGAACCTGTACACCAAGTTTCAGCTAGGGCTTTTTGGTGAAATAAAATGAAAAGCAGATGTGAAAACTGAAAGATGCTAAAATGGAATATTCTCTGGGTCCTTCGCAAACCCATCTGTATTTTAGTCACTTTAAGTACTTCCTCAGAAATTATCTTTTTTTAAAAACAAAAACAAAAAAAAACCCCACTGTAAGTAAAGTAGTCAGATTATACAAATAAAGGGGGAAAATGTGTAATCTGGCTATCATTTGCAGCCAGTCACTGGTATTTGAAAACACCACACCTAAATAAAAGAAAATCAGCTATTAAGATAAACAATATTAGTTTTATATCTGCCTGCCATTGCTTAATGTAACACTACAAGAATCATTAACTTTTGTCAAATAAATCATTAATGTTAAAATGAAAGGTACACTGTCAGGTTTGTAGGCCTAAAAATTGACCTACCTTTCATTTTCTTATATCTGTTTGCAAAGTCCATGTAATTCTTTAAATGTGTTTTTCTTTTTTCAAAACAAATGCTTCAATTCTCTTTTTTCTGAAAAATATATCAATGCCAAAAAGCACAATACTGATGAGTAACCCTATAACAACAAACCATTATGCAAATGAAAAGGGTGGGGAGGGTGCACTAGGAAGGAACGTTTTCATTTTCAAGCTTTTGATATTGTGAACAAGTATGTAAAACAATTATTTTATTATTAAAACTCCCTTGACAGTGTCCTTTTCAAAGAACGTTTCTATTACACTTCTCTTTTAAAATGTCAAAATGGTCTTCATTTTTTACTTTTAAACAAAGAATACAAACTATTGAAGTCCCTCCACTCATTAAATTAACATTGAAAAACACCACATTATCAAAACATGCTGGACAGTCAGGTAACACGTGAGCTTGTATCTTATAACCCATGCATCTAGGTCCCTATTCCCTTTTGTTTCATCTTACTTTTCTTCATTTAAATTGTAAATTCTTATGGGTATGAAATGTGTCTCTTATTTTTCTGTGACGCATCTAGAGAACTTTGGGGCATTTTAATAATAAAAACCCTTGGTAACTTCATTCCTTTCCTTAATTAATCTAAAACAAACAAACAAAAATACATTTTATAATATGACCTCAAAGTGGTCATAGATTATTTGCTTATACGCTGCTAGTCTTAAAATTAGTAGAAAAATCCCAAATTTTACATCTCTCATTTCTGGGTTGGCAAGACTAAACTTGTAGGGTAATTAGAAACTATGGAAATTATTTGGAGTCCACATCAGTATGTATTTGTAGGATGTGTCCTCACATAATCCTGTTGCATTCTGGTAGACCAAATTCTGACAAGAGGTAAATGAATATGTACTTCCAAATTACACAATGCTTGTAAACTGGTCAGAAAACTGGCTGTTAAGACCGAAGGAGGGAAAGTCGAATACCACATTGATATTCAGTGGATATGTAAAGTGAAGGTAATTCACATACCATGAAATCCTGGCCTAGTTGAAGTTAATGGCAAAACGCCCACTGGTTTCAGAGGGGCACAGGATTTCACCATACAGGGCTAGAAAAAAGGTTCATGAAGGAAAGTGGCAATCAGCAATATGTAAGAGAAGGCAGTAGTGACCCCTGCACCATGCACTAGCTGGCAGAAGAACTTCACTTCATTGCACTAAAAGTTCACAGATATTATGAGTATACAGAGACGTTGGGGCCAGATACAACTCTTACTGAAATTGACAAAATTCCACTCATTTCAGTGGGGTTTGGGCTGGCCTGAGGGATACAGATGCAGCCAGGTACTTCAATACTTTCTTCACTTTACCTATGTGAGTAGTGCCCCTGAAGTCAAGCAGGCTACTCACATGCTCACTGCTAAACACATGCTGAAGTGCTTGATGGAGCAGCATCTAGGTCAGGAAGAACAGTGATCTACGGGTATGAATGCTCTCTGCTTTCTTTTTACCAAGCTTGGGTAAAATCAAGTAATTTTTTTCAGAAGTTGTGGCTTCTGGATCAGCACCCACCTGATGCTGTGCAAAGTAGTCGCACATACTTATCTTACATCCTCTCGTTAATTGTTTTGCCTGGTATTCACCCCATGACGTCTCTTTGGCATGTATGTTACATTTTTCACATCCAATGAATGTTACACTGGTGCAAATTACATTACTTTACCACTTACACTCAATATATAACCAATGCCAACAAAATTTGTTATTGTGTAACCCATATGCCTGAAAAGGCTATCTCTGAGAGACCTGCTGAGGGTGGGTTCCTGTTGCTGGGCAGATTAGCTACCCACAGCTAGAAACTTCCAGAAGCAGGGAGTGGTAGCATTTTGAGCATGCTCCACAGTGTATCCTGCTGGTGTGATGTGATGTTGTCAGTCAGATCACATGGGAGCAGCAGTCTGTGCAGACAGCAGGCTAGAGCTGCCTTGAAAGGAGACCATGTGCTCAGTTTTCTGGAGAGAAGCTGAGCCAGGAGTGAACAAGATGTTTTCTCCCTGTAATGGAGTCATTTGCAACAGCCCTTGCAGACATGCATATGGGACTGAGGGCTGGTTGCAAAGGAGAAGAAAAAGCCTGCATGGAATGCTACAGAGGATTCCAGCAAAGGAAGAAGAGGACAGCTATTTCTTGCCACTCAAGCCTCTACACTGGAACAGAGACTGTAGCTGAGAGTTGGGTGAACTCCACCTGGACTTTGGGACTCTTGGGTATCTTTCATGCGGGGGTTTCTGTAGGGATTGTTCTTGGTTAATTGTATTTTGTTTTCTTAGGATAAGGTTTATTTAGTTAGTAGTTAATAAAGTTCATTGTTATGTTTGTTTTTAGTAGTATTTTAATGTGGGGTGGTAACTCTGAGCAATCTTTGCTGTGAGTCCTGTACAGACTGGATCCTGGGTCTCCAGCTGCTTTCTCCACCAGGATTGGGATTGATTTCTGTGGGGCACTGGAGAAGGGCAATTAAATGAATTTTAGCCCACCCGAAGGTTACAATTGCACTATTTGGCCCAGTGATTTCCATGGGATTGGGGATCCACATATACCAAAACTGGATTTTGTGCTATGTGAGCAAATCCTTCGGCACTCAATTAGGTAGTTATATATTGTGAAATTGCAAAATCTAATGATAAGATGCTATGCGACTACATGATGCATTCTTTCTGTTGGACAAATTTGAATAACATGATTCAGTGATCCTTTTAAAATAGACTACTTTTCCACACAGTTACCAGACATCAGTAGCTGTGTCACTATGGACACAAAATCTTCAGCCAAACTTTGTCACAGAGTATACAAAAAAATAAACTCCCTCAACTGTTCAAAGTATTTTGCAACCCAGAAGCAGAAGTAATGGTTATGTAAATAGGAACAAAATAATGGCCTGACAAAATATTCTATTCATTAAACATTTACTTCAAACAGCCACATGAAATCTGGCTGGCACCACCTGCATATCTGTCACAAAAATCACACCTATTAAACGTGTCTGTGCTGTGTACGCTATACTGATATGTCTAATATTAACTAGAGCTTTTCAAAACAAACCTTGAAACAATATGAATCACACCTTTGTGATGCCAAATTAATGAATGGCAATAACACAATGTGTGACCGCAGAGAATGCTTTAATTGAATATCAAGGTGAAATAACCCAACATGCTCAGAAACAATTACATGAAAGATGACGTAACAAAAATACTAATAAAAGCTTCGTAAATCAGCTAAGTACTGTGTATGCCAAGTGCCAGAATTTTAAAGCTGCCATTTTGAGATGACAGGAACTTAGGAGCAGACTTCACCAAAGGAAAAATATTTCAAGGAGAGAGCTTTTCATGGACATGTGGGCTTCAATTCCAACTCACAGGGAGGACTTCGTTAGGTTTTAGAATTCAAGTGGAAAGAGAGAGGGAAGAGAAGAACATTAAAAAACTTTTGATATTTGTTATTTTGAAAGGTTGGACGTTTGCAATCATGGCCATAATAAGGGATTCAATTAATAAAACTGAAACTTTCTATGTTTATGGCCATTGTCTCACTAACTTCAGATTCATAGATCTCAAGGCCAGAAGGGACCAGTGTGATCAACTAATCCAGTGGCTCTCAACATCCCCAGACCACTGTACTCCTTTTAGGAGTCTGATTTGTCTTACAGACCCCAAGTTTCATCTCATTTAAAAATTACTTGCTTACAAAAATCAGACATAAAAATACAAGTTTTACACATTAGTTGAAAACACTATTCCAGGATGAAGTCAGATTGGCCCTAAAATGAAAAAGAGCGTAAAGACAGAAAACAGACTGGAGCTGGCCATGCATTGCTGTATATAGAATGGCACAGGCTGAAAAGCGCCATTTGCGCCCTTATGCAGGGACCACTGTAGTTTCTTCCTTGAGCAACTACTAGCCATCTCAGAACTTGGGCTCAGTCTACATTGAGAGCAGCAAATTCGCTGCCATCGGTTCAGACTTCTGGGCTCGACTGAACGGTCAGTCAAGACCCACTCAATAGATCTGCAGTTCAATTTAGTAACTCCAATCCTGCAAAGAAAGCAGTGCTGAGTCGAAGGGACGGCATTTCCCTTCGACTCAGCTCAGTGGAGACAAGGAAGTAAGTGAGCATTAGAGAGTCGAAGGGAGATACGCACGCAGTGGCAAGCGTAGACAAGGTCTCAGAGTTTAGCGAGGGCAGAATCGTGTCCCTGACTTACCAGAAGAGGCTGGCTCGGCACATGTACAAGGAGGGAATATATACTGCTTCCTACCCTACAGTTGGTGGAGCTGCCCTGGCAGAGGATACTCCCAGGGTGGTCTAGGAAGAATTCCAGCTAAAATCTGCCAGATTTCTTACCTGGGACATGAGCTAGAGAGTGGCTCTGCAACACCCTCTCCTGAAAAGGTTGTGGCTTAATTCACAATCTAATTTACAATGAGCAGGAAGCAGAGCCAATACACAAATGCAAAGTAATGAAATATAGTGCAAAATATATACCTTAACAGTCAAAGGGCTTTACATTTTGTCTTTGTTTTCTCTGGAGTTCTTGTCACTTTCTATTCACTGATGACTTAGTGTCCCAAAATACAGAATTCAATATTTAAATGCAAAAACATCCTGCCACATGCTGCCAGGTGAGCCACAGACTGCTCTGAGAAGCACCAAATATAAGTACTCCTTATATGACACTATTGACACTTTCCAGTAAAATGAATCTCTCTGAAGTTGGATCAGAAATGGCAGGGTTTTTTTTTTAAAAACCAACAACTCTATTTTAAAATATAATATTGTTTACACAGTGCATAGTGGGAAGTGCACTTTCAGATGGTGGTACTAAGGGAAGTGGGTGTAACTTTCTTTTTAAAAGGTTAGGCAACTCCTACTGACATGAGAAAGGAAAACAGTCTGCTTCAACAATTGTACTAAGAGCAAAATGATTAACTCTCCTAGTCGTTCCAACAATCTATAATATGACAAGATATATCAAGGCACTTTATAAAAGAAGTACTTTGGATGCTTCTGGGGGCTTGAAACACTAGATGCGGAACCCTTCACCTCTAGGTACGTGGCTCAAATCTGACCCAGGTTGATGAAGCATGGCGGTGTTTCTCTAGGAAGTCAGAAGAGATGGGAGTCTCAATATAGCTTTTAGTGGCATTTGCCCATAGCACAAAACAAACAAGTAGTAGTGTCCTCTATAACACCCTCCCCGTTGAAACCCATTGCTGGCAATTCACAAAGACATGTAAAGTGAATTTAGGATGCAATCTATTCAGGGATCTTGTCTTTTGATTTGTCTGTAAAACACCACATAAGCTTGGGCAACTGTGTAAATAAATAGTAAATAAGAAACCTCTCCCTCCAAAGGTTGTCTCCTCCAGAAAAGGAGTAAGACACATTATGGGGGAACATGGGGAATTTCCATTTCCACTGCCTTTGCTGTGGGTATTTTGTGGTTAGAAGATGACAGTTTATAGGGCTGTTAACCAAGTAGCTTTCAAGAGAATGAACTACATGTACCATTTTGAAGACACCACTGAAGATGTACAACAGCATTTCATAAACCTGCCTATAATGATGATTATTTTCCTTTGTGCTTCTCTCTGGGTCCTGGACAAAGATGCTGTATCAGACAGGGTAAACAAGGTGGGACCGAACATCAAAGGTTACTCCACCTCTCATCCCAAACACTAAAAGCAATTTCTACAGCAGCACACCTGTACTTTGACCTCGAATGTTAAGCTCTTACTTGAGGCACTCCTGTTTTTCTTATCAAAAATGCTGAGGATAACCAAATATGGGGCTTCAGCAAATCAAATCAGTTTTACAAGGTGGGAGGTTAGATTTGCTGAATACACTCATAAAACTGAAAAATAATACTGAACTGAATAATTCTGAACACCCAACTCTCTTCATTTTTTTTAAAGCATCACTTCTTAAGATTTTGTTTTTAGGAAAGCTTTTGTTGAGATTCTTTTCCACTTCAGCTAAATTCATACAGCTATTTGTGGCAGCAATCCTTCCAGCAAAAAAACAATATGATTCTTGTTTGGGGACAGCGAGAAGAAACAAAATCTTCCCCCAAACATTTGCAACTAAAACTTTGAAAAATCCCAGGCATTTAGAAAGGTCATTGTCATTAAAAATCTCCACTCAATAGAACGTTACGGTTTCTATAAATGAAGACAATAAACTCTCTCTCAAATTACACTGCATTATGCTTTTTTACCAATTTGGTTAAGTCTGATCCAGTGCAAGGGGTTCTAACTTTCCTTAGATTCTTTAATCCACCCTCCCCATCCCCCAAAAAACAATGACCTCTTTGCTCTCCTCTGTCAATATTAGGAAAACAGTTGATGATGATCACAAACCAGAGGATAGCTCAGTCAAAGAAAGAAAGAAAGAAAGAAAGAAAATCTAAGAGTTTTATCTGAAAGATAAAGGAATCAAACACTAATCTTCCATCCAGTATATTCCATAGGGTAATTTATGCTAGCTGAGCCAGATCTTCAGTAAACAGGATTTTTAAAAAGATACTCATTCTGAAGGTAAGCAAACAGGATGCATAAAATGACTGGTTCACTGAAACAAGGCCAGCAACAACAGTGTAATAGCCAAATAAAACATGAAGTTTAAGGCAACAGCTTGGTTTAGATATCGTGTTACATTTAATCACAATTTAATGAAATCATATGACATGAGATAAATGCTCTAATGTGAGTTTTTCTTATATGCAGTTTAGAGTTTTCGTTATGAAGGCACCGGGTGGGTCCCAGCACCACCGTTTAAGCTGTGTTGAAAAAATGGGGACTTATTGTAAAATGGGGACTTATTCCTATGATTTGATTAGAGAAGCTATATGTTTCCTTCTCACACGCACCACTCACTAAAGGCACTAAAGGGTTCTAGATGCTATTTTTGTGACTATTTTAAGTGTTTATATACAATTGGTTAAAAGTTGGAAGCATTCAAAAAAAAACCCTATTTTTCAATTTTTTCATTGGCTTTTTGATGTTTCCTTAGGCCCCAGAGATAAAACCGGTTAAAACTAAGCAACTTCCCTAATGGCACTAGTCATGTGTAAAATTACTTTGACTGCAGGATAGGGGCCTTATAGTGTAAGCATTTTAGGCCCACAGATCATATATTTACTTGTTTTGTGAATTGCTTAGGACCTTTCTTGGTGCTAAAAACCAACAACAGTCTGGGAAAAACAAGTCAAATGTACTACCGATGACTTGCCTGTACTGTGGGGTAGTGTGCTCTACTGGAGTGTGAGTTCTAAAAAGCATCAGTGAGCGGCGTATCACTCTTTATGCTGGCCCTTCTGGTGCGCTCTAAAAGTTCTCTAGTGTGCTTTAACACAGCACTGTTCCACACAGCACGACATTAAAGAGCGCCTGCAGGGTTTACATAGACCAATTAATGTGCATTACCCCACCATATAGACAAGCCCCGGTTCTACCCTAAACAATTACAACCAAAGATCCATTTCTGGACAAAGGGAACAATAAGCCTTTTATATTTCTATATCCTGCATTACCTGGCAAGTTAAAATTACAGCTATAATACTGTATATTCCTGGCTTTTAGCCAGAAATGGGTTGTATTTTAACCCTGGTGGAACATTAAAAACTATCTAATTTTATTCAGGAAAAATTTTGAAAAACGAATACAAGATTACAACCCCTAACAAACTGAAGTAAACTGTCACTCTGTAATGTTATTCTGACACCTTCCAGGCATTTTTTATCTTAAAAAATTAAACTTATTATAGCCTCTGTGTCCACCAGTCTGCAGATAAACATTTAGGAAATCTGCCCACGGTATTCATGTGCGTCATATAAATGTCATCTCCCCCTCGCTAATTGAAACTTTTTCATCCTGAGTGACAGCCTAAAACTTCTGCATTAGAAAGCTTATGAAAAATGGAAAGAAAAAAAATGACCTTAGTAACCTCCCTTCAAAACAAAGAACTGATTGGGTAGTAACTAGATATGATGCTAGATAGATATTACTACTTTCTTCTCAGTAGTTACAATAAAGGCATTTTCCAGTAAATAAGAAATTGCAGTTGTTCTTCTAACATGTTGCTTTGACGCCAAGAACAAAATGTGGGTAACAGGAAAAACAACAAATATTCCAAAATCTGCACGCAAAAATAAATAAATAAATCGGCAGTTGTTGAAAAATCAATTGCTAGAGCATGTACTCAAAAAAGCTTGGAATCTTTCTATTCTCTTCCAAAAGAGACCAATATACTGCCAACTTAATCCAAATAAAATAACCAGGCTATTCGATTTATATATAGTGTTCAAAAAGAGCTGCACAAAAGATTTTGGACAGCAAAATCCCTTCCGTAATTTCAGGGAAAAAAGGAAGGAAAGAAAAAGGCCTCTTGGATGATTAATAGAAACGAGTACGAGTCAGATAATTTCCAGACACCAAGAAAGTATGATTACTGTCTTCCATAACAAACAAGAAGATGGTGAGGCTAAGCCAGCTGTTGAGGGCGAGGAGGAAGAACGACAGACCTTCAACATGAATTTAATTTTCCACATTACGTTGGAAGATCACTCTAGGATTAACTCTGAGAAAACAACAGAAAAGTGAACCTGACCAGCTCAGGTATTTCCCTGGTGGCAGGGAAAAAGCTCAAAAATCAGTTACATCACAGCTTTCTAACATTAACTGCAGGCAATGGTTTTACAAAAGAATATTGAGACTTTTATGCAATCTGGAACACTTCTCAGAGACATTTTTACATCTGTGACGTAGCTCATGGAGAAGAGGCTCATTTAACGAAGACTGCATTAAAGGAACTGAGCCCTGGTCTACGCTGACAGAGAAGTTCGATGTAATGCTGCTTAGCCCGACCTTCCGTCGTATAATTCAGCCTGATAACACCACCTCTGCAAGTGGTGTAGCACTGAATTTGAAATCTACAATTCGAATTTAGGTCTGTGTAGCCAGAGAGCAGTGAAATTCGACCTCTTTGGCCCTCAGGATCTATCCCAGAACTCTCTGTTCTTTTCTTGCTGCTCTTCATTTTCCACTGTGCGTCGTCGCAGCAGGTAAGCTACCCACAATGCAATGCATTGCAAAAAGAATTAACAATGACCAGTGGGAGCACAAGTCTCCTGCGGATCCTGTAATCATCCTAAAATCAAATTACAATCCCGCCCTCAATGTAGAAAAGCCCTGAGACGGGACACAGAATTTACAGTGGAAGTGTGGTGGTATTATCAAGTTGCTAAATGCTTCTGGAAGCACATTTCACTTTACTGTTCTAATATCTTTGAAGCACTAGCTAATCTTTCCCCATAATTAGCATTTTGGTTGTGATAACAGATATAATGTATTGTGAATACTGATCCTTTCTTGTCCTCTTCTCCACTTAACTATTCCTCACTGCTAGAGTATCAATCACTTTGTAATGGATGGCTTTCACTGATATTCCATTTTCTAATTGCACTTTCAAGTCCTAGAAGCTCACTATCATAAAAAATGATATCTTTTATGCAAATTCTAACAGGGAACTCCTTGTTAAATATATAGCACCTGTGCTTAAAGACCAGTCAGGTCAGGACCCCATTCCACTAGGTACTTTATAACCATCTAGAAAGTGACAGAGAGCTTACGATCCTATATGGAAATATCCACATCATACAGAAGACAGTATAGACTTTACTCATTTGCCTCCTTAATAGAAAAATCTCTCTTCTGATAACTTTAATATTGCTTTTTATATTTATGTTTTTGAACATCTGTTCTCTGGACAACCTCCAGAGTTCTGCTACAAACCGTGCTGCGCAATGTGAATTTTTCACCACATTCCTGTATTTAACTTATTTAAAATAAAAAAATTTTAAAAATGAAACTGGGGAATAACAAGAGCAATTTTTTTGTCAAAAGATACTGAAGGACGAGGTGGTTAGCGGCTTAGTACCGTCAGGCTTGGTCCTGTATCCAGGGATAGGCAATCCCTAGCACGCAAGCCAAGAGTGGCACATGAGCCCATTTGAAGCGGCACACAGTGCGCTCTGCAGCAATGCCAAATTGCTGCTCCTACCACCGAAAGCTGCTCTGGGCGGTTCCTTTCGGCGGCATGACTGGGAAGGAGC
The DNA here is from genome assembly GCA_007922175.1 of Pelusios castaneus. Lineage (NCBI taxonomy): Eukaryota > Metazoa > Chordata > Testudines > Pelomedusidae > Pelusios > Pelusios castaneus. The sequence goes on from ML686047.1 coordinate 2,340,457, forward strand.
CACTCCAGGCAGCTTTTTTTCCTATGGTATGCCTGGGGACCTCATGCCACCCAGAAGAGTTGTTCCAGGCAGCTGCTTTGCACAGCATACTTGGTAAACCACCCTCCAGCCGTGACTGCCATCAAATTTTCAGGTGGTGGCCGCTTTTTTTTTTTTGGTGGAGGGGGCCGCGGGCACTGGCTGAGGGTCATGGAGGAGGGGCCGGCACAGGGGTCAGCAAAGGTTGCCGACCACTGCATCAATGGTCAATGGTATTCTTGTCATGGATATCAATGAATGCAGATCAGACCCTGTCTTTCCGATCTAGTTACTTGGGTTCAAGAAAGTAATATGTAACATTAATTTGAAGATATTATCCTAATCTTTGGTGGGCAGCTGCCCACACCATAAAACTACAACAGATTTGATATGACTGGCAGCAGCTGCTCAAAAAAAGTCCAGAAATTTAAGGTGCATTTCTCATCAGACCTGAAGTGCTTTGGGAGAGTTCTGTGGATAAAACTTATACAGGTCTTGCTTAAATTATGTGTAGATAGGGCTAGTCCTTCCTTTAAATGAGCATTAAATCCACTGAAAAAAATCCATTTTAATACATATACTCCTGGATTTAGAAACTGATGACACATTCATGGAATCTGCTTTTGTAAATATGTGTCCAATGCCATACAAATATGATCACATCCGTGCAAAATGTATACTATACAACTATGACTTCAAGATTCCTTCCCCACTTCAAATACACACCTTCTCATTTTACCACCAAAAAGGGAAACTCCACCACTATTGCAACTTAACTATACTGGAAGCATGAGACAAAATATGGTATTATTATTTGGTGAGTAATGACATTATATTTGATTCCTAGAGGAAGACGTAGCTCCACCCTCAAGGAGTTTACAACCCTGAACTACAATAAGAAGAGATTAGACGATGTGTTAAATCTTTTCCATCCCTGGTTTTTAAGAGTTTGCACTAAAGGTTCGGGCCTGTGGCATCCCTGCCAGGAACAGCAGCAAGGTATTTCCAAGGTGAAGGGAGAGAAGCAATTTACAGCATCCAAAAAAGGGGTGCATCTTATTGGCCCCCTATACCCAACTAGCTCCACTGGCCAGTGGATTGCCAGGAGAAGAATGGAGCCATGTTCGTGACTCCTTCTCATTCTTTTTTGCTTGCCCACCTTTGACAAAGAGGGGAAGGAGAGGAGGAGGAAGAGGAGAACAGCAGTGGTTTGTACTGCCCATTTCTTGAGATGCAGTTGGTCACACAGGATGTTGTAGGATCTAACTTCTTTTCACAGCCACCTCAGCGCTAATGTAAAATGCTGTGATCAAGAGAAAAGGGAGGAGGGAGAGTTTCTTCTGTGATTCCTGACTTTAGCTCTAGCAAAGCCAGTTTCAAAGATCTTAGCAGAAGCTCAGAAAGGCCTCCGATGAACGGTTGAATATGAAACAAACATCTGTTTTAGTTTGGATGCTACTGGGTCCTAAATATTCCATATTCCTTTTAAGTTATTTAAATACAACATTAAAAACAGGTAAATTGGGGATTTGTTTTCCTCTATAGTATTTCTGCCCCTTGATAAGTGTAATGGTATGAAGGGAGAAGGATACAAAAATGAACCACATGGTTGTAGTATAATACCGTGAAACAGATCATTTCTTTAGGTATTACATGTGGAATATCTATCTGTACTATTCATCAAATTCATTCATTTTTAGAGCATTCAGTGGATGACCTTTATGAACCCTTTACGCAAAGAATTCACTTGAAAGTTGAAATGGAGAGAGCCAGTGCCAACTCTTATACTTATTCGAAGAAGCTCATACAGTTCTTTAGCTAGTGTCTGTGGCTCTCTCATACATTAGAACAAGGCTAAATATAGCAACTGGGAAAGTATGTTTAACTCCACTGAAGGCAACTGAGATGCACCTGTTTTTAATATAGCTGAATTTGTCTTTAGAAGTTTAAACAATGTCAATTCAAACAAAATGCGTGAATGGCTTTTTGTCCATCATCTGTAGATGTGAACAAATATCACGGACGTATCACTTTCTGCAGACAAGTGACACCAAAAATGCCATTCCAGGCAAATTAAAGTTAAGTAGAAGGAAGCAAACTGGGTTCCACCCACCGTGGGAAGCAATGTAAATAGTTTGACTTGATTTCGGGAAATAGCTATCATCATTACATTTGCAAGAGGAACAAAGTGTTCTATATTTTCTCCGGTACTCTGAATGTCTGATAGAGGAAATCTATTCGTTTTTTCTCAAAGAAGCAATCACTGAAGTGTCCCACAATCAAGTCAGAAAAGACATTGCTGCTTTAAACATCACAAAAAGTCTGTATCACAAGTTTGCTAATGGTCATAAATAAGATATTACTGACAACAGCCTTTGATTTTGCCAAGAACCTAGAATCCTATTTGGTACAAATAACCAATATACCGCCTCAATCAAGTGTCTCTGAGTGGGACTCAGTAAGTCTTTGCTAGATAGGAAAATACAGCCTGGAATTTTTTTAACCAAAAAAGTAGGGATGGTTTACATCAGTAAATATACTAATAGTAATTAATTTCATTTGCTATGTACTAATTTTCAGGGCAGTGTCTCTGCATAACTAGGAAGCTCCACATGCTTTCTGGGTTTCAACTAACTAAAGAAAACAAAAAAGCTACCCACACATTCTTCCAGTTAGATATTCCTATGAATTGTTTTCTACTGTATATTGTCTAAATAGTACAGTAATTAGCCTCTAATACCTCTGTCTTTTAAAACAAATACCGTATTTTTCAAAGACAGAGGGAAAGGTAATTTTAAAATAGCACTGGAGAGCATGCACACATTAACAATAGGAAAATGATTAACAGAAAAGCTTCCATTTGCACATTCAAAAAATAACTAATTACTACATACCTGGTAAAAGGAACCTGTCTATAAAACAGTACCACAAATGAACTGTTTCTATGCCAACGGAGCATAAAAATGTAAAAGTCATCCAAAATCATTTGAAAGAATATATCATATATATATACACACACACACTTTTATGCATTTCTATATATAAAGAAAATAACACACTGGTAATCAAACTGTTGGTGATTCATAACTATTTTAGAAGAACATGGGAGATCTGACTACAAAGCAATTTAAGGCATGAGTAGTATATGATTAATGGCACTTCCAAAGTGCTTCTAAAAGTTGCCATTCTCTAGTACAAAGGGAAATATTATATTGAACAGCTAAGCTTAAAAAAAAGCACAGAAGGTTAATATCGACTGGACTAATTCTTACTAAGGGTTTTCAATTGCTAGATACAGAAGAATAAAGTTGTTATTCTGTTCTGACAAAAATACCACACCCTGCATGAGTTATTCGTTGAAGTTTTATTTTTCTGTCTCACGTATGGCCTTACTTCCCCCCCCCCTCTCCCCCTGACTTATTTATATTGAGAAGTACCTTACTCTGCAATTAGTCAATAGGGTAACTCAATGAGTAAGATGCTACTCTATTGAGTAAGCATGGCAAAATCAGGCCTGCAGTATGTTGTCTAAAATTATTAAATGACAAAATTAACTTTTTAAAACGACATTTCTTATCTTTTACCCAAAGACAGACAAGAAAGGGAGAATGTTTAAAAATTGTAATTAAAATGTGGAATTATAAAATTATTTTATATACATGGTTGTTTTCAGTTTGCATGTCAGCAAAAAAGCACTCTCACTTTGGGTGTTCCAAGGAAAAAATTATAATCTAAAAGTTCACTCCTGATTTATAAGAACAGCACAGCATATATAAAATAGTTATTTTGAACAATGTTCAATAGAAATGAATATCAAAGATCTAAGAATAGCAAATTTTATGCTAACATTGACGTTTATAAGCAATACAGCCAAAATATTCAAATGTTTGGTCTTTACAACTAAAAATATGAATGTAAAAGATCCATAAAACCTGTACTATAAATGAACACAAAGTGAAGACAGAACATTAAATTTCTGTCTCTTATTGCCCTCTTAATTTCTTTTCTCAAGTAAACAGCATAATAACTACTTTTTTCTTTCTATTTGCTTCTTGACAACATATTAAAAGACATTACATTGAAAACTGGAGGAAAATTACAGTCGTGGAATTGGCAGCTGGGATTTCCTGACATTCACCACTAATGCATTTTGTATGTATTTGTACTTTATTTTTATGTCTGCATTTTGCATGAACATTAAATGTAAGAAAATTCAAAATGCCAGCACTAATTTAAAGTAGGTTACTATAAACACACTCATAAGATCATACAACTAGCTTGTGTGTATGCATGCACATTAAAATATATACACTCGCTCATATACTGCAGACGAGATTCCAAGTTTATATAAAATGCATTCTTACATCCATTCAATCAGTACACATCAATTGGCAGAAGGCAGTAAATATAGCAGAGTCCTGTCCTTCCCAAAATGCACACTAAATGAAAGATTGGGGGAGGGATTACAAATTACTTGTTTTCCCTTGGCAATTGTGTTAGCTAGGGTTACCAACTTTGTAATATGTAAAAACCAGATAAATTAGCAGGAGCACAGGAGCCTCTCTCGCCCTGCCCCTAACTTTCCAAATTCCTGCCTTGCCACTCCTCTTCCCTCCAAGGCCTGGTCCTGCACTGTCTGTTCCTCCAAGATCCCTCTCCTGCCATGTCTCTTTCATAGAATCATAGACTCTTAGGGTTGGAAGGGACCTCAGGAGGTCATTTACCGGCTAGTTCTCTAATTATGAAAAGAACTAAGGTGAGGTTGTACACAGCCCTTCCCCCAAGGCCCTGCCCCGCATTCGGTCCTCTTCCCCCATCCACCCCATCACTCACTGCTTTTCTCCTCTCCCCCAGATTTCCCTCTGCCTGGATTGAGAGGGCCTCACCTGTGGTGCGGGAGCTGGGAGCTGCCCGATGCAGGGAGGAGGTGGCTCCGGATGAGTAAGGGTTAGTGCAGATCATGACCCAGCACCTTCCAGCCTCTCCCACCCACAGTAATTGGATTTTGGGTGTCTGGTCAGTAGATCTGACTGGACACAGTCAAATCCCCTTGTCTACCAGAGTTTCTGATAAAAAACTGAACATCTGGGGACCCCAGTGTTAGCCAATGACATTTTCTTATTTTCCCCTTACCAACAACAGCTCTATAAAAATATTTTCATGAAAAGAGTTTGTCCATTTATGCCAAAAATTCTATGTCTCAATGACCTGATTCCCCCCACTTGAGTCATTAGGAGAGGTCTTTCCATAACTTCAGTGTGCTGTGAATCAGGCCCCAAGTAAGAGATGCATACTGTAGGTTAACAACTTTGTGTATTTCATTGTAAACCATTTTTTAACATCTTCACCTGTAAGGACAATGCATAATCAAGTAATCAAACACCACAGAGGGGTTTCTGGCACCTACGAAATAACAACTCAATTTGGGAGGTGGGATCACCACTACAGCCTGCCTCTCTATTTATGAAAAGAACTAATGTGAGGTGCTAGACAGCACTCCCTATAAAATCAACCATTTGCTATCTAGAGCCCGGATCTTGCAAAGCCCTTCATACATACTTAACTCTATACATTCTGAGCAGTCCTACTGAATTGGAAGGTACTACTTACATGGGCAAAGTTGAGCAAATGCATAAGTCTTTGCAGAATCAGGGCCTAAAATTGTATTTCATTTATGCAGTATTCCAAGACTTCAGAGTGAAAAGGAGAAAGAAACAACTTCATTTCTGACTTCCTATTAAACATATTAAAGCAGGGTTCAACAAAACCCAGGCACCAAGTCGCCATGGCAACCAGGATTTGTAGTCTGGCGCCTAGCTCCACTGTGGAAATGTTCCAGACGAGCGCCCTCTGGCCACCAAAAATAAAACTGCTGGCGCCTAGCTGGGAGCCAAATTTGTCGAGCCCTGTGTTAAAGTGAATCTAAAACTTGATATAGCTCTGGAAAATCAAGTCTGTTATTTAATACAGAACACAGACAACACAGGCAGCAACCTAATAAGCCTTCACAGGCTTCCTTGCTGTGTTCTGAAAGGACCACCAGTAGCAGGGGAGTGAAGTGTAAAGATACTTCAGCTTCTCTGCAACCTCTTTCCTGAGACTGTCAGCAAGGGAATCTACTGTTGCAAAGTTCCAAAGGGGTAACTGTGTTGGTCTAGTTCAGCAAAACGAACAGGGACTCCTACTTCAACACACTTGAAGACGGGGTTCCCCATCTTCAAGTTCCCCATTGTCAAGCGTCTGACGAAGTGAGGTTTTCTCCCACGAAAGCTCATGCGAGAAATAAATGTGTTAGTCTTTAAAAGTGCCACAGGACTCCTTGTTTGTTTTGCTGTTGCAAAGACATCTATCTACTCAACTTTTGACCGTCAGCACTAACGAACTCATTGCACTTCAAACGATCAGCCGATTACATCGATTTTTCACTCAGTAGCACCTTGGGAAGATTCTGAATCACTGACGTGGATACAAAAACTTCCATAGCATTTACATAGAAATACCATATACCAAAGAAATAAGAAACAACATCAACTGTGCGTTAACTTGGAAGGCAAACAGCACAATTACATGTCCAGCGTTAGTTCTCAAACAACCTTTGGTAGTATAATATATTTACATAACTGAAAGAAAGAGAGTGGGCCAGAATGTGAACATTATCACACTAAAAAAGGTATCGTGGAAGCTCTCATTTCAACGGGACGACATCCAGGTGCAAATAGAAGAAACTTCAGGTGCAATATTTTAGCCAAATGACAAATTGTCTGAGTTTTTGGTATTTTCCAATTATTTGCACTATAATTTCAGCATTTGATGTATACTAAAGACATGATTTGGGAACTGAACCATTTGTTTCTGGCACGAAAGTAACAGAATAACCAAGAGTGCTGTACTAAAATGTATTAAATGGTCTCAGCCTATTACCAAAAAGACTATCTCACAGCTTTACAAAATTGGTTCCCAGCTAGGTGCCCGCAGTTTTATTTTTGGTCGCCACAGGGCGCTCGTCTGCTGCATTTCCCCAGCACAGCTAGGCACCAGCCTACAAACTTCAGTCACCATGGCGACCTGGTGCCGGGTTTTGTCAAGCCCTGCTTTATCTTATTTTCAGATATCTGTCCCATGGCAAATAAAGAATGCGGCAGAAAAGCTCCTGTTGGAAGCCTGATGTTTTGCTCTGTGTTCTGTCGTGCGATCAATTGGGGGAAGTGTGTCCTGTTATGGATCCAATTCCCTAACTGGCTTTCGTGTGCCTGTTTTTAAGAAGCAAAGCACAGGAGGAAGCCAGATGCAGCAGCTGTGTGAAGTAGAGATGATCCTAAAACTGTGTCCTCCTCCCCATTTTAGACAGTAGCTATTTCTTCTGCCATTTTCCATCTGGTACTGATAAAGTAGCTGTCTTTAGTTAACAGTCATCTCAAAGCCTTGAATGCTCATACAATGTGCAGACTCACACAACAAGAAATTATGTTCCCTACTTCCCTTCCACAGTTCAACTATTAAGTAAAATTAGCTCGCAACCATGCCTCCAATCCAAATTTCTGCAACTCAGCAGGATTAACAGTACTCAGTACTAGAACTATATGGTTGTCGCTGAGTACATGGCATATGAGCCACAGCCTGATAACATTACCATTCGTTTTTTGGTTCCCCCCCTTGTGTAATTGTTTTGGCAGCTTAACTGATGAGGTTCTACTTCCTGGTTTACCAAAATTTAAAGGGACAGCACTGTAATGGTGCACGTTTTCAGTTTGCCTTTATACGTGCGCATGTATGTTAATTAGAACAGAACGGTCTGTCTAAGGGATAATTATTAGGCCAGACCATGGCCCCACTTTTTGAAAACTGTATTTATGTGACATTAATTTAGGTTAAAAAACAGCCTCTGAGCACCAAAGCCAGGTACAAATGGCAATTAGTTCATCACTCCAATTCGGTTCTCAACCCTAAATGACCAGCCCCACCCACCCCCCAAAAAACCACTCGGCATGCCATCTCATTATACACCTTCAAATCCCTTCTCAAAACTCTCTTTGGCCGTAATACATAAAAGACCTATAAAAACCTTAACAATGGCTAGGCTGCTGGTGAACTGCCTTTCAATAATAATGTCTCAATTTCCCTTGTACTCCTCCGTCTACCTACACCCATCTGCTGTCTCTTGTCTCATCTTCAACTGTAAGCTCATGGGAGCAAGGACACTTTTTTCATTCCGTGTTTGTAAGTTTCTAGCACAATGCCATCTGATCCATGACTAGGGCTTCTAAGTGTCAGGGTAATAAAAATAAATACCTAATTCCCTAAAAATTAGCAAATGAGGCTATTTCAAACCAGGTGCAAGATGCATTCCAGAACCCCAGAACTCACATAGAGTGGTGTTTCTCAACCTTTAGAGGACCACAGAACACCAAAAGGTATTCATTACTTTACGTGGAACACCTGATGAAAACTTCTTTGAAAAAACCGGTATATACCGGCTGTAATGTTCATAATATCAGTGTACTACACATTCCTATGAAAATGTTTCAGAAATCCAAATTAAATAAAATTTTACAAACATAACATGCATTTATTTCTAAAAAATAGATACATGGTCATGTACACAACTTAAAACTGAAAATGAGATTAGTCAAGTTTTAACAGGAATTTTGGGCCTGCATTTTTGAACAAAGTTGTTGGAGTAGGATTTGTCAAAGAAAGTCTTACCGTGGAAGTAATGGCCAAGCGATTTTGCTGCCGGTAGTAACATTAGCAGGAAATTTAAAACTCCCCAGCTGCAGCAAATGAGTAAAGTGGCTGCACATGGTGACGCGCACCTGCAAGTTTTGCTGTGGTTCAAGCATTTTAAATCTCCCAGGCATGTGTGAGCTCGCTGTTGTTCCTTCCCCCTGCCCCACATAGTTGCTCAGCCCCCCGCAATGGGGAAGGGTCAGGGTCAGTCACAGAACACCTTCACTATGTCTGCGGAGCACCAGTGTTCCACGGAACACAGCTGAGAAACACTGACATAGAGAACACCGAACCAGCTCTGTGCACTACACAGGGGAACACCACCACGGATGCCAATTGCTGCAGCGTAACCCAGCATGCTCCATGGGGACTGACGCTGTGCTCATCTTCCCACCATTAGTCTGGGCCGGTCGTGCTGAAGCTGGACAACACCATGTCAAAGCAGTTGCTGTATGGCGAACTGAAAATGGGCAACTCTATATACGTCAACTAAATAAAGTGCTTCAAAGACACACTGACACATAACTTGAAGCAATACAACATTGAGGACAACAACCAGGAGTCGTCCAGAACAGACAGATCATGTTGGTGAGAAAGAGTCAATAGTCAGATTATTCAGTTTTGAGATTAATCGCTATACGGCTCTTGAGGCATAGAGGTTGTGTTGTGAACAGTGGCCAATTCAGCACACACAGGCTATAATCCCTTCCTCGATGTCAAGCTATGTCAGCACTCAATGTGGAAAGGATTGCCCCTCGTGCAGGGACTTACACACACACAATCATATTCATAAGGTACGATATGACATCAGAGTCATCGTCAGCCACGAAGAACAACAACAAAATCACAGAGAAAAAGGCGGCCTCAGGTCGCCCAGCTCCAGGAAACTAGGGGCTCGATTTTGGTTGAGGGAGCCATAAGATAGTTAATTTAAAAAGAAAAAAAAAACATTAAAGAAATAATCACCTTAGGTCTTGTCTACACAAGAAAGATGCACCAGTAAACTCAAAATGTGTTTTAACATGTTTTATTTAGGCTGACACAACGCACTGTGGGCGCAAACTTGCTTTGGTTTCAGAGTGGTTTACTTTGGATTCCTAATCAATTTAAGGCAAAGTGACTTAAGTCTGGTTTAAACTGACATAAGAGAATCTACACAAGGTTTGCCCCAGTTTAACTAAATCAGTTTAGAAATCAGACCTTTAATTAAATCGATGTAATTTTCTCATGCACATGGGGCCTTAAACCTGGGCTCAGCCCATCGGAATGCCTGAGAACATAGCTACTCGCTCACTAATCACAGGGAAAAAAAATCAGGACTTCCTATTGCATTTGAAAATACTTTCCAAATGTACCTTTGAGAAGAAATCAATTAAGCTAGCTTTCCCTCTTTCTGGGGAGGAAGTCAGCCCAAAATACGGAAGTATAACTAAGGGTTCACCACTATATCTCTCAATATTGCTTAGTTAATATTGTAAAAACTTTCCATTGGCAACCATACAGGCAAAAAACAACCAGAGTCCTGTGGCACCTTATAGACTAACAGATTTTCTTCGGCATAAGCTTT